>JADMNL010000025.1:158385000-158915000 GCA_016271365.2 Neoceratodus forsteri
CCAAAGCCTGGAATTCTAGCCGCTCAGGAACCAGGCCATCAGGTGCAGGGACTGAAGGTCCGGATGGAGAACCTTCCCCTTATTGACTGAGATCAGGTCCGGGCGGGCTGGAAGTCGCCTCAGGAGCCTGGAGCTGAGGCTGGAGAACTGGGTACCAGAACTGGCAGGGCCAGTCTGGGGCTACCAGAATCACCTGCACCTTGTCCCTCTTTGTCTTGAGAAACACCTTGCGAATCAGGAGAAATGGAGGGAAGGCGTAGAAGAGGCCCGTGGTCCACGGCCTCGAGAAGGCATCCCCCTGCAGCGAGTCCTGCTGAGGGGGGCGGGCATGAAACAGCCTCAGTTTCGCATTCTCCCTGGAGGCGAACAGGTCCACTTGAGGGGTGCCCCAATAGGAGAACAGATCTTGTACTACCTCCGGCAGGAGAGACCACTCGTGAGATGCAGCGCCTATCCAGCTGAGGGCATCGGCCAGACCGTTGGAGGCTCCTGCCACATGGATGGCTAGAAGATCCGCCTCCAGGCTGATCACGAGGGACCAAGTACGGACAGCCTCCTTGCACAGAGGCAAGGAGTGCATCCCGCCCTGTCGGTGGAGGTAGTACATGGTCGTGGTGTTGTCCGTCTGGACCTGAACCACTTGACCCTGTACAAACAGAGCGAGGGCGGTGAGGGCTAGACGCACCGCTCAGAGCTCCAGCAGGTTGATGTGGCATCGAGACTCCTGAGTGGACCAAAGGCTGTGGGCCCTGAGCTCCCCCAGATGGGCACCCCAACCCAGAGAGGCATCGGTCGTCAGAGTGACTGTCGGCTCGGGGCGGACAAACGGGATACCCTCCTGCAGATGAGCTGGAACGAGCCACCACTGTAGGCCATCCCACATCTCCTGGGTCACCATCACTGGCTGGTCCAGGGGACCGGAGCGCTATGACCATTGACGGCCAGCCCCCATTGCAGGGGACGCATATGCCAGTGGGCCCAAAGGACCACGCTGGTGCAGGCCGCCATGAGACCCAGAAGGCGCAGGAAGTCCCGGGCAGGGCCCAATTGCCCAACCACAAATGATTGGGCAAAGGAGGAAAGGACCTCGGCCCTGTCCGCCGGAGCTGGGCTCTGACTCAAGAGAGTCGAGCTCTGCCTGATGAACTGAATCACCCAAGTGGCACGAAGTTCTTGACCTGGCCTCGCTGATGAGGAGGCCAATCTGAGAGCAGACCTGGAGGGCCGGATCCCTGGACCACTCCACCTCCAACCTGGAGGGCTGCAATCAGCCAGTCATCCAGGTAAGGTGCACCGGACCCCTCTGCACCCAGGGAATGCTGTCACCACTGCCATGCATTTGGTGAAGACCCTGGGAGCTGGAGAGAGACAAGGGCATCGTCCGAACTCTAAAGAGATCCCTCTGCTCGGAAGCGGAGGAACCGCTGATGAGACGGACGGATTGGGATGTGAATGAACACGTCCTGAAGGTCCAGAGAACAAAACCATATGCCTAGTTCCAAGGATGGAATGATCTGAGCCAGAGTGACCACCCTGAAGGTGTGCTGCCTTAGGAACTTGTTCAGGTTGTGCAGGTCGAGAATGGGCGCCAGCCCCGTCCATTTTGGGACCAGGAAGTACCTGGACACAAACTCTGGGTCTGGAGGGGGTCCGCCAGCTTGCTGATCACCTCCTTCTGGAGAAGCAGAGCAATGTCTGCTCGACGAGCTGACAGAGAGGCTGCAGAACCCATTGCCCTCATGGGTGACGGCTCAATAGGGAGGAACTGCTCGAATTCCAGAGGCAGACTCTGCCTACCACTTCTAGCACCCAGCGTCCATGGTGATAGCGGACCAGGCGGAAAAGAAGTGGCGGAGCCATCTCCTCACAGGGAGGAACCCAGGAGGAGTGACGAGGTTGGGACGACATCCCTCAACCCATCACTGGGCAGGCTTGGAGGAAGGGCCCGCTGAGGACCTCCTGACCCTGCCTCCAGGCTTCCTACTGGAGGAAGTGGCAGACTTGGCCTTAGGGGCCACGTGCATGCCTGCTGGCCCTGGTGCTGGTGCTGCTGGGCAGGACGTGCTGCAGGGCAGAAGGGCGAAAGGGCTTACGCTGCTGCTGGTGCCTTTGTCCTTCTGAGCAGACATGACCGAGTCCAAGGTGGCACTGGACTTCTCGATCCTCTGGAGATGGCCTTCCACCCCCAGCCCAAATAAGTCGGTGCCCAGGAAGGAAACATCTGCCAGCTTGTGCTGGGTGTCCTCCATGAAGGTGGAGATCCGCAGCCAAGCTCTGCGGCACATGGCCACTGCAGCCGCTACTGATCGGGCACAAGAATCACCTGTGTCCAACGAAGTTTGGAGCTGCTGTTTTGCCACTGCCCTTCCCTGATCCGGGACCTGCTTGACCGTCATCTGAAGGTCAGCCAGGAGATGAGGAATCACCTCATCCAGGGAACCCATAAGGGCGTGTGAGAAATGTGCCATCAGAACGGCCAAGCTAGCCTGACGAAGGCCTAGGGAGGAAGCAGCATAAACCTTCTGCCCCATGTAATCCAGCTTCTGGATTCCTTAATCGGATGGTTTGTCCATGTCCCGAGCGTCCCCGGAGCGCCGGAAAACGCTGTCTGTCACTAACCCCTCCGCAGAGGGGTGCTCCGAGAACCCGGAGAGTGAGCCGGTGGGGACTGCGTACTTTCAAGCCATCCTGGCCGAAGGAGTGGGACAAGATGCTGGCCGCTGCCACAACTCCAGGGCTGGGCCAACAATGGCTTCGGCCACAGGAAAGGCCTCCATAGGGGAATCCCCTCGGTCCAGTATCTCCGTGAGGGGATACTTGGCCCAGTTTAAAACGGGTTCGAGCTGCATCCCGGTGGACTCAGATGAGCTGAAGCAAACCTAAAAACGAGGATGGGCTCTCGTCCACCGACTGGCCCCCCGCAGACTCCAGGTCAAGAGGCCTGGAGAACAGGGAGGAGTCGTCGTCAGACTCCGGGAAGTCTGCAAACAGCTGCCAGGTGCCTGAGCCACCCTCCACCTGCCAAGGTTGACTGGGAGTGAGGGTGACCGACAACCTGTGGGGCAAGCCCTGACCCGGCCGAGAATCCTTGGTCGGGGCCCCAGTCTTCAGTTGTGGAGGCAGAGGTTCCACCACAATGGGCGGAGCAGCTGGCTTCGGCCGAACAACCAGTGCCGGGGTCGGCTCCTTGACCACTACGAGGGGTTGTTTCGGCCACTCCGGTGACAGCCACTTAATGGCCGGAGAAGGCAACGGAGTCGGCTTATTCCCGGACAATAAGAGCTGCTGCCACATTAACTCCTCGTATCGCCAACGCAACTTGCACTGGAGCCTATCCTCCGAAGAGGACAATGAGGAAGAGCAGCGACGCCGCTTTCCATGATGCAGAGACTGAGACCACTGACGTCGGTGGGACCGGCTGGACCAGACCTTCGGGGGTTCCGAGGGCGGGTCAGAGAGGGGACGGGGGAAACCCACTCCTCCCTCGGTACAGGGACCTTAACCAGGGACTCTGACACAGGAGGCACAGGCAAGTCCTTGGTTTCCACCAGGGGAACTAGTGAAGTAGGGTTGTCGGCTTCTCCAGTCGACAAACCGTCTGACGGGTCGAGAAAAATCTCGACCGCGTCGACGGATGTCTCAGCCGGCTGACCTGACGGGGGCACCGTGAAACCAGTGGCCGCAGCCGCAACCTCGACCGAAGACAAGAGTCGACGGTCCGAAGAAGGGGATCTCTCCCGCTCCCACGAACTTTGTCGGTGGGACTTACCCTTTGAGTCCTTCTTCTTGGACTGACTGGAATGTCCCGATGGCCCTTCTCCTTTGGTGGAGAGGGACTGGCAAAGGTCCTTAAACAAAGCCGTGTAGGAGGAGCTCAAGGAGAGCGGAATAAATGCCACGGCTGAGGAGGCCCCAGATATCAGATATCCCCCAAAACCCTCTTGGTTAGTGGCAAGGACCCGTCCTGCTGGACAGACAAGCGGTGCGGGGAATAAATGTACCACACTTCACCCTGCCAAGACAGGATGTTTCCTCTTTTCTTCCAAGATTCTGGTTGTGACTAAACACATTACAAGTTTGCCGTGGGTGTTTATGGTATACTGAAGCTGAATGTCTCCATACCCCATGCCATCCCAACAGACACCACTTGTGGGGCCCTCCAGGTGGTGCTCTTGTAGCAAGAACAGACATCTGCCCTCCCAGAAAGGGCAAGCCTCCCATGGTATGCGCCAACCTCCTCACCCAATGGCACTTCCTGAACACAGGTTACCAGCGCTGCATGTGACAACCTTGCCTTTCTGGTGATGGGCTTGCCGGCAGTTTGGCCCGGACTGAACATTTTCAAAATCTTGCCCTATGTGTCCACTTGGGTCAAAAATAAAATTAGGGGTTAAAGAAATGCTGATGACTTGGTGTAAACTTTAAAAAACATAACATTCAGACACAACTCAGATTCTGTTCATATAGAGAACCATAGCAAATGACGACAGAAAGAGACCCACACTGTCCATCCACTATATGTTTTACATTGCTTATCCCTTGTTCTTACTGAGGATATCTGCTTGTAAATAAGATTTTGCCTCTTATATTTCTATCTGTTACAGCTGTTTAGCCACCACCTGAAACCACAGTTCTGCACTTGAGACATCACAGCCACTTCGTTGGCAGCAGCCTATGATGTCAAACAGACAGGATTATGACTTCAAGTGCAGATTTTACAATCTGTTCAGGTCTCAAACTAGCTACAAGTATACTTTTAAACAGTAACCCTCTTACTGACGCTATAAAAACTTTAAATGAATACCCGCTTCCTGTTGTGTTCAACACAGCAATAGCGGGATCTACCTTACTAAAATATTTTTTTCCCCTCCATAAGTCTTGGGTGGCACTCAATTGGGCTCCTCAGGGAGTCACCTCTGCCTCCACATTTACTGACACTCTGCAAAGTTAAATTACAAAATAAGAACCAAACAGAAAATTATGCTTTGTTGCCAAATGGAGACCTCAGCTAGCAGGCTAAATGCTGCCAGAGGGGCAGCCCTGTAGTAAATATAATTGCCGGTCACCTTCAGTGGTAAACTTGGCTTGGTTTCCACTGACCTGATGAAGAGAACAGATCTCGTAAGCTAGTCTCCCAGGAAAAAAAACAAACAACTTGTTTTGTTAGTCCAATAAACGATATCACGTGCAATGTGCTTTTGTGTTAGTTTGCATCTTCACCAGGACTTACACAGCTACCACATTTCTTTGTGTGACGGTCTATAGTACTGATTACTGTGAGGTATACCTTGTCTGTTCTGACTGAAAAATGCTGTAATGGGTTTTAAAGTATGAATAAACTGTAACCAGCAATGACTGTAAATAGTGTATTCATTTATTTGAATTTTGTTAACCAGGTAGATCCCACTGAGACAGTCCCTTTTTCAGGGGCGAGACAGGTTGTATACCAAGCATCTCACAGTGATAATACAGTGGCATAGGACATTATCGTACAGAGATTGACACCGTTGGTAAGGATGAGAACAAGAGCTGTTGTGCGCGGTGGGCAGGACACGCACAGGAGTCAGTTATGATTTACCAGCCACTAGAGTAATTAGTTACAGACATTTAAAGGAAAACTGTATAAATCTTCAAGTTCCCGCTCCCCAAAGCTTACCCCCGATTAAGCTTCTCCTGGAAAAGCCCTTATTTAACTTGCTGCAACTTACTGTATTTAATGTTTTAATGTCTCAAAATTCGGAATATGACTGCCACTGTGGCTCCATTTAGTGTAGAGAGTGCGGTGCCACCACTCACTTCAATGCATATGCATTAAAAGCGGATCTTGGCGCGCCTCACTAAATGGAGCAGCGCAGCATCACCATATTCCGATTCCAAGGCATAAAAACTAAATACAATGGTTGCAGCAAGAATTAAATAAAGGCTTTTCCTGGGAAAGCTTAATCGGGGCAAGCCTTTTGGGAGCAGGGACTTGAAGATTTGCAATGTTTTCCTTTAAGTTCAATATGTTGTGAAATTCTTAAAATAATTTCTTATCGAAAGTAAAATATGTCACTATTTAGAAGAGGAAGAAAAGCAGTTGGATCAACCAGTTAAGAGCTAGGTAACTTCAGGGCCAAGGATAACACTGACAGTGTGTCAGGGTCCATTGGAGTGTTTTAAGCCTTTGTTTTAATTTCACGAAGGTTGATCTTGTGCGAACATCTAGAGTAGCAGGTTCCACAGTGATGGAGCAGTCGCGAAGAAGGATCTACTGCGCGTGGCAGTGTGGACCCTAAGTGTCTAGCAGCAGGTTAGTAAGGGATCTTGAGTGGTTTGGCAGGCTGCCTATATTAGAAGTCGGAACAAGTTGCTGCAGTGTACCACAAACATGTCGTCCCAGTATTGGAATTGGTTAAATTGTAATCATTTGATGTTTATCTGTACAGCCTGTTGTATAGAGGATATATGATAGGCGACTGTGGAATATGGTAAACTCATTGCATGAGTGCAGAGTGACCTCGGATAATATCACAAGTGGAAGAGCCACGGTGATATTATCCAGGTCACTGCAGGCATCAACTACCATTCCCTAAGTCGCCTTCATGTGTGATATTAATACAATAGGGTCTCCGAGTTTTGCTGGATCGTTGTTTTAGTATTTTTATTTACTTTGCTTTTCATTTGTCAGGGTTTATTCTGTGGGGCGGTGTCGATTCGGATTGTTTAGTTCCTGGTGTGTGACATTTAGAAGTAGAGCATGCATTGTGAGTGACTACGTTTTGTTTGTGGGAGGGTCAGAGAGTTTTTCGAAGATGGCGGCTTTCTTTTCGGTGTTCCAAATTACAAGATCAGCTTTGTGGCAGGAGGATATTATCATTTGTGCTGCTGTGTTTTTTTTATTTTAGTTTTTGTTTTGCTGTGGTGCTCAGCGAGGTTCTAGTCGGGTTGGCGTGAAGCGGGGTATTTTTCACATAATAGTGGAACAAGATTTTTGGGGGGAGGTTCTGACCACTGTAGGAGCAGTGCAGTTGAGTGCTCAGTTTACTAATTCGTGCATCTAAGGTAAAGTGATCTTTTCACGTTATGTGCTGGGCTTTATGAGTAATGGATTGTGCTGTGTTTCGTGATATATATTGGTGTATGAGATACCCATGGAGGTAGCTGACATTCTTTGGGATTTTTAGCTGTGTTGTATGTTTTACTTTTGTTTTCTAAATGTGGTTGACATTCTGGGGCTGTTACGTATCTGGAGTGGTTTATTTAGTTGGTGATGTATCCACAGTGCAGTTTATTTCAGGTTATACCACTGTGGATACGTCATTGCTAGGTTACACAATGGAGGTGAGTTTACTGATATTTAAAGAGATTCATCAAGATTAAACAGTGACTTACTGCCACAGGAGTCTGCATATGTAAATATTTCACAAAAGAATGCAACCTTTAAAATGTTATGCCCTCTGTAAAATTGTAGAAACCGGGTCCCATGGACTTCCTGTTTTGTCTGCCGCTAACTCTGCCCCATCACATTCAACGGGTGACAGCTTTTCAATCAATTTTAATAACATGATGGCCACTTGCTAATGAAACGAAAGCACCGGTTGACTACCAAGGCCCTTTTAACGAAATATTTACATATGTAGACTCCTGTGGCGGTTAAGTCACTGTTTACTCAGTGGAGGGCAACACAAGATATGTTACTAACATACTAATTGCCAGCAGATTAGGCCTTATGTCTATCAAGTCTGCCCGAACTCAGATCCCTAGTTGGGTACCGAGGCCCCCCTTGTGTTCCAGAAACCCCATCATCCTCCCCACCCCTGGGCCAGGCCATCATCTGATACATCCGCTTCTGTGTCTGTCCCACCTCTCTTTGAAGCCCTCCACTGTGGATCTCTGAAACAGCTGCCAGGCAGCGCATTCCAAGGATCCACCACCCTCTCAGTGAAAACCTCCTCCTCTTCCTCTCCCCTCCCTCCACCTTCCTACTTCAAACCACGCCTCTGGTGATACCTCCCTGCTTTAGTCAAAAGATCCCTCCGTGTTTACCCTATTTATTCCTTGAGGTACTTGAAGACCTCAATCATGTCCCCCTGTCTCTCCTCTCCTCCAATGAAAACAGGCAGAGCTCCTCAAGTCTGTCCTCATACGTCAAATCTCCTAGTCCTCGTATCATCTTAGTTGCCCTCCTCTGTACCCTCTCTAGGAGCTGTATGCCCCTCTTCAAGTGTGGTCTCCAGTACTGTACACAGTACTCAAGGTGTGGTCTAACCAGTCCATTGTACAGCGGCAGAATCACTTCACTGCTTCTAGTGCTGATCCCCCTTACGATGCATTCCAACATCCTGTTTGCTTTGCTAGCCACTCTCCTGCACTGCTCAGAGTTATTCATACATGCATCCACCATGACCCCTAGGTCTTTTTCCCCTGTTGAGGCCTCCAGCGCCTCCTCCCAGGATGTACCTGTGTTAGGGTTTCCCCACCCAAGATGTAACACCTTGCACTTGGTGATATTGAAATTTATTTCCATATGTGAGCCCACCTTTCCAGGGTGTCCAGGTCCCCTTGCAGGGCCAACCTCCCCTCTTCCCCCTCAACTACTGCACCCATCTTGGAGTCGTCAGCGAAGAGACTCATTTCACACCCTATACCCTCCCTGATGTCCGATATGTATGCATTAAACAGGATCGGACCCAGGATTGAGCCCTGCGGTACCCCACTACCGACCTCTCTAGGGTTCAAGAGCTCCCCACCGACCACTACTTTCTGAGTGTGTCCAGCTAGTCAATTTTCAATCCATCTGACCAAAGGGCCTACTCCCAACCCTGTCAGTTTCTCCACCAGACCACTGTGGGGGACAGAGTCAAACGCCTTGCTGAAGTCCAAGAATAATACATCCACAGGCTTTCCCCTGTCCAGTACTGATGTCACCATTCGCAGAACTCCACAAGATTGGTTTGACACGATCTACCAGGCACAAACCCATGCTGCCAACTATCCAGACCTCCCACCTCCTCCAAGTACACCCCAAATCGTTCCTTTAATATATTCTCCATTACTTTTCCCACCAAGAAGGTCAAACTGATGGGTCTGTAGTTACCTGGTACTTTCCTCGACCCCCCTTTATGGATTGGCACCACATGTGCCTCTCGCCAATCCCTAGGTACCCTCCCTGTCTCAAGCAACCTGTTGAAGAGCTCTGCCAGGGGTGCAGCCAGTATGTCTGCCAATTCCCATAGTACTCTCAGATGAATGCCATCCGGCCCAGGAGATTTATCTTTCTTTAGGGCTTTAAGGGCTAACCACACCCTTTCAGCATAGATAGCATCATCCGCCCCTCCATCTTACTGGCCTTTTTACCCTTATCCTGATGTGACACCCCTGGGGTACTTCTCCCTCCCTTTTGCTCCATTTCTGTTGCTCCCCTGATCCCACTCACTACTGCTTCGTAGATATCCCATTCCCCTCCCTAGTGAGCACAGAGGCGAAGTACTCGTTTAATACCTCTGCCTGGTCACTCGCCTCTTCCACCCGCCCTCCTTCTGATCTCAATCTGCCGAGATGACCCTTAGTTTTTCTCCGCTCCCCAATGTACCGGAAGAACCCCTTTTCCCCTCCCCATATCTCCTGTCCCAGCCGCTGCTCTTTACTGGACTTTGCCCCCGCACCATCCGGGTGGCTTTTCTAGATGCAAGATGGTACATTTCCTTTTCCCTAACCCCTCTTGTTGTTTTATATTTTTTGTAGGCAGCCTTCTTTTCTCTGGCCACTACCTGAATCTCACTGGACCACCAACATGGTTTATGTAACCTTGCTTCCTTACGCTTCACCTTAGAGCAGGTCCTGACTGCCTCATGAAGTCCCTGTTTTATGACCGCCCATCTCTTTTCCGCATTTGTCATTGTTGTAATCCCTTCAAGTGATCCTTGAGAATATTCCCATGCCCACAAAGTCTGCCCCCTGAAGTCCACTGCCAGTGTCCTAGATCTCTCCTCCGCCCCCCCCATGCTTATTGAAACCAGACAGTGGTGGCTCCATCCCAGTCAGGATCCTCTACAACCAGGTCCCTTACCAGATCCCCATCCGCCAGAACCACGCCCAGGACATGCCCTCCTTGTGGGCTCCATCATGTGCTGTCTTAAGAACACATCCTGGAAGCCATCCAGCAGCCTCTGCTCCTTGGACACTTTAGAGGACATGGTTCCCAGTTTGTACCTGGCATATTAAGGTCCCCATCAACACCACTCCCTCCCTTTTGGTCCACACTGGGCAATTATGTTGTCCAACAAACCATCCTCCAGGACATCACCCATCCTGGGGGCCTATACACTACACCCAGCTTGACCTTACCCCTGCCGGGGTTTGTAAGGTGACCCATAAGGCCTCCACGTCCCTCTGCCTCTTCTACCCTAGTAATTTCCATGTCATCTCTAATGAACATAGCCACTCCACCCCTTTGCCCTCCTTTCTATCCTTCCTAAGCATAGTGTGCCCGCTTTCGTGACCGCCACCACATCCAGCTTCCCCCTCGAACAGCATGGCCTGGAACTCTGGCAACTTGTTTCCCAAGCTCCTGGCATTTACTAACACCCCCATCCCCTTTGTCGAACCCCACCCAGGTTCCTTATACTTCCATCCTCCCTCTGCTCCTCCTGAACCTCCTCCCCAGTCCGTTTCCCCTCCCCTTGGGTTTGAAGGCTACTCCCTCATCTGGAGAGAGGGCTTCTGGTCAGCCTCTCCTTATCCCTCCCCTCACAAGTTTAAACCCCACCTTTCTTGAATATAGTCAACCACTCACTGTTTAAGGGACTTCCTTCCTAATGGGGCAAGATGAAGCCTGTCTCTTGGCATACAGTCCCTTATACTCCCAAACTCCTTTCCAGTTCCCTAACACCCCGACCCACTTTCTTCACCCCACTTCCTGAGCCAGTCATTAGCCTCTGTGATCTTCATTTTTTCTCTACTGAGGCCTCTGGTACTGGCAATATCTCCGAAAGGAAATGTTGCAATCATTATCCCAACAGACTCTAGCAAGTTCTCGAACCTTACTGGGATTTCCTCTAGATCGTTAGTTTCCAAATGCACCAGGAAATCTGTCCTCCACAATCCTAACCATTTCTATCACCATGAACTTTGCTCTGTGCACCATCAGCACAGAGATACTCACTACCCACCTGGCTATGGCATCCACCCCACTGTCCCTCTCAATGGATACCCCTAATCATCGAGTCTCCCAATAACAGAACCTCAACAACGACATCATCCTTATGGTTACCTCCACTATGCTCTCTCAACCCCATCCCCCTTATTCGTGATCTCAATTCCATGGAGTCTCCCGCCTTATTAGAGACCCCTTGTCACCCCTCCTTTCTGCCTCTCTTGTTATTTTGCCCACTTAACTCAGACCCCTGAATAGGTGCCCTTTAACCTTCTCTTATCCAAACCATTTATCCTGGTCCTGATGGTTTCCCTTCCCCCACACTGCCATCCTCCCCTTGTAATAGTACCCCTACCCCCCAGAGACCCTCTGTGAGTCCCCTTTACCTAGGGCCCCATCCTTGGTACAGACTCCTTGTCTCCCAGTTTCTCTCCAGTCGTGCTCTCCTCCCTCATGTCTGCAATTTGTTACATCTCCCCCATCTGCTTAACATTTACGTTTCCCCTTCTCCCTCTGGGACTATTTCTATCCTTTCCATTGCTGGTCTGTGATGCCCTATGGGTACCAGACTCCCTCCCCCCAGCCTCTGTATCAGTTTCCTCATTTCCACCAACCCCTTCCTCCCCCTCTAGGTTGCT
Organism: Neoceratodus forsteri; assembly: GCA_016271365.2. Classification (NCBI taxonomy): domain Eukaryota; kingdom Metazoa; phylum Chordata; order Ceratodontiformes; family Ceratodontidae; genus Neoceratodus; species Neoceratodus forsteri. Next base: position 158,396,776 of record JADMNL010000025.1, read on the forward strand.
CAGTAGTTCAAATTTATTGTAACACTCTATGCCAGCCTCCATCAAGTAACCCGAGTTTCCCCTGACTGCCCCTTTAAACTGCCCCTCTTCCTTCCCTCTTGCCCTGTTCTCCTCAAGAGCTCCCTTCCCACAGTCTGCTCTTTTAGGCTTCCCCACAACAGCCCCTCCCTTCTCACGGTCTGCTCTTCTAGGCTTCCCTACAACAGCCCCTCCTGACTCTTCCCCCTCCACTCTCTTTATATTCGGAATGTTTACCCCATATGTTTTCCCCTCAGCGTCAACATCCATATCTAAGAGTCCTCTGTCCCCAATATCCCCCTCCTACTTGCTGTAACATAACGTCCTGTAATTTCTGAGCACTGCTCCAGCCACCCCTCAGCCACCCATATCCACACCCCTTATCCTTGGACACACCCCCAACTCCCGCAGCTTACTCCTTAATCAATATACTTCACTCTTGATACAAGATAGCTGTCTACAGAGTGGTTAGCCTCCCCCTCTCCAGGCCCAATTGAGAATTATTGCCACCCCACAGCCTGTGCAGCCTACAACCCCTCCGAAGATGCCTGCCATGGTGGAATGTGGCCGCCCTGTTTGTCCCTCTCTGTTCATAATGGCACACACCCCTTTTCTCAGTCCCTTCCCCCTGGAATACAGTCTCTCTCTATACTGACTGCAGTTGTTTACAAACCCAATTTCAACCCCACCAATAATGTTCCCAAGTCTCACAAACACATACAGTCCAGTGTGTGTCCAGTTCCATTAACAGTGTGTGTATGCAGACATCTGGTACCGTATGATGTCACAGGCCCACCACTTCCTGTTGCTTCAAATTTCAGTCACAAACAGAAATGCACAGCCCTTCAATCTCAACCCCCAGTGGCTTTTCAGTATTTAAGAAAGCCTACAAAACAGGGCGGGTGGGAGAGCTCTACCACTACCAGGCAAACATCACATTTAAATTTCACTCTAATTATCACTGCCAAACAAGTGTTCTCACAACCAGCACATTAGCCCCAATAGTTACAATATCACAGCTCAAGTAACAGTTCTAACTCAAAGCAAAAATTTAATACACAGAACTAATTTCAAGCACAAAACTATTCAAATATTTCGGTTAAAACAGACAATAAACCAAACCTCTTTCCTGAACAACCTCCTACTTCTGTTCCCAAGTGGTGAATCTCTTTAACTAATGGCATATACACTCACCCCTATTGTATAATAAAAAGTAGTAATTATATTTTTATGTATATATAATTAGGTTTCCTTACATAATTACTTTTAAAGGTGATAACTGTATCACGTCGCTAGTTCCTGTGAATTTCAAAGTGACTTTTTCCTTTGTAACCAGGTTTATGCAAAAGGCTAACCCTTGTAAATGAGCGTTAGCTTAATGGGAGTTGCCTTAGTCATGTTATCACTTATTAAAATATTCATTCTACTACTACTACTACATAAGTTAAACTCTGTTTGTTTTGTACACTGCTGAAGCAAGACCCCACCCTTCCCCCAAAAACTAAATACTGTATATTATGAGGCTACCTCTCCAGCTGTTTAGTGCAAATTTCAAATGGTGAAATCCAAGAAAAAAAATTTAAACAGTGATTTCATCCATTTACTGAAACTGGGAGCCTTTCTAAGATAACTAAGAAGGGCAGGATGTTGTCATCAAGCTCTCCTCATCGGAGTGCATGCCTTTCGCAAATCCTGAAGACATTCTTTACTGGTCTCTTGCCATGAAATTCTAGATTGGAAATGATTGCGTTCTACTGCTGAGTGAGACTTACACACTGCAATAAGATTAACACTCTTTAGTCTTTTTAATCTCACTCAAAAAAACAACAAAATTAAAATGCATTTCAACGGGACAGTTAAAAATCTTACTGTTTTGATGTTCTGACCTTGACAGGTATGCCCTCCGCCCCCCCCCCAAAAAAATCCTCTAGGTTTCCAACACAACTTTTCCTGGTGTCAATTGCTGCCCCTCCTATAAACGAACACACACACACATATATGAGGATATAAAGTAATAGGCAACTATGGTATATCGAGAGAGTAGTAATGGCAAAGTGTGGTAGAGGAGGACATAATACCCCGAGAGGTTGAACAGACAAAACCCACGAGCCCGAAAGGGTGGTGGCCCTTCTGGCGTGTTCAACCCTGAGATGGTATTATTTCCTCGAGTACCATACTATGCCATCATTTGTTTGATATAAAACATAAGGCTGGACACTTTTTGGTGTGTCCTATATAGGCAGCTAGTTAGGGTCATAATACCCTGCTTGGCTATCATCATATATAGGGAAATAAATTATGGCTTTTCCAATGGGGAAAAGGGCCCAACCATGTATTATATAGAAAATGTGCACTGGGCTGACTCAAAACATGCAATTTATCTTCAAGTGTGAGGGGGCAGGACCATAACTCACGCGTGGCAGAGCCACGAGCAAGTTATAAAAGCGTACTTTGAGTCAGGCTACTGTATATTTGATATACACCACTGGTGCAGACAATCACAGCTGGTGCTAGGGTCAGAGGATCTGTTCTTCCCACCACGGCTACTCCAGCAGCTGCCCCCCCCAACCCTCTCTGGGTGGGCATTACCTTTAAGGGTTATCTGCTGTCACGTGATCAGTCACATGCCCCGTCTCCTCCCTCCCTGGATGGGTATTACATTTAAGGGTTACCTGCTATCATGTGATCGGTCACATGCCCAGCCTTGCTGTCAAGTGCTATCTCCCTCAATCTTCATTAGTCTCTTATACTGCCCGGCCACCAGGAGCCCCCAATACCATGACTCTACTTCTCCACAGCTGTAATATAAATTTACTCTACCTCTCACTCTATAGCTCTGGAAAGTCCTGTCCCTTCCCTCCCTGCCCTATTACCACCCTCCCTTCTAGCCACTACTCCTTCCTATCCCGTACACACTCCTTGGGTTCAAACCCTAGCCCTAGGTGCCTGCCCCACTGCAACCTATAGCTCAACCTCTAGGCCATTCTTGCAGTAGTACAGTCGTGGCAAAAATACTGGCACCCTTGCAGTTTTTCTAATAATGCACCATTCCTTCCAGAAAATTGTTGAAATTAAAAAATATTTTGGTATCCACATATGTAATTCTTTGGTTTGCAGTGGAATAAAACACAAAAAGCAGAAAAATTTACTAAGTCTTAGCTTATTCCACATAGAAATCCTTAAATGGCCCGGACAAAATTATTGGCACCTTTTAGAAGTAGTTAGAAATAATTAGATTTCAAGCAGGTGATTCTCCTTCACTTTGGAATTGAACTCACCTGTGGTGAGTTTCAGGTGCCTGCAATATAAAAATCACTCATTCAACCAGTTTGAATAGAGAAAAGGACTCATTCTCCTGTTTTGTGTCACTGTATGTACCGCAATGAGCATGGAGAAAAGAAAGACAGGCAGAGAATTGTCTGAGGCGGTCAGACAGAAGATTGTAATAGCATGGACAATCCCAAGGCTACAAATCAATCTCCAGAGACCTTGATGTTCCTGTTTCCACCGTACGTAATATTATCAGGATGTTTAAGGCCCATGGCACTGTAGCCAACCTCCTGGGCGTGGCGCAGAGAAAACTTGATCGAAGATTGCAGCGCAGGATTGTTTGAATGGTGGAAAGCACCTGATCAACTGCCAAACAGATTCAAGCTGACCTTCAGACACAAGATGCGACAGTTTCAACTCGCACTATCCGTCGCCAACTCAATGAAAGGGTTGGATATATGGTAGGAGGCCCAGGAGGACCCCACTGCTGAGAGAGAGAGAGAGAGAGAGAGAGAGAGAGACATAAGAAAGCCCGACTGGGGTTTGCCAAAACACCTGAACAAGCCAAAATCCTTCTGGGAGAATGTCCTGTGGACAGATGAGACCAAATTAGAGCTTTTTGGTAAAGCACATCTCTGTTTACAGAAAACAAAATGAAGCCTTCAAAGAAAAGAACACCTTCCCTACAGTCAAACATGGAGGAGGTTCAGTGATGTTTTGGGGTTGCTGTGCTGCCTCTGGCACTGGGTGCCTTGAACGTGTGCATGGCATCATGAAATCTGGAGATTACCAGGCCATTTTGAAGCACAACGTTGAACCCAGTGTCAGAAAGCTGGGTCTCCGAAGGTCATGGGTCTTCCAGCAGGACAATGACCCCAAACACACTTCAAAAAGCACCCAGGAATGGTTCAAGACAAGACACTGGATTGTTCTGAAGTGGCCAGCAATGAGTCCAGATCTAAATCCCATTAAAAACCTGCGGCGAGATCTGAAAACAGCAGTTGGGAGAAGGCACCCTTCAAATCTGGGAGAACTGGAGCAGTTTGCACAAGAAGAGTGGACCAAACTGCCAGTAGAGAGGTGCAGGAAGCTCATCCATGGCTCTAGGAAGCGGCTGACTGCAGTTATTTTGACCAAAGGCTGTGCTACCAAATATTAAGTCTAGGGTATCAATAATTTTGTCAATGCCATTTCTTTTCATTTTCTGATTTAAAAGGATATATTAAATTCTGAATTAAAAACAAAGGTTCTGTAATATTAACAGAGAAATAAAGAATTGTGGAGACCAAGTACTGTACTGTTAATTTCAACTTATGTTTAGAGAAATTGTGAGTTATTTGAAAAAGTGCAAGGGTGCCAATATTTTTGGCCGACTAATTATTTTCAAGTGCTTGCTCTATTTTATGCCATAACTCCCCAGGTCCATTCTTTTATTTATTTATTTATTTATTTGTACATCAGTTTACAACCTTTGAGCCAGAGGCTCATTTCCAAAGGTACCTCGTCACATTGAGGACTCACAGAACAGACTTTTGGTTACAGCATATGAGTCACATAACTTAGCAAGCACAAGTGGTTACATACATTTATACAATTAAACAGTTTCGTTACAATGATACAGTCACGCAATAAACAGCTGGATAATAACAGAGGCCATAGGCAATGGGGTGAGGTTGTGTGCGGTGAGGAGTAATGCCGTCCAGTGAGCGTTGTCAGGTACGAGGTGAGCTATGACTCATTCAGAGACAAGGGCAGCTGCGGGTATTAAATAGTTGGCTCCGAAGTGCGGTTTTGAAGTTGGAGATTGTGGGGGCATTGGAGATGGGGGCAGGGAGCGAGTTGTACCATGATGGAGCTCTGTAGCAGAAGGACCTCTGTCCATGGGTGGTCCTGGATCTAGGGACCAGTAGATTGGTCTTGCAGGAGGTTCGTGTAGCAACAGAGGGTTGGGTTTGGCGGATGGAGGCTGTCATCCCGGAGGGAAGGGGGAATAGACCGAGAAGAGTTTTTTTCGTGAGGAGGCAGGTTTGGTACTGTAGCCATTCGTCTAGGTTAAGCAGTTTTGCCTCGTCATAGAGCCGACACGTATGAGTGAGCCTGGGGGGCACCAGTAATCAGCCTGCAGGCCTTATTTAGGGTGAGGCGAATTTTATTTTATTTATTCTTGGTACATCCCTTTGCTCAACTCAGCTCTGCCTTCCCCCAGCCTTTAATGGTACCTCCTTCCGCTCTGCTCCTCTCTCCTAGCTCCCTGGGTTTGGTTCCTGCAGCTCAAATTCCTCTACTTGCCACTGTGCCCTAATTTCAGCCTAGCAGGCCTCGACTAATTTCTCCCGGCCCCATACCTATACCACAAATTTTCAGCATGCACTCTACTATGATGCTCTTACTCCTGTCATTCCTCTCCTACCAACTTTCTTCCCTTCCCCAAATCCTCCTCCTCTCTGGTTACTCTAACCCCCCCCCCTTCCATACCCCACTGCTCCCCTCTACCAATTGCAACACTTGAAACCCAGCCCTCCAACACCTAACCACTTGCCTATGCCCTCTTTTAATAAGATTTCCCAAGTGTCTTTCCACCACAACTGAATTCCAGCATCACCCTCATAAAATGCTCCTGCAACGCAACTATTATCCTCAATATCACAAAGGGTGAAAGCTCCCAGCCACCTTTCTCTATGCTTCTTCTCACTCTGCTCCCAGCAGGTAACATTGAACGGAACCCTGGACCCCCTGTAGCCCACCAAAACTCACCCTCCCATAAAGGCCTAAAAATCATGCACATTAACATCAGGAGTCTCCTGCCTAAACGTGACCTTCTCAGCTGTTGGCTAACTCAACAGCCCCCTGCTATCCTCTGCCTCTCTGAAACTTGGTTATCCACTAAGAGTCCTGACTCATTCCTGATGTTCGCCAGCTACTCAATCATCCGACAAGATTGAGGGAAAAGAGGGGGTGGAGTTGCAAATGCTTATAAAGTATTCCCTCTCCAGCACAATAATCAAAAAAGAATCCTGCCATGACTCGCACAAATTGATCCTCGCCTAAACTGCCCTGCCATCTACTCTCCCTATCTTAACTGGGGTGGTCTACATCGCTTCTCGGCTCACCCAGGATGCACTCACAGCTTGTATCTCTACCCTTCCGCCTCTAGCAAACTCCAGTGAACTTCTACTTCTGGCGACTACAACCTCGATTGGCTCTCCCCACCTCCAAGTCCGCCACCTCAAAATCGAATTCTACAACCTCACCCACTTAATCACAGAGCCTACCCGCTGTAATACTCGATCCTCAAATCACTCCCTTATTGACTGGGCCCTCTCTCCCATCCCCAGAGAATATCCCAGCTGCAGTCCCTAGCGCAGCCAAAAGTGACTCACTGCATCACTTACTGCACCAGAAAGGCCCAACTGCCCAAATCTACCCGAAATACATCAATATTAGCCCCTACACTTAACACAAACTCTCTCATCTCTGACTTACACCATGCAAACTTGGATCCAGTCTACTCTGCTCCAGATGTTGATAGAGCCCTGTCCCATTTTCTGCATTTCTTCACGTGTGTCTGGGTCTCTCATGCCCCGCTTATAAAATCCAGAGTCAGAAAACACCACCACCCCTGGATTACTGCCCCAGTAACTACCCTCTGCAAATCCCGTGATAAGGCCTGGTCCCTCTTCAAATCCTCCCAGACCCCACAATCTAGACAAGCCTACAATGCCACAAGAAATGCATGCACTAAAGCCATAAGGTATGCCAAGGCAGACTACTTTAGGTCCCATCTTCGCAACACACACCCCTATTCCTTCTAGAAGATAGTCCACTTTATTGACCCCCCAAACCCAAACACCCCCACCTTTAAGCTTGAGGGCCTTTAAAATATCCAACCCCATCCAAATTGCAGAAACCCACAACAAATTCTTCACTTGTGCCTCCTGACCAATCCCCCAATTAGGTGCAACTCTCTCATATTATTTTCCTGCTCACCCTACTTCTGTTGGAAAAAAATACTGAAGGCACTCCAATCCCTAAACCCCTCGAAATCAAGCCCTGATGGCACACATCCTAGTCTCATGTGCTTATCAGCCATTGCTGATCCTCTCACCTTCCCATTCAACCTATCCTTCCCCTCCAGCACAGTCCCAGAGCCTGGAAATCGGCTTGCGTCATCCCCCTCCACAAGGGCGGCAACCCCTCTGTACCCGGCAACTACCAGCCTGTTTCCCTCCTCCCAGCCTTATCCAAACTGCAGGAAAGGCTAGTGCAATCCAGGCTGACTGATTTCCTATCCTCCACCAACTTCTTCTCCCCTTACCAGTACGGTTTCAGAAAGCACCATTCCACCATATCCTCCCTTATCAGAGTCACTGGTCACATCCACTCAGCTGCAAATCACCACCTCAGTCTTCACGGACCTGGCAAAGGCCTTCGACTCAGTCTCCCACACCCTGCTCCTAAACAAACTAGAGGATGCAGGGCTCGTCCCCCCCCCCCCTTACCGTACAGTGGTTTGAACTGTACCTCGTAAACTGATCCCAATCTGTCAGGATTGCAAATTCCACATCCCTCTCTCTCCCCATACTTGCCGGCGTTCCCCCAAGGCTCAATCCTCAGCCCCATCCTATTTTCCTTATTTAAAAACAACCTCCCTTCTGTCTGCTCCAAATCCCTCATCCACATGTACATGGATAATACCACCCTCTGCGTGCGGCACTGTTCTAAGTGAGGTTCAGTCCAGCCTACAGCAAGACTTCCTCTCTATGCAATCTTGGTTCCAGGCTAATCTACTAAAAATAAACACATCAAAAACCATTTCTATGATCTTCAGTACCTCCCAAAGACTTGGACACCTCCACCCCCACCAATCACTTCTCTGGACAGTACTCCTCCAAGTCGGTCACTTCCATAAATAGCTTGGTGTATGGCTAGACTCCATATCCTAAAACTACACCCTAAGCTTGGCATTTTATACTGTGACAGGAATCACTCCTTCTCCCTGTGAGGCAGGATTTGCTAACTAACAGGTAACCCCTATTTTGACTATGCAGCCCTAGTATACTGCACCGCACCTGCTACCTCACTTGCTAGGATTGACTCCCCTATTATGCCTTCTGCCGGTTTGCCTTCAACTCACCACTCAGAACCCACCACTGCTCACTTCTCTCCACCCTCAATATCTCACCGCTCTCCCACCGGACGTCTCACTCCATCTCCCTTATTTCCAAATACTGGTTTAACCTGTTCCCCACCTACCTCTCTGAGAAGCTAACTCCTGCACTCTCCTCACCCTACACTCTACACTCTAGGGATTTCCGCTCACTCACTCCCTAAACCATCCTCAACAGCAGGCAAATCCACTTTCACCTATAGGCTCCCTTCACTATGTAACACTCAATCACCTCTCCTACGAAACTCGCCCCACACACCACTATCAAAACCCAGCTATGTCACCTGTCCCCCACCTGCTCCTGCCCCAAAATTACAAGTTTGCATCCATCACTCTCCTCCTCACTTAGCTCCTTCCTACTTCTACTACAATCTGTCCTAAATCTTCCTACCTTCTTCTCCTACTGCAGTCAGCCCTAAATTCCTCACGCCTCTGCCAATGTCTTTTGCATAACCAGTGTTCTCTACTATAACAATGTACACCGCTGTAGATATCTGTAATATCCTGTATATACCTCCTTGTGCCAATATTTGTATATTACTCATGAGTATGCATCCTATCTACTGGACTTTTGCACTTTACCAAATGCTTACACTGTATTTCCAATGTAATTTTTGTATTGTGCATTACTATTGTATTGTGTGTACATATTTTCCCTATTGTCCCTTCTCCCAGTTCGCACCTGGAAACAAGCCTCGGCTCAGCATGCCTTTCCCAGTTACCAAATGTTTAAATAAAAATAAATAAATAAATGCACAACAGTGGTTTACAAGTTATAGCTTTTAAATCTGCAGGAATTATGAAATGGGTAGTAAAATCTGAGAAACTGAATTGGTCCAAACCAGTCACCTGACCATTGATTAATTCTCCTATTTAATCAGTGGTCATCCTGGCACCTGGGCTGATCACATATCAATTACCATGAATTATTTTAAAACAGCAAACTTTTGGCAGCCAAGTTTTCAGACAATCGTCCTATCCCTGTCTACTTCAGTGGCTTTCCCATTCCCTCACTGAATGGCAGTTACCACAGGTCACTGTCACATTTACATCCGCTTTTCTCCAGTATAGTAGGAGACTGTAAATTATGCGTTTCGTGCCACTCGCACCCACACCTCAAACAGCAACACAGAGCTACCGAAACACGATGTGGTTGCTCATTGCTTCAAAGCAGTCATCACTCACTCACAGCCGCAAAAGAGACGGACAGACTGTGCCCCTCAGACCAGAAATCTGATCCCAGAGTACACCTCACAATATTAAACCAACCCCAAATATGTGTCCCTGTGTATAAAACACTTATAAAAGAACAAACTGGTAGGGTGGCACTATGGGGTGGGGCTATAAACTACATTACTGCCAGAAGAACTGCAAGTATGGGCACTTAAAGCAGCAGTGCACAATAATGGGATACATTTGACCCCACCTTTTTTCTTCTTAATCAATGCCAGATGTCTTCCAGTTTATTTTGGTGGTAACATTTTCAGTTTCTGTTATCATTTAAGAATTTTATGAAAGTTTTAAATAATGATTTCTCAAGAAAAAAGACAGCCACCTCATTTTGCATAGAAATAATATTGAGAAACCAATGAGGGTAAAATCCAGACAAAAATGCACATGTACGATACGCGCAGGAAGCATCCAGAAAACCCAAATCAACAGTTATGCAATATTTTTCATAACCATAGCAGAAAATTAGCTTTTGGAATAACTGTTTTCATTGCACTGCTGCTTTCAGTAGGACAAACTACTAAAGTCAAAGACGTCCCAGCAACTCTACCAAGCAGAAACAGTACATTCAATTATAGTGAATAAATCTGTTCATTTTTTAAGATTTAAAAGCAGTTTGTCGTTATTTCTATCAAATAAAAAGCATTTATAAGCACAATAACCCGCTCCAGAACATGAGGTTATGCTGAACTAAAGCATTTCCTGGGTGCTGGAGGACATCAACCTTCACCGCTATGGGTTACTGCTTAAATATATATTACAGTGGCACAGTAGCGCCACTATAGTTAGGGTTGCGAGCAGGCTGTTTAATGTTAAACTCCTAACTTTGCACTTTAATAGCTTAAGCCACTATTTAACGGATTTTCACAAAATTTTATAATGCACAGACTCTTGATATGCCAGGTTTCGTTCCAGTTGAATGTGCAGATTCCAAGATCCAAATGGTGAAACATTTTTTTTTTAGTCGTTTTGCTGGGGGTTGTCCCACACTGGGGGTTGTCACCGCACACGCCTAGACGGTTTGGAATTTTGGTCTAAAGTGTTCACAGTAGAAAGGGCTTGGCCCAGAGTGGTGCCTGCATTGCTTCAATGAGAAAATGTTAAAGGAGAACAGTACTTAAAGCTCCCCACCCCCTGAAACCCGACTGCTCAATTTAGCTTTTGACAATAAAAATAAAAATTAAGTGTCTGCACTTACTCGCTCCAACACTTGTAGACTCTGCCGGCAAGCTACATGGCGGGCGCTGCACGGTGCCAGCTCGTGTTAGTGTGCGGTGCCGTACTGTTCACTTGTATGCTGAGTGAGCAGTGCAGTGCCACACACTAACACAAGATGGCACCGTGCAGTGCCCGCCGTGTTGCCTCCCGGCAGAGTTTACGAGTATTGGAGCGAGTAAGTGCAAACACTTAATTTTTTATTTTTATTGCCAGTCAGTCAGGTTTCGGGGAGGTGGGAGCTTTACTTAAGTACTGTTCTCCTTTAATCCGATCCAGAGTAATAAGGATTTGAAATTTCAGTTCTGAGCATGCTCAGTATGCTTTTCTGGATAGCTGCATCTTACAAAAAAGAATTTTGGCCATACAGAAAAGGACTGGGGAGTAATCTTGTTTTATGGGAAAATAAATATTTTTTCATATGGGTGCCATCTTGTTTCTTTTTTCAAAAATAGGTTTATGAAAACCCATGAAAATATACCAACACATGGATCTTGCTAATCTGGACCATTGCAGGTGAATTCTGCAGTTACTTTTTTGGAAAATGATCCAGAAATGTGTTAACACATTTTTTAATTATTTTTTTGTGAGACCAATTTCCTGTTTTCACATGGCCATATAAAACAAGACTGACTTCATACAAAAAAATAATTTGTGGACTTTTTTCATGTTCTTTTCATATGAAAGAATCTTTTTTTCATGACATTGTGGTGTTCTCACAAAAAAAAGGTTCCTTCATATGAAAAAAGAATTTGGACTTAATTTTCATTTCACATTTCAATGTAACAAGCCATAACTCCATCAATATTTGCAGGTAAGGGACAATCTGTATATCAAAAGAAAGGTCTTAATGAATACTACAACACTAACACCATCCAAAAGTTCGGGGCCATATATAAAAAACCTTAACAATTAAAATGAAAATTCACAAAGGATAACATTACAACTTAAGTCCATCAGTAAGGGAGTTAACGGACAATGTATCTATCCAATAATAAGTGTCAATGAGTACTACAACACCAGGGCTCGAAATAACTGGCTGTCTGCCTGTCCCAGACAGCCAGTTTTCATTGGGGACAGCTGTTTTTGAAAGTGTGCCTGTCCCTTGGACAGGCAGTTTACTTTTCCATTGAAATGGTATTTGCTAGCGCTAGGACCCTGTAGAATAAGTGAAGGTGATGGCGGAAAGAGACGGCGAGATGGTCAGGACGTTGAGACATCAGAAGCAACGATCGCCGCCTGCCCTGCCCACTGCTGTCACTGTGAGTCTCATTGTCTGTATCACCTGACTGCATGATCCAGACATGGTGGCGGGTGGGAACAGCCATCTCAAGTAACGGTAGAATGTCAACCACACATGCGGCGATCGTCAGCACACACACACGTTCTTGTTATTTTGTGTGGTGTGTGCGCTCTGGGAAGACATCAGGGAGAGTGAGTTGTCAGAGACTGTGTAAGTACATTCATTTTCAAAGCCCTACAAAAAAAAAAAAAGAACATTTTCAGCGAGCTTGCTTGGGAAATAAAAGTATCCAAAAAGGAAAGAAACAAGAAGACAGGTCTGAGCCTGCTGCCTTAAGGCTATGGTGTCGGCTCTCACGAGGGCAGCAATGAGGACTGAATAGAGTAGATACTGATACTGTGTGCAGGCAAGGATTAATAATTAATAATAAAAAAAATAATCAGATAAGGCAGATCTGTCTGCCTTTAGGGGTGACGTGTGTGTGTGTGTGGGAGAGGAGGGGGACTGAATAAAGTCTGATTTAACAAATATCCCACCAGTGTTTTGGTGTCAGAATTTGCCTTAACCCAAACAACCCTTTACAGGACTCGTGGTGATTGGGGGCGGGGAGAGACACAGTTAAGGCAGGGCTACAGTGTGGACTCTGCAAGTGGAGGGGACTGAAGGTGTGTGCTTCAGCAAAGGGCCCTTCAGTGTTTTTTTTGGGGGTAAAAGCCTTAATCTAAATAGTAGACCTTACAGGACTCTTTGGGGGTGGGGTTTCAGTTAAGGCAGGGATACAGTATGGTTCTGCAAGTGGATGGGAGAGGAGGGGTCTAAACAAAGTTTGTGCTTCAGCAAACACCCTTAAGTGAATTTTGGGGGTTAAAAAAGCATTAGCCTAAACAGTCCTTTACATGACTATTTGGGGGGGGGGGGTATAAAAAGTACTCAAAGGTAAGGCAGGCTACGGTGGAGGCTCTGCACATACAGGTTGAGGGGACTGAATAAAGTTTGTGGGGAGACAGAATAAAGTCTGCTGTAGCAGTCATCTCTCTGCTCTAGTGTTTTGGGGGCAAAAAGCTCTTATTGTTTTCTCTTCATATACCGTTTTCTGTTAGATATTTGAAAAAAATCACTTTATAAAAATGTGGACAGGTAGAACTTTCATGGGACAGGCAAAATTTATACCTCACCTGTCCCTCGGACAGGCATCTCAAAAAAATTATTTCTAGCCCTGTACAACACTAAATCTATAATCCCCCCTAAATATTCATGGGGTATGTACTGCACCCCAAAATTACCTCCAAACTTCACCATGGTGCCAAATCCACAATGAGCGTCCAAACATTATCACAAATGCACCAAAGGTGTATCTAGTCTTCCAGTACAACCATGGCAAATTTCAGATCTAACAGACAAAACTTCACTGATTAATGCACAAAAAAAAAAACACACATTTTGTCCATATATTGTACAATCAAGCGCTGGTAGTTAAGAGAGACACTTAATATATTTTTCCTTCTGAAGTGAGGCCCACAAAAAACAATTACAACCAAGGAAATAAACTGTTTTTCTGGAGGCACAGAAGCACAGGGCCCTCCACAGCCAGACTGATCTGTGCATTTGTGAAGGGATGGCAGCCCAGAGCCTGGAAACACAGGGCCCTCTGGGCCCTGCACTTTCCTAGACAGATGGATGTGTTCACATAGGTCCCAAAGGGGGGACCTGCGTGAATAAATATACGATTATAGTAGCTCAAAAGTAAGGAAATTCTTTGCAAAAATGTGTTAATGCACCAGTTAGGGTTCAGACTAAAGTGACAAAAGTAGAGAAATGTGATATTAGGGTTTCCAGCCCTAACAACCTATCCCTATCCTCTAAGCAGCAAAAGGAACAAACGTTATGGTTCTGCCTGTCCTGAGTCTTGGTGAATCAGGACTGGGGTCTTCCTTGGGGTTATCAACCCCAACGCACACTCCTCACTTGTATAGTCTGCACATCTGAGCTTATTTGCTGATGGAATGGGGAGCGTTAGGGATAATAACCCCATGGAAGACCCCAGCCTGATCTGCCAAGACAGGCATAAGAGTAGTTCTTTCCTTTGCTGCTTAGAGGGTGGGCATATGGTGTAAGGGTACCCTAAACCATTTCCCTACTTTTGTCACTTTAATCTGAACCATCTGGTGCATTAACACAATTTTTTTGCAAAGAATATGTTTATATACTATATGTAAGCAATAATGCAGCCTAATGTGTGTGATTATGGGTCAATAATCACACACCTTTTGAGGGTGTTGTTCGGCATAAAGCCCTTGCGCCAAGTACCTTTACAACACCCGAGAGAGGTGTGTGATAACAGCCCATAATCACACTCTCTAGTCTGCTTTGCAGTACTTATAACAATGTATAGACAAATTCTACAAACAGAAATGAGATAGACACTCTTAGGAAGATTTTAACTTTTTTTGTTACTGTTGTAACAGATCAGACATAAAGCAGTCCCTAAGAAAAGCAGCTTTAAAAGCTGTAACATATTAGCAACTTTGTATTTTTTTTTTTTTTTAAGTGTCAAAATACTAATAAATTAGTTTATTTTTAGTAATATTAGTTTTTTTGTTTGCTGTCACTTTCCATCCATGGAGAGTTTACACCTCTGATCTGATTTATAACCACCTAGGATTTCAAAGACCACTTTTTTTTTTTTTGTCTTCGCACATATCCAGTTATTTACTTCCTTATCAACAGAACTGACACACAGTAAAAATTTATCAGCTCTACCCAATGTATCAAAGTTTGTTATTTTTAAGAAACTGCCATTCCCTGATGAAGGGTTCTGTATAGCCTGAAAGCTTGTGTTTTGTAAATACTAACATACTAAAAGCCAGCAGAATAGGCCTAACGGTCTTTTGTGTCTGCTCGGTAGCCAGACCCTCCACCCCCCAGAGGGTCAACTTCGGCTTCAGTATACCCATGCACCTGTCCCACCTCCTCTTAAAGCCTTCCACTGTGCCCTCTCCACTAGACTCACGGGCAGTGCATTCTATGGCCCACCACTCTGAGTGAAGTAATGCCTTCTACATTCTCCCTGTAGTTTTCCCTCCATCTTCCACTTATGCCCCTGGTTGTGGTCCCTTTATTTAGCCTGAACATTTCATTGGCTCTGCCCCTGTTAATCCCTTTCACATATTTGAAGACCTCAATCATGTCCCCCCTGTCTCTCCTCTCTTCCAGTGAGTACAGCCCAAGGACTTCCAGCCTTTCCTCATAGGTCCTTTCACTCATTCCCCGGATCATCCTGGTTGCCCTCCTCTGAACCCTCTCCAGCAATGCTATGTCCTTCCTAAGGTGAGGTCTCCAGAACTGCACACAGTACTCAAGATGCGGCCTGACCAAGGCATTATACAGAGGGAGGATCACCTCCTTCCTCCTGAACGAATTCCTCGGCTATGCAGCCCAGAACCTTGCTTGTCTTTGTCGCAGATCTACTGCAGTTTTCAGTGTTATTTATTTTGGTGTCTACCACCACCTCCAGCTCCCTTTCACTCGTTGAGGCTTACAGTGAGAACCCTCCCAGGGTGTATACATTACCTGGGTTTCTGACCCCCAGATGCAGTACCCTACACTTCCCTGGATTAAACCTAAGTCCCCACCTTCTTGACCAACCCTCCAGGGCGTCCAGATCCCTCTGGACTGTCTCTCTCACTTCCTCCCCGTCTGCCAGTGCTCCCAGTTTTGAGTCATCTGCAAAGAGGCTCATCCTACTACTAACCCCCCTCCCTATATCGGAGACATAGGCATTGAACAGGAGTGGCCCCAGTACCGAACCTTGGGGAACCCCACTGAAGACCCTCCTAGGGGAGGAGACTATCCCACCAACCACTGCCCTCTGTGTTCTTTCTGTTAACCAATTTTCTACCCATCTCAGCAACTGTCCTCCCACCCCCATCCCCCCCCAACTTTGTCAACAACCCGATGTGGGGTACCGAGTCAAACGCCTTACTGAAATCCAGATATAGGACATCCACCAGTCTTTGTCAGTCCAGGGTCCCCGTCACCCAGTCATAAAAATCTATGAGGTTGGTCTGGCACGATCTCCCCAGGACAAAACCATACTGTTTGTTATCCATGTGCCCCAACCAAATCTCTTATTGGTCCAATAAAAGATATCAAATCACCCACTTTGTTCATTTATTTTTAGTCATTTTGATTCATAGGCTAACAGCTAGCTGATGTTCTGAATACGGGTACACGGGAGCACTGATGTTCTGAATACGGGTACACGGGAGCGCTGATGTTCTAAATACGGGTACACAGGAGCACTGATGTTCTGAATACAAGTACACAGAAGTGGTTTCCTTTTACTCACTTGATCTCATTAGCCCAGCCACGGCAAGCACGTAGAACAGTTCTGAACATGCATACACAGGAATGGTTTCCATTTACGTGCTCTATTTACGGCAGCCACGACATGCAGTTCACATAAGAAGTTTCTTTTTTTTTTTTCATTTTAAACTAAAAACACTAACATGGAGTACCACACAGGAAGATATGCAGTTTCTATCTCCCTGCCCTCACCGGTCTCACTGAAGTATCCACGCAAGCGATCCTGTTTTTCTTTTCTTTTAATTCAGAAAAATCCCCAAAACAACAAAGATGGTAGCATTTACAAGACTCGCACCACTTGTTATTAGTGTTGAATTAGTGGCCTTGATGGAGGAAAACATCTGATATCGTGGCAGTCACAGAAACATGGTACACACAAACCATGACTGGGACATAAACATACCAGGATACACTGTGTACAGGAGGGACAGGGAGGGTAAAAGAGGAGGAGGAGTAGTTCTTTACATAAGGGAAGGAATAAAAGCAACAGAACAAAAAGGTACACAGGGAGGAGAAGAAGCACTGTGGGTAAATTTGGAGACAGGCAATGGCACCACAATACGCACAGGGGTTATATACAGACCCCCTTCTCAGGGGGAGGAAATGGACAGGGAAATGATAGTAAGTATACTTAGAATGGCAGAAAAAGGGGAGATATTGCTGATGGGTGATCTGAATATGCCAGATGTTAACTGGAGTGCAGTTGCAGCTGCCACTTCGAAGAGCGCAGTTATTCTAGGTGCCCTACAGGGGGCATGCCTTAGACAACTAGTACTGGAGCCCACTCGAGAGGGAGAAATATTAGACTTGATTCTCTCAAATGGAGATGGAGAGAGGATTACAGATGTAGAAGTGGGTAGCCATCTGGGAACTAGCGACCACTCCGAACAGTATGGTTCACAATAAACACAGCAATAGAGTCAAGCCATACAAAGACAAAAGTACTGGACTTTAGGAGGGCTGACTTTGCCAAAATGGGTGAGTGCCTAAGGAACGCACTAGCAAATGGGCAGGAAGGAGGGGTGGAAGAACAATGGGGAATAATAAAAACTGCCATCACAGAGGTAACGAGCCTTTGTGTGAAGCAAATAAACAAAACAAGACGATGTAAGAAACCACTATGGTTCTCAAAGGAAGTGGCAGTGAAGGTTCAAGAGAAAAAGAAAGCATTCAGGAAGTACAAGGAATCGCAGAAGGAGCAGGACAGAGAACTGTATCAGTTAAACCAAAAGGAGGCTGGGAAGGCAGTCAGAACAGCAAAGGCCCAAACCGAGGAAAAGACAGCCAACTCAGTTAAGAAGGGGGATAAAACCTTTTATAGGTACATCAGGGAGCGAAGGAAGACCAAGGGAGGGATAGTGAGGCTTAATAAAGGGGAGGGAGGGTGGGCAGAGGGAGACTGTGAAAAGGCAGAGATACTAAACAAATATTTTTGCTCAGTATTTACAAAGGAAGAGGGGGAGGTACATAAAACAAACAGTAGTAACACTCTGGATACAGAAGTTGATACCGGCCCATTTACAGAACAAAGGGTTCTGAAAGAACTCTTAAAACTGAAGGTGGACAAAGCAATGGGGCCTGATGGGATTCATCCCAGAATTCTAAAAGAACTAAGGGTAGAACTAGTGACACCACTGACTACCCTTTTTAACAAATCATGGGAGGATGGGGTGGTACCAGAGGACTGGAGGAGGGCAGATGTGATTCCCCTTCACAAAAGTGGGAGCAAGGCAGAAGCAGGAAACTATAGACCTGTTAGTTTAACCTCAGTGATAGGGAAAATGATGGAATCACTTCTAAAGGAAAGAATTGTCGAGTATCTAGAGGCCAGAGGGCACAGGACCCTAGGCAGCATGGATTCACAGCGGGAAGGTCATGCCAGATGAATCTGATAGATTTCTTTGACTGGGTGACCAAAGTAGTAGATCAGGGAGGGGCTGTGGACATGGCCTACCTAGACTTTAGCAAGGCATTTGACACAGTCCCACACAAAAGATTAATATGCAAGTTAGCCAGCCTGGGAGTGGGTCCCAAGATGACAGCCTGGGTAAAGAATTGGCTGGAGAATAGGACACAGAGAGTAATAGTAAATGGAGTCCACTCAGAAGAAAGAAGGGTTACTTAGGGGGCACCGCAGGGTTCAGTATTAGGACCGGTCCTCTTCAATGTCTTTATAAGCGACATTGCAGAAGGACTGAAGGAAAAGTATGTCTCTTTGCAGATGACACTAAGATCTGCAACAGAGTTGATGCACAGGGTGGGGTGGAAAGGATGAGAAGGGACTTGGCAAGGTTAGAGGAATGGTCAAATGTATGGCAGCTTGGATTCAATGCTAAGAAGTGCAAGGTAATGCACCTGGGAAACAAAAACCCAGGGGAAGAGTACACAATGGGGGGTGAGATACTAACAACAACAAAATGGAAAGAGACCTGGGGTAGTCATATCAGATGACCTAAAGACGGGCAAGCAATGTGAGAGGCAGCAAGGAGGGTTGGGGGATACTGGGATGCATAGGGAGAGGCATCACCAGTAGAAAACAGGAAGTTATTATCCCTCTGTACAGACAGCTGGTGAGACCCCATCTGGAGTATTGTGTGCAGTTCTGGAGACCCAATTCCCAAAAGACATAGACAGGATGGAAGCTGTCCAGAGGAGGCAACAAAATGGTGCAGGGTCTGCACCGAAGACATATGAAGAGAGACTTAAGGAGCTTAACATGTATAGCCTCGAGGAAAGAAGGGAGAGGGGGACATGATAGAAACGTCTCAAGTACCTCAAGGAATCAACAAAGTCCAAGAGGTAGCATCTTTCAAAAAGAGGTGTGCAAGAACAAGAGGCACAATTTGAAAATAGAGGCGGCTCAGAGGTAATTTAAGAGTATTTTTACAGAGAGGGTTGTGGATGCATGGGACGGCCTTCCGGAGGAGGTTGTGGAGTCAAAATCAGTGGTGGAATTCAAGCATGCATGGGATAGTCATAAGGCAGTTCTGGGGGGGGTAGGAAGAAGTAGGCTGCTGGTTAACTAGGATCTGCAGCTTATCTAGTAGGTAGGGAAATGGGCAGACTGGGTGGGCCTAGCGGTCCTTATCTGCCGTCAAATTCTATGTTTCTATGTTTCACTTGGAGAACAACATGGAATGTGGTAAACATGACAACCTTTCAGTCTGAGTGCCTTGTAGTCAGGGGCATCGCTAGGGGTGGGCATTCAGGGCTGCAGCTCGGAATCTTTCAGCTACAGCCCTGAATAAAATTTCACAGTTTGTCATTTTTTTTTTTGTTTATAGTACACAGCCGGCTGAATCCCATCCCTGTGCACTCTTCTGCCTGGCACCTGCCTGCCCCATATCTCCATCCCCGGTATTCACCAAGTCACATCACTTAAAGGTCTGTCTGTGATTGTCACTAGCAGTAAGGGCTGTGCAGGAGATGAGGGTTCATGCAGGCTACTACAACCAGGGGGTGCTGCACTACTATGAGAGATAGTTGACTTGAAACCCATAACTCCATTTCTCCGAGTTGGTGAGTCCCCCTGGCGAGTCCCTGCCAGCACTGGCGTGGCAGTAACAGCAGAATGGCAGCTTAACTTCTGGAGACTGGTAGACCAGCCACTGAGAGGAAGGGTCAAGGGCAGTAAGCGAGTGAGCTGTGGGATATAGCAGGGCTGGCTGGGATTTAGGAGGTACTCATCCACGCAGCTGATCAGGTATCTTCCTCCCTCCTCCTCCTCTTTATTTTTCAGTCTGTTTAGACAGTGGTTAGACTGCTCTGTCCAACGCTGCAGCTCCAGTTGTCTGAAACATAAATTCTGGCTGTTGCCAAAGCATTCTTTTAATTTTGGGGAGACAAAATATGGGCACTCTTAAATGTTCTCCTGATAAGAAGTTCATGTAATTTACTAGACTGTTTTGAGGGGTTCTGAGTGACAAGCTGGAGGGCCACTCCACCACCACTAAGACAATAAAGTCTAACTGTACTGACTACTGTATTACGCGTGTAGTGTCCATGATATGTGCACCATTAGGCTACAGGTGCCATTAACCTGGGGTCCCTTAAACAAAGAGTCCCATGGGCCCCATAGCTGCTGTAGTTCTTTGCAAATATAACCCCAATATACACAATTAAATGCAGCCTTATAATCCTCTAATTAAAAATCTGTCATTTCTGTATTATGTCTTTACCTGGCTGGTTATAAAAAATAAATTATTCTCTAAAACTGGAGCAACCTGCAGCTGCAGCAGCTCAGTCATGTAGTAAGCTACAGGTTTAATCTCATTGACTTCAAATATGCAAACACCCCTAGCTGGCCCAACAGTGTAGCAGTAAGGCTACCGCTTGCGACGCTGGTGACCTGGGTTTGGAAGCAGACTCGGGTTGCTAGAGAACTGGTTGGGGGTGGTGGACTGAGTTGCCTCCACACGCTCTCCACCTCCGGTGGGGGGGGGTGATCTGTGTCCCTGAAACAGGTTCCTGGATGACGTACCCGGTCATAGTGTTGCACGCTTAATAGCGTACGGCATTATGGTGAAACCAGGACCTGTGCGCCTCCCGAGTTGGACCCCGGAGTTGAGAATCTTTACTGGGGGTCCGGGCGCAGCCCCCATATCGGGGGTGGGGCAGAGCCCTAAGAACAAAGACATAATGCCTCATGGCATTAATTCAGAGCGCAATAGTGCCATGCAGCATTATGTCTTGCAACATAATGACCCTGTGCCCCTGGATGACCACGGGATGATTGGTTACTGGAGACCCCAGCTACAGCCAGTGTTGGGAGGTGTGCCAGATGCATGGCGTGTTTACATCACTAGTGTAATTGCATACCACACTTCCCATTGTCCATGCCTCAAAAATTGCCCCAATGCACTCAATGATGCTCACTCCCATTCCGCCGTAAGTAGCCACACGGAACTCCCTGCGAACCCATGGTAGGATCTGTGGGGCACAAGGAGTCCCAGAGGCTCCCGGAGGGGGGCGAATCTAGGGAGCACTCTATGTAGGGCAGCTTTGGGTCGCTGCAGATGGTGGTGGTGTGATGGTAGGGGCCGATAGGGGAGCCGTTGGGACCCATAAAGCAAAAGTAGTTAAAATGGCGCCTCCACCCACCACGCCACTAGAGCCTGCAGCAATGACTGGATGTGGCCTGGTGGGAGGAGGTTCTTCCTTCGGACCTCACCATTGGGGTAAATCCATGGGGGTACTCAGCTGTAAGGTAAGCCGGAGGGGGGGGGTTCTGTGGGTGATGGAAGGCGGGGGGTGATGCCTGGTGCAAGAAGCCTGCCCCACCATGGCCTTGTGGCACAAACAAAGAATGGAAAAAAAGAAATAAAAAAAAAAAAACACAACAACAAAGAAACACTCCTTATAACTGCTTTAAAGGCATTTCTGCACAGTTCTCATAACATGTCACATATTTCCTTCAAGTTTTCATTTTCACCTTGTACAGTCACTCAATACAACTAGTACTCGGAAAAGGACCAGTTCAGCTGCAGTCGTAGTAACTTGGATGGGATGGGGTGATTAATTTGGGTTGGCTGGGGGGATAGCCTGGGTTCAGACCCCGGGCCCTAGTTCTCACACCTTCACTGCTCATCAGCAATCTAGTTTCAGAGCCCTGTATTAACTTTGGGCTCAGCAGGGCATATGCTTGGGATGGGCGGACCCGCAAGGATCCTGACCTTTATTACCAGGACCAGGTCAGAGTCCTGGTAATAAGGGTCAGGACCCTGGGTCTGATAGACTGCATTAGATTTGGGGTGGGGGGGGTTCTGATTTTGAGTGGACCGGTCCACCCATCCCTAGCGTACGCCGAGAAATCAAGTGAACCTGAGCAATTATCATGGAACAAGGTCCCCATTTGCACTCACACTTCAGGTCTAGACTCCTATTTTTTTTTTTTTTTTTAAACTAACCTGACTGGTCTATACTCCAAGTTGTCATTCACTATGGGGAAAAAACAGCACCCCTGATATTATGGTGTCAAAACTTAAAGGAGAACAGTACTAAGTAATGCCCCCCCGAAACCTGACTGCCCGATTTAGCGTTTGGCAATAAAAAATTAAGTGTTTGCATTTACTTGCTCCAACACTCATAAACTCTGCCAGCAGGCAACATGGCGGGCGCTGCACGGTGCCATCTCGTGTTAGTGTGTGGCGCTGCACTGCTCACTTGTATGCCGAGTACTTAAGCACTGTTTTCCTTTAAGTCATCTTATAAACACCCCATCCACCACCACAAAAATATATATTTCAGTTTTGACTATAAGAAAGAAAGACGCATTTAGTTAGCAACATTCTTACAACAACCAAAACCATATGGGGGCTTTTGTACTAAAATCCCATATATTCCTTACAAAAATGTACGGTGGATTTGTGATGCAAGGGGTACAGAATAAACCTCAGAATGCACTAGACAGCAAGTAAAACCCCCAAAGCTTCTGTGGGCCTGGCAGCCCCCAGCTTATTGGTTGGGGATCTTGTGAGTGGACTGGGCTCAAACCCCTAATGTATTCAAATGCTAGACACACCTTTGCTCGTAGTAAGCTTACAGATTTCACTCGCAGTAAAGTGACAGCTCCTGACTGTAGTGATTTACTATATGTTATGTGGTTTGACTAGCTGTAAGGGTTCTACAAGTAATTATCAGTCAGTAATTACATGGCTCTGAGGTACTTTCGGCCTATCAAATCAGCAACATTTTCTACACCTTTCAAATATAAATATACATATCCCTGGGCGGCAGATTACAGGAAACACAGTAATACACACACATTCCTCTTCACCTTTGAGCACTGAAATGAGGGACGCTGCAACTCAAAACGAGGGTCAGTGACTCAAGTAGTGAGGGACGGGAGGGGCACATTTCTAAAGAGAACATAGAATTATTTTAACAGACAGCTCTTTACGAAGTTACTACTTTCAGAAGTTCTATGCATTTCCTAAAATATCCATAATAAACTGTACCTGAATAAAAACTGATGCCAAAACCTATATATTGCATTTTGTTTTGTTTTTATGGGCAGCATTCTGCTACAGTTCTTTTCATGAAACCAGTGATCTGGAGTTTTAACTATAGCACTGGTTGTGCACAGACCTCTGAGTAAGGTTCTCATAGATCAATAGTCATAACTATACACAACTCCTGACATAGTAAAAACTCCAAACTGCCAGTTCCATGAAGAGAACTATGCAGCGGATGTGACAGGAGTATAGAACAAGCCTCAGAATACACAGCATCAAAACCCCTAAAGATAACATTTGAAAACACAGTTTTCCATATCAGTGTTTATTCCGGTACAATTAAATATGACTCATTTGAGGTGTCCTGCATTCCACTGCTCTAAACAGTGACATTATTAACTTCTGCCAGTTAGCACTCATTTCCTGTCCCCTAAACATAAAGATACATTAGAACACTGGAAACCAGTGTTTACTTGCACAGTGTTTGTTTTTGATCTAACATCTTAGATATTATGAATTTCTGCTTTAAAGTCGGATCCAGAAGAAAATGATTTGATACAGCTATGCTGGTCCAATAAAAGATAACAAAAAGAACAACGTGCTTTAGCTTTCGGCCTAAAGCTAAAGCAGGTTGTTCTTTCTGCTACATCTATGTTGGTCCAATTAAAGTATCAACATAGCTGTGGAAGTAGCAGTCGGTCCCAGAAAGTACCACAGAAAATAACCCAGGTCCAACCGACACAGGAATAGCACTCACCTCGGCGGGGCTGCTGCTCCTTGTCCTGCGGCGGGACTCACTATCCACGACTCGCGCACCCCCCACAATTGCGTATCTCGTGTTAAGCGGGGGGCTACTCCTTGTCCTGCAGTGCGACTTGCGCTGAGCCCAAGTTCTTGCAGTTAGTTGTTGTAACCAGCTAATGTGAGGCGCTGCGAGTGCTCGGAGTGTGGGATGTGGCGATGATGACGCGGAGCGAAAGGTGACACTCTCCCGCCCATTCTACTGATTGCGCTCTGAGGTACGGTGCAGTAAAGTTGGGAGGGGGAGGGGGAACTTCCGCGCAAGGCCCTGGTGGGCGACCCTTACATTACCTACAGTAAGGGCACTGACTTCGCTGTCGACGTCCTGTTCTATAAGAAGGAGAGCTCCGTGCGGGAGACGCATGCCAGTACCATGAGGACAGACGCTAAATTAGGGGAGAACCAACGGGCATCGAGTCCCCCCTTCCCCCAGCACAGCTGTCTTAGAATTCATGCACGCCTCCCCTCACTCGATCCCAGACCTGGAACACTGTACTTCAACATGTGGAACACCTCATCAAACAATCGGAACACTGGAAATGTGTGCTGACTGCTTTCACGTTCATACCTCTCAGCTGTACCACATTACGAGGAACGTTCCTCATTTTACTTCACAAAAGCTCCCTGTTCCACATTGTGAGGACTTGTTCCACATTCAGTATTAACATTTCAAAGCAAAAATCTATAGTAAATGATGCAAAAAATATATAATTCAATTAAGAACAGACTTTCTGAACATAAATGCAAACCTTTTAACAGTGTTCTGAGCCTCCTAGGTTAAGATTTGATTAAGTGTTCCACATTTTGAACATTTGTTCCACATTTTGAGAGGCAGTGTTCCACATTTGGGGGACAAAAGGTTGAGAGGTATGTTCACGTTCACGAAGTTTTCTATTTATTGAGCAGCAGGTTTTTCACATTTATTGTTTAGATTTGTGCTTTAAAACTTCCGTATAAAAATGTGAACAGTACTCAATGTGGAACAGATTGATTTTGTGAGGTGAAATGAACTGTTTCTCAAGATGCGGGAGAGCTGACAGGCAAGCGTTGTTCCTGCATATCAGTTGTTTGTTGCCCCTCATTATGAGGGATTTAACATGAACAACTAGAAAACGTAGTCTTAATTCTGATTGTTTTGAAAAAAGAAGGGCCGCTGTATCGGTCAATGGGAGATATGCAGATAATTAAGGCAGTTTCAGATGCCGCTCACATAGCACTGCTCCGCCCATCACAGCATCGGAGGTCAGCAGTACACGCCCATCATGACCTTACATTGAAATAACTAGGAAACTATATAAAGCAAAATACGGGGCGGAACCCCCCCAAATACAAAAAGATCACTAAATCGGTAGAATAGTGTTTAGGGCACAACCATTATTAGGTGCCAGGGGCGGAGCGCCCCTACATAAAGTAATTTTTATAATTCTCCGACAATTAGCAGCAAGATGTTTGGAGGTCTAGGACTCACAAGAAAAGTTTACAGACACTTAAGTCATTATCGGCTGCAGCTTCTGCCCGCCCCTTGGGATACACGTTTACCGAGACTAATACAGTGCAGAATCGCGGAATGTCTTTGTTTTAGACCTTTTGAGTTTGCCTAATACTGCATTTCGTACTTTTCAAAATGTGTGACTAGACTGTATGCAATACATAGCGTGTTGCAAAATTGGGAGTGTCTTTGTATGCCATTTCAGTCTGTGGAGGGGTGTGTGTGTGTGAAGTTGCTAGAACCTTAAGTACTGTAGTGCACAGAAATATTTTTTTCAGGCAAGGGAACCTTAATCCTCCGGTATCCGCGCCGGTCAATGTACTTGTTGCCCTAAGAAAAATCTTATTTTAGTATGAGGTCTTGATCTCAGCTTCTTAAAAGGTGGTATCCCTAGGTTAAATCAGTTTTTTTTTAGCATTCTATGGTATCACTTAAATGAAAATACTGCTTTCCACAATGTTTAACTGAGCTTGCTTGCATCTTCATGTTTCAGGATTTGTCAATTTTTTTGTTTATCTCCCACCTCCAACTGGCCCATCTTCGGTCCTGTGTCACTCCCCAGCCCCCGATTTTGGTCCTTTGTCCCTGAATTTTTTAAGCCTTGTCCCTGATTTATGAGGCAGGAGGTTGCAAGGGTGCAGGAAGATGGTAAAAGCTGAGGGGCTGAGAATCAAAAGGGCACTTATGAGGGTACAAAGGGCACTTTTTCTATACTGTACTAGTTTTTGCCATACAGAAATAAAAAGTGGAGTGGCTACCACCCCTTTCGCCTCCCCGGTTCCGGCACCTATGGGAGGTTGAAAGGTATGCCAGGACTTACTGGTCACCATGGTCCTTCCTAGATTGCAATCTGTATTCTTCATTTCAGTGGCAAAAGGTTGAGAGGTATGCCCTGCTCCCGGGTTCCGCTCCTCTGACAAACTTCCCCAGCAAGTACTGGAACAGTTCCAACTTAAACCTAATTTACTTGACGAGACCCTGTTAGGTATGGGTGAAATCCGCACTGTGGACTAAAAGTCCGGAACAGAGCTGGAACAATCATGCTAGCTAAGTGATGATCGTCCACCTGCCAGAATGGCCGCCCTGACCCAGCCAAATACCCCACCACCTGCTGGATTGGCTCCCTGAGGGTATGACTGGACACCCAAAGGCACACCCTAGGAGTGAAATTCCCACCGAGGGGTATTATCCCCACCCTGAGTGACAGAATGGGCACCCTACGACTGGAATGCCCATCCTCCACCTCAGTGCCCACACGCTGTGCCTAAATGGCCACCATATCTTGTGCCTCAGAAACGAGGGACAAGGCTTAAAAAAATCAATGACAAATGCTATTTTTTGTCCCATCTTGTCATTATTGTACATTATGTGTTTTGCTCAGATGTGGAACCTTTGTAAAAGTGTTTTCAACTCAAAGGTGTTGTAATTCCGAGCTCTCAAATAAATAAAAATGACTGCAATCAGGGACAAATAAATAAAAATTAAATATCAGCTCAGAGAACTGATATGTAGCTTAGTGGGGAAAGCATTTTGAAGAAGAACTGATGGGTAACACCAATGCTTGTCGTTAAAGTGATTTTGTCATGTTTGCAATAGCAAATGGGAGTAGTAACCTGTAGAAGTTGTGGATCAATCTCCTACCATTCACACTGCCATAAATTAGGGTTGCCACCTTTGGCTGAGATGAAAACCGAATACTAAACCACCCCCAAACTCCACCCCTAACCCGTGCCTTTTATAACTAATGAGGGCATCACTTGGACTCTGATTCACTTGATTTATTCAGAATTGCTGTCTATATTGCATTGTGTACAACTTCTTTAAATTACATCATGATTATTATTTTTGGTTTGTTTGATTTAGATTTAAATATGTTAAATTTCAATGTGTGTTAACATTTGGTGGGGTTAGAGAGGGGGTTCAGGGGACTCTGCATCCTGTATACACAGCTTAGCTCACACATCGAGTGACTACAAGGACAACCTCTGACAACCAGCTATTTTGAATCAGGTGGCCTTTTCTGGTAAAACTCTTACAATAAATAAATAAACTTGTAACCCCAGGGGTCGTGTTGATGGTATTTTTTGTTATTAGCGCTAGCAGTGCCTCCATATGTAACCCCTACCTGGGTTGGGAGAAAACTGTTGCTCTGTATTTTGGCTAGGTTTGACTTCTAGTTAGGGGCACCTAAGTAACTCCGGACACAGAGAGCAATAACTGTAATGTCCAAACCAGGAGTGGGATTCTAGAGGTGACTTTGATTCACAACACAGCTGAACAATAAAGCATAGATGGACCCCCACGGGGCTACAATCCTGGTAATGCAGATTCACGGAAATCAGAACACATCTTCTACACACTGTAACCCTCAGGTTTAGAAACACACTGGGGACTCAGCCCGAACTTGTACTCTTCTCTGAATTTCCTTGGCCTGGCACATCCAACCAGCCTTGGACTACTTCCCTGCATGGCACATCTGGCCAGCAAATTGAACCACTTTCCATATGGCATGGAACATTACTGGGTGGCTCCCTAAACCACTCATGAGCACATACTGGCTCCATAAGGGAAAATCTTTCGTCTAATCCTACGTCTGGGTACTTTCTCCAAACACTGGCCAAGTGCCCCAAAGAAAGCAACAGGTGTCCCAAAGAGAACTCGTAGAGGTGAATTTGGTTACTCCAGATGGGGGGAGGGTCTTCCATCTCTTGCTCCCATAATTCATACCCGGCCATTCCTTTGTCCTAAAACACCTCTTCCATGAAAACTCTAATGATTGTAGAGTAACACTTTAAATGTATTTCACATCCAATCTACAGTCTCTGAAACTCCAGTGTGCTGACTTGAGGCATACTTGTTAAGTGGATATGTCCATCCCTGTAGACCCGCTGATTAAAGATGTCCAAATCCCACACTCTTTAAGCACTGTACTTGGCTGTCCTTTCCTGACCCACAGTAGCAGATACTTAATTCACACACTCTCTGGTGAAACGTTGGCCCTTTTACAGAGCAGATTCACCCCTGATTGCATGTGCCCCACAGGCTTCTCTCACAGAAAAACCAAGCAAATTCTTATTGGTGCCGCAGCACAAATCTTCAGACAGCTTTCTTTCTCTCTAGCCGGGCCAGGGGATTGCCCTGGAAGCTGGCTGTTGGATGCCCCCATCCCCGCAGGGATGGGGCCCTGAACCAACTGGGGAGCGGTCTCTACCACTTCAACTGAAGTACTTCTTTGTCCTTCTTATCGTGAGAACACACACCCTTACAAACAGTAGCTCTGGTCAGAGCTGAGGGCTCTGAGGGACTGCACACTGCAGTACACCTCCTCTCTCCACTGAGTCTCCCACTAGACTAACTCAAAACCTCTCGACATTCTATTTAACTCCCAGCTGCAACATGCCAATGTGGCTTATGCTGCTGCGAGAATTGTATATGATGTCATCCTTCAGTCTCAGCTGAGACTGAGAACACAGTGAGACAGTGTGAAATCCATTTAGCTGGAGTTTCACAAGCTGCCTTCGCTGCCTACCACTAGATCTAACTGGGATTCTTGTAACCCCGGGTAACAGGGGGTTACAAACTACACCAGTAATGGTGGATGAAATGTAATTACAAATATCATCTGCCATTTTAAGATGTGCTACTGTCCCTCCCACTACTCCTACTCTAAAGTTATTTGTAATGTCAGAGAAGTTTTTAAAAGTGGTAGGAACTATTCTGTGCTGTTAAATACCCTATTTTTTTCCATGTCAGTCATACATAGCAGATATCATGATATGTGATATGTTGTGTGGAGGCAGTATAGTGCAGTGGTTTAAGGCTCTGAACTGTAATCCTGGAGACCTGAGTTTGAATTCCACAGCCCAGACCTGCATACTGTGTGACCCTGAGCAAGTCACTTAATTCCATTGTGCTCCCAGGTTGCACCTGTAAACAAGTTTAGTGTCTCTCTTCCTGGTAAAAAATAAATAAATAACATTTTGAGATATTTCCGATAAATTGCCTACGTTTGCAGTGCCATCAAATCTAGATTGTGATTCTTTCACCTCATCAATTACTGTCTCTCTTCCTTTTCTCATTTCTGTGGCTTAGCATAACATTAGCTACACTATTCTGTGCTGTTCATCTGAAAGGCCTGGAGTGGTCTTCCTGGAATATCCAGGTAGTATGAAAATTGACAGCAATAACTACTAAGGAGAGAGAGAGAGAGAGAGAGAGAGAGGTGTAGTATTGCTAGAAATGGAATAAAAAGATTAATTTAACAAAAGGGGTAACAAATATTAAAATATAGTACAGACCCTAAAAGAAAAACCGGTGAGCATTTAAGGGTATGAAAGTATTCCCTATCACAGCAGTCAAAGACCATACTCACAATGCAGCCTGGAAAGGATTAGGTTGATTAGGTTGAGGTTGAGGTTGAATGGTCTTAATAGCCCTACTTTACACCTCTCAGACTGACTGGTATACAGACAAAGGTCTGCATGGCATCAGAATTTGTTTGTAATCTGAACATGCAAGTAAAATGGTGAAGGATTTAACAGAATCTGTTTTTGCAAGTATGTGAGCATTCAAAATGACTGAAAGTACTACCTCTGAATAAAACTTGATTAGCAAGTAATGTTTCTTTTTTTATATATATATTTTTATTGTTTCCAAGTTTTCCAGGAAGAGAACAGAGTACATATTATGTTCCTTCATTTTACAATATATACAATACAGTTAAGACATTTGATATGTTCTCAGGCATTTGTCTGATTATACCTTTTCTGATTAAGTTAATCTAATACATTTGTTATATGTTTCATATACTTCCTTGTGGTAATCCCAGATCCCTTACAGATTTTAAATTTCCCTATGGAATCAAATCCAGTCTATGTCTGGATATCCAGAGCCACCACTTAGTCCAAAATTCAGTACATCTCTGTACCTTTAAATTAATATGAGCTGTCAAAGCTCCATTCTATATATTGATAACAATTATATCTTCCCATCCCTGAGGAGTTGGTGGGACTTTTTGGAGCCATTTCCTCGTCACAGCCTTGTGAGCTGCCAGGAGTGGTATAGCTAGTAAGAGGTTACCCTTCCCTAATCCCTTTGGGAAGTCAAAAATAAGTGCACATTCAGGTGTCATTGCCCCTATTTCTGGGAACAGTTCTTCCAATGCTCCACCCACCTCCCTCCAAAATATCTGTATGAGTGGGCAGCTCCAAAATACATGCTTGTGGTTAGCTAAAGGTTCCTTGCATCCTCTCCAACATTCTGATCCTAATTGAACATCATACTTCCCTACTATTTGTGGTGTTCTAAAATACCTTATTATACGCTCCAACCAAACTCCCTCCAGATCAAGGATCTTGTAGTTCTATGGACTATCAAGTATATAAATTCCCATCTCCTCCTCTAGGTTAATATGTAGCTCCTCTTCCCAGCGTTGTTGCAAACGTAGTATAATCTTTTTCTGATTACTATTTGGGGCTTGATATGTTTTATGTATTACATGATCTGGTATTGCTATCTCTATTGAATTTGTTATACTGTAATTCCTGTTAGTGGATGTATCTCCCTTGGGTCCCAGGAGATGCCCATCAGATTCCTGCAGTAATTTATTATCTGGAGACATCTAAAAAAACCTTGTTTCACTAGATGGTACTTTTTCTCCAGTGTCTGGAATTGAAAAAAAATTCCCTGCTCAAATAATTGATAAATATAGGTTTACACAGTCATCACACACCAAGGGTGTGTTAAAAAAAAATCCTTAACACACACTTGCCTAGCTTTTATTTTTTATAATTACTGGTGTTTTGTGCGGTTTGATATGACTTTTCCATAATACCTACTCAGGTATTACGGTTTTTAATACACAGATTTTTACAGTGAAAAAAACGGAACCCATTAATTATAATCTGACAAGTCCCTGGTGTTGCCACCCTTTAAAATTTTAATCTTGTCTAGCTGGATCAAACTTGGGCTCTGCTGTGATTTTCTGTAACAGGTTTACTGTAGGATCTTTGTTTTTTTTAATTATTGTTCCCCAAATATTCAGGAGCTGTCTAGTTTGTTTAAATCCGATCTCTCTTTCCATAGTTGCTTTTGGTATGGTCTGTCCGAACAGGTATTTTTCTATCTCCACTAATTGGGTCCCTTGTTCTATCTCCTTCCAATGTGGGTCCCTCCCTTCATCTATTTATTTATTTATTTAGCTTTTGTTTACCGGGTAAGTACACTAGACAAGTATTATGCCTATTTTCAGGAATGACCCGGGAGAATACAACATGAGGAACAACAGTCAAGGAGACATGGCAAAGAGAGTACAGTTTTTTGTCACAGTAAACAAACGTGGGAAATACATCATTTGACGTTAGGAGAAACATATAGTAGTAAGCACATTTCAGATTATACACTCTAGACTAGCTAGTTCAACTGACAGATATATACAGGTCATCATACATAGGAGTGGAGCATAGCTCAAGGACTGGATTGGTCATACTATAACTTATAACATTGTCGTATACACCCCCAGGCTAGTTGGATCACGGACAGGTATATACAGCTCATCACATTTTTCTAAATATGCACATGTTAGACAGAAACAGAAACACTTGGTAGTACAAGTTTCTACCAAGTGACCAAGGTGCAATATGTCATGGTTAGCCTATGACCGTGGAGCAATAATGGGTGTAAAAATGCCCAAGGCTTTTAGGCAGGAGCAGTCAGAAGTCATTGATACAGCTGGAAAACATCTCCAGGAATTCAATGGAGACACCCTGGGGAAGTTCAGACAAAACAATTTGACACTTTACTCTAGGGAGGTTTGGGGAGTCACACTCTGATGCTAGTTTTAGGAAACCCTACAGGGAATTTCGAAACTCAGATAGGAGGGGGCAGCTCGGATATCCACAGGCAGCTAATTCCAGAGTTCAAGACTTATGGCAAAGTCCCATCCCCATGAGGGTCCGGGTAGGAGGGACTTTGAGCATCCCTTATGTGAGAGACCTAAGTTGGTAGGGGTGGGATTCAGTTTAGGCAGAAGCCAGGCCAGCCCCTGGGGGGTGCTAGTTCTGATCACTTTCCCAGAGAGGCATCCCAAACCAAAATCAAGGTATCTAGCTGGTGAGAGCCAGCAGAGTTTCTCATATAGCTCACAACAGTGGGTGAGTTGGGGGGCAGCCAAGGCAAAACGACAAATGTTATTGTAAGCAGTGTACCACCGGGTGAGATGTGTCTTTGGAGAGCGAGCAAATAGGTGCAGCCCATAGCTGAGGGAGGGAAAGAGCACACCCTTCGTAGGGCAAGCCTGGCCGCCGGTGTAAGGTTATACTTGGCCCTATAGGCCAGACCCAGTTTGCAGTTTGCCGCCCTGCAGATGTTAAGGATATGATAACCCATGTCAAGTTGGGGGGCAAGTGTTATCCCCAGATATTTGATGGAGCTCACTATGGGTAGTGAGGATCCATCTGCGCTGGTGATGTGTAAGCAGGCCGATGAGGCTTTGATTTTAGCCATTGAGCCAAAGAGCATAGCCTGTGTCTTTTTCAGGTTCAGGACCAGCTTAGTGACTAGTAACCCATGACAATACCCTGTTAAAGTCATCGGTCAGGTTCTTGTTTAGGTAGTGGCATTCTGGGGAGTGAGCCAGGATTACCAGATCATCTGCATACATGGTGGCGCTACAGCTGGTAGTAACCATGGGTAGTTGATTGATGAAGAGGGAGAAGAGGAGGGACCCAGTACCGAGCCTTGAGGCACACCGGAGGTCACCGGTAGGGGCTCGGAGAGGACTTTATTGAAGCAGGCACGCTGCTTTCTGCCATGTAGATAACCCATTAGCCATTTCATGGCATGGGGGGAGAGGCCAAGTGACCACAACTGTGCACCAAGCAGTTTGTGGTCAACGAGGTCAAAGGCTTTGGACAGGTCGATAAATATTGCACCAGAGAGTTTGCTCTGGTCCATGGCTGTCCGGATACTTGATGTAACTGAGATTAAGGCCGTGGTGGTGCTGTGTCCCTTACAAAAGCTGTGCTGGGCTGGGGACAGAAGTTCATGAGAGTGGATATATTCTGAAAGCTGCTCAGCCACCACCTTTTCAAGGAGCTTGCTAAGGGTTGGGAGAATGGCATTCGGTCGATAATTGTCAGGCAGTTTGGGATTTCCTTGCTTCGGTACAGGGACAATCCTCGCCTCTTTCCAGATGTCTGGGATGGTCCCCAGACCAGGGATAGAGTTGAAGATAAAGGCTACTGGTGAGGCAATGTGTGCAGCACCAAGCTTAAGGAGTTTAGGCTCCAGGTTGTCTAGGCCAGGACTGGAGTACTGGGAGAGGCCAGCTAGGCATTTCTGCAAGTCCTGAACTGATACAGCCCTGAGGTGGAACATTTGACGAGGAGGGTGACCCTTCAGCAGAGTGGAGGGAAGGGGGTGGGACAGAGCCTCATCAGGTGAGAAGAGGGTTGTGAAGGCAGAGATGTCAGAGAAGTGATTATTTAGGGAGCTGGCAATAGTATGGGGATTATTGCAGGGGACTCCATTTATGACCATGTCCATAACCCCCGGATGGGAGGATCCGCTGACAAGGGATTTAATATCTCTCCAGAACCTCCTGGGATTACTGGCAGAGCTTAGTAGGGCGGACTTGCAAAAGTCATTCTTTGCTGCCCTGATGGCCTTTTTGCACTTATTTCTGAGGTGTCTGTACCTTTGAATAATCATGGGATCACTGGTACCTTTGGAATGAGCCCAACACTTATCTCTCTCCCGGATCTGGGCTAGGAGATTCCCATTTAACCAAAGGGTAGCGGACCCCCTCACCCTACGGGTGACCTTTTGGAGCATGCTTGTCTTGCAAGGCCCTAAAGGTGGAGAGGAAGTAAGAGGTTGCTGCCGAGGGGTCAGTGGCACCATACACCCCAGACCAGTCAGTAACTCTTAGGTCCTCCAGGAACTCCTCAGTATCGAATCTAGAGTAGTTTCTGACATGCATAATTTTATGTGGAATTTTGGGGGTGAGAATTTTCCATACACAGAAAACCAGTGAGTGGTCAGAGATGGAGTCAGATAATGTACCCGCTGATGAGATCCTGTCAGGACGGTTAGACATGATCCAGTCCAGTAAGGTGCTGGAGGATCCATTTGCTGTCCGCCTAGTTGGTTCCTGAATGAGCTGGGTCAGGGCAAGGTTAGCAAGCAGAGGCTCAAACTGCTTAACATTACCACTATCCCAGTTAAGGTTTACATCCCCCAGGATTATGAGTTCGTTATCCCCGACTCTGGGATGAATTTTGTCCATGAGGTGAGTTAATCCAGGTAGCCCACCTCTTGGAGGATTATAGGTGCACACCAGGTGCAGTTTCTTTCATCCCCAAGTAGCAGTAGTACATGTAGCAACTCACAGGGGACACGTTTGAATCCTGGTGGGCAATTTGGGAGATTTTAAGTGGCTCTTATGGTAGATTAGTATGCCACCCCTCTTCCCAGCTCTGTCCAGTTGGGTGAATTCATACCCAGTGAGTTCACAGGCAGAGTCAGGGACAGAGGGTTTCAGCCAGGTCTCCGCCACTCCTAGGATGTCGGGTTTGTAGAGTGCAACCTATGCTAATAGCTCATCACGATTAGGTAGCAGGCCCTAATGTTAAGATGAGATATTTTAGCCCTACCCATGCCCCATATGGGAGGGATTTTGTGGGTCAGATTTAATGGGCCAGGGTTGGTTTCAATATCACCGGCCAGTAGTAGTGCAGTTGGAGGAGCCAGGAAGATACCACCTCCCATGCTTTGACAACCTGGGAGTTTTTTAGCACGGGATACGCTTTACCCTGCTTGTATACACATAAGCACCGACGATCTAGACAGCAAGTAACACTGCAGTGCTCTTCGGAGATCACAAGGATATTGGAGAAGGTGTAATCGGGACCTCGAGGTGGACTCACTCATCCCCAGTTGTCACCCAGTGTTATTGGGGGGGGAGGTGACCATATGCAACAAGGAGAGTCCCACTATAAGACCTACAAGGCCTATATCCCTGCGGATGACAGCCAGCACCCTCTCTACCTTTAATATTTGAGTATCCCTATCCTCACTAGATGGATGGGAGGGGAACCACGTCCACATCTTGGCTGGAGGCTTAGCACTAGCCTGTGAGATAATTATCAGTCAGTTAACAAGAACTGCTGTGAAGGAAGGAGAGATGGATGTACTAAGGCTGGAAGGAAGTTAGTGAGATTTGTTATTGGTATGTGCCAAGTAAATAAAATAAGGCCTGAACAGTTCAATTCAAGGCTACCAGCTATGGACACAGGGGCTGAGTTTATTTCTGGGAAGAAGTTCCTGCCCTCACCCTTTGTAAGCACACTTACCACCTGTGGAGCAGTTATCACGAGGACAGAGTTTAGACAGCCAACAACCAAGCAGTGCAAGTGGGGTTAGGATTGGTATAATAGTAAATACTAGCAAGGTTGTTTTGAGCAGACAGTGTAGCAGGGCTGGGATAGTTAGGCCCTACACCTTTTGTCGGGAGTCTGGTATAGTGAGGCCCTACTCCTTTTGTTAAGGTCTCTATTAGCAGGGGCTGAGACAGGAGAGCCAGCAGGATGAGCAACACCTGTGCAAGACTTAGGTTCTGACACAAGACAGAGCAGGGCAGATCTAGCCAGTGAAGTATGTGTGATATTACCACAGCCTGTGCATATTGTTCTAAATTTGGTAGGGCTAATCCTCCTTTATTTTTGGGCAGTTGAAGGGTCTTATATTTTATCCTTGGTTTTCTCCCCTGCCATAAAAACCTAGATATCATGCTATTCCATTTTTTTAAATCTTTCTTTGGTGGAAGGACTGGGAGAGTCTGAAAGAGGTACAAGAATCTTGGAAGTATATTCATTCTTATAACATCAATTTGTTGGTTTAAGAGAAAGGTAGAGGGTCCCATCTCTGGAAGTCCTCTCTAATAGATTGTATAAGTGATGTATAATTAGCTTCATAAAGATTATGGGTTCCTTAGTAAGATTTATCCCTAAATATCGAAATGTATTACTTTTCCATACTAACATACTAAAATGCCAGCAGAATAGGCCTAACAGTCTCTCAAGTCTGCTTGATTTTCAGCACCCTCACTGAGGGCCAATTTGGTGTTCCTCCTCCCTTGGGTTATACTGTCCCCAGACCCAGATGTTCCACATGTATTGGGCCTGGTCAAATTACCCTCCCTGTACCTGTCCATCCCTCTTAAACCCGTCCACAGTCTTCACCTCTACCAGCTCCCTGGGCAGAGCATTC
This sequence comes from Neoceratodus forsteri, assembly GCA_016271365.2. Lineage (NCBI taxonomy): Eukaryota > Metazoa > Chordata > Ceratodontiformes > Ceratodontidae > Neoceratodus > Neoceratodus forsteri. The sequence goes on from JADMNL010000025.1 coordinate 158,433,795, forward strand.
CATGGCTCCACCACCCTTTCAGTGAAATACCATCTCCTCTCCCCTCTGAGCCTGCCCCCTTCCAGCTTACACCCGTGACCTCTTGTTGCCCCACCCTCCTTCCTTTGGAGCACCATGACTGGGCCTCCTTTATTGATCCCTTTCATGTACTTAAAGACCTCTATCATGTCTCCCATCCCTCCTCTCCTCCAGGGTGTACATGTAGAGCTCCTTGAGCCTCTCCTCATAGGTCTTCTCCCCCAAGCCCCAGATAATTTTGATTGCCCTCCTTTGGACCCTCTCTAGGAGTGTAATGTCCCTCTTTAAATGTGGTCTCCAAAACTGTACACAATACTCAAGGTGTGGCCTGACCAAGCAGTTGTACAGTGGAAGGATCACATCCATCTTTCTGAAGGTAATCCCCCTGGCGATGCATCCCAGCATCCTATTTGCCCTTGCTGCTGCCCTCCTACAGGTCTCTGAGTTGTTCATTTTAATATCTACCACTACCCCCAGGTCCCTCTCACCCTCTGTGACTTGAATCATGTGTCCTCCCAGGGTATACACCTGGCCTGGTTTCTGACTCCCAGGTGCAGAATCTTGCACTTTCCTGCATTGAATTTTAGTTTCCATTTTCCCAACCACCTTTCTAGAGCCTCAAGTCCTCCTGCAAGGCCGCCTTCCCCTTCTTCCCATCCACCACTGCACCCAGCTTTGAGTCACCTGCAAAGAGACTCATCTCACTCCTGATCCCCTCCTGATGTCTGAGATATAGGTGTTGAACAGGAGTGGCCCAGCACTGACCCCTGGGGAACCCCACTAGTAACCCACCTTGGGGATGAGGCTAACCCTCCAACCACCACCTTCTGAGTATGCTCAGAGAACCAATTTCCTATCTTAACAAACTGTCTCCCTACCCCCATTTCCTTCAGCTTAGCCAGCAGGCCACTGTGGGGTACCAAAGTGTCGGCTAAGGTTATTTCACAACCATTAGAGAAATTGTTCAAGCCCCACCACGGATGGCCTATCGGAAGGCACCTACACTAGGTGACAGGCTAAGAAGTCATAGCCATTTTGAAATGGGGGATTTGGTTAACCCCTGCACTTGTTTTAACCCACCTTGAATCTTCATCCCTCCCTGCTGTCTCCTCATCTCCATCTAATCTACCTCCTTGATACTTCTTCCCCTCCTCTCTTAAGTCCAAGCCTGCCCACTCTTACACCCTCCTTCTCCTCTCTCCTACTCTATCTCTCCTCTCCACTCTCTTGGCACTTATTGTACTGTACCTCACTACCTATCTACTCTTGAACTTTTCCTGTGTTACCCATTCCAAACTGTAATTTGATTTCACAGTACTTTTACCTTCATTATGACAATGCGTTTGTATCTAATATCCAGACATTGTTTCTTACTCTGATCTGTACTGCTTTCATGTGCTGTGTCACATGTATATTGATTGTCTGTAAACTGTTTTCTCCGGGTTGTGCCTGAAAATAGGCATTGTTTGCCTAGTGCACTTACCGGTTACCAAAACAAAATAAAATAAACAGTAGATACAAAAGCGTAGGATGTTTCCAATGTAGAAATTGCAATTGTTGTTCTCATATTAAAACTGGAAAGGATTTCCAAGATCCAAATACAGGACATACATTTGAAATAAGACAATTGATAACTTGTGATTCAGTTGGAATTATTTATTTAGCAATGTGCACGGTAGAGTGTTTTATATTGGTAAAACTGTTAGAAATTTGAAAATTAGAGTAAAAGAACATGTAAAGGAAATAGAAAGAAGATGGCAGTTATGCAACAGCATTGCACATTATGAAAAGCAATAAATAAAAATGAATATGAGTTTACTTTTATGGGTATTGATAAAGTTTGTCAGAAACCAAGAGGGGGTAATTTTAATGATTTGTTGTTGACAAGAGAAGCTTTTTGGATCATTAACTTAAATGCAACTAAAAATTGGGGTTTAAACAGTGGTTTTGAATTGAAGCCTTTTTTTTAAAAAACGTAGAAAGTGATTTAAATATGTTAGCTCTGGAGATTATCATTGTAATCACAGAAAGTATTACAGTTCTATTTGACTTTTTTGTCTGCACTATTCTACTTCCTTAGTTATTTACCTAGTTAATTTCCTCCCATTTCAAATTTCCCTTTTTTTCCTCATTCTCCCCTTGTCTTTTTTCCTTCCTCTTTTCTTTCTACAAAGTTTTTTGTATGTTTAAGTTCTCTATCTAGTTCCTCTAAACAGTTTCATTTATTAACCAATTGAATGTTAAGTGTTTCACAAGTGTTTGTAATAAAGTGTGATCATGTGATTTGTGATGTCATGATGTTGTAAGGTATTCAACAGTCACTATTTTAAATGTTGATAGCCTTTGGAAAAGGATGATTATCCGAAACGCATTAGGCTGATGCCTTCATGAAATAAATATTTATTTTATTTTATTCTGAGACTGGTGCCTTTGTTCTTTCATAGGTTTGAGTGCTCTGCTTTGAGTGTGTTTTAATAATTATGAACACTAACATAAAATAGCATTAAACTGAGGTAGTTAGTACAGGTGCATAACTCTGGTCACTTCATCTTGCTTCTCCCTCCCCCTCCTAAATAGATTCACAAGGTAGTTTATTATATTAAAACATTTAGTCCTTAAGATTTGCAGGTATGTCTTCAGACTTCAAATCTCCCTTCACATTACTATCTTCTATTCGTTTTGGCCATATTTTGTTATATATTCCGAGTCAAATCAGTCTCTTTCTCTATTGAAATGCTTTTAAGAGTCTTTTTTGGTAGAGAGTCTCTCTGGCTCTCACATTTAAAAGTACATGCCTCCTGGTGGGTTATGCTTATGATCTGTACCTTCTCCTCCCACTAGGAGGCCTAAATTAATTGTTTCCAGCGTGCATTCTGAGGTCAGCAAGTTCCCCCCTCCCGACTTCTCGGCGTCTGCAGGGTGCTCCAGGCCTAGTCCAGGTGCCCCCCCAGGATTCCAAATTCAGACCCCAAGCAAACTTCCCTTCTAGTTCTCTGAGTCCCTCTCCTCTAAAGGAGCCTCTTTATTTATTGATGTATTTAACAATCTCTTGTGTCGATCGCTACAGGTGAGCCTGTCCCCTCAGATTCCCAAGTAAAAAGTATTTAGATACTATTCTTTTAACAAGAAAGAAAGGCCAGCTTCCCGACCTCTCTCCTTTAGCTACTTATTATTTTCTGGTGTCTGAAATAGGGCTCATAAGCGCTATTCCTGCAGGCGATCCAACCCACAGGCCTGTTTTGGCACCATGCAGCTGATATGTTCCCTGTAGAACTCTTTACCTCTAGTTCAGCTCATTGAGGTCCCTCCACCATATTAGTGCCAGCTGTGTATTCTCCTGTGGGGTATATCCACCCAAACCCAGTCTAGAGCTTCCTCCCGAGCTACCTTATCATCTAGATGGAGGGCCTACTCCTCACACGCTGGATTTCCAACACACCAGGGCTCTGCACTCTAACCCATAGACCTACTCACCCAAGGGAGACAATCATTGTATGTTAGTAGCAAATTGACCCAATAGTCTGTTTATCTCATCTAGGACTACTTGCTATGATTCCTTCCCTGGTCACTTTTCTTTGTTCAGACCCAAGTTCACATTGTCGGTTTCCCGGGAGTTTGGATGGTAGTTCGAATCCCTTCTGCCTCAAGTCCTCCATCGCACAAACCACTGTGTCATAGGTGACCTGTCTGCTAGGATACCGGATCATCAGCCTTGATGGATAAAGTGTGTGGAATTTTAACTTAAGGTGTCTTAAGATTGGAAATAAGGGTACATATTCCCATCTTCTCTGCATTGTGACCCTCGCATAGTCATTATCAAAAAAGAGTCTCTGCTTATCCATAAATATTTTCCCTCTTACCCATGCTTTTTAGAGTATTATTTATTTTGTATGGTAGCTTAGGAATCGTATAATCATAGAACGTGGATGTGCCCAATGTGCTTGCTCTATTACCACAGGGAAATCCTATTCCAAATCTAACTCCTCTCTCAACATTTTTTCTATGTATCCCCTCATGTCTCTGCTCTCGCTATTCTCTGGTATTCCATAAATTCATATATTCTGGCGTCTCTGTCTGTTCTCTGCATCTTCCTGTCTCTCTCCCAGGGCATTAGTTTTTTCCAGAAGTTGAGTTAAAGTTGTTTGAATTGAAGCGTCTCTGCAGCCTGATCAGAGATAATCTGTTTCTTGACACTACTTGGGTTTCCAAAGATGTTACATCTGTGCGGAGGAGGTCATGGTCTGAAAGAAAGTCCTGGAAATCCTTTTTTATATCTTGTAGGTCTGTTATTATTCTGTCCAATTTATCATTCAGAGTGATTCTTTGGGCTTTTGTTTTTTACATTATTATTTCTTTCCTGAGGACACTGTCTAGGCCTGTGACAATTCTGAGGTCTCCGAGTCTGATTTTTTATCTCCTGATTTCTCTTCTTCTATCGGTAACACTGCATATCTATTTATAATTCCCTTTTGTGTAATTGAGGCCATTTGTAAGTATTTCTCTATCAACTATTGGTTTTTGCTGAAATTTGGCTTTTCTTGCAGTTTTGGGAGGGTGTATAAGCGGAGCTCCGATCTTAGCTGCCATTAGCTCCAGAGCTGCACCAGAAGTCTCAGCAGGTAAGGTTTCTGAAACACAGATTATACAGTCCACACTGAGACAGGAGGCTACCCTAATGTGGTACCTGTCTGAACGTCTACGGGTTTCAGAAAAATGAAGGTGTTAATTAAGGTGGTATTGTTTAACCTTCCCATGAATAATCTTCCAATTTGCTGGTGTGAAGTTAGAGGTGACAACTGAGCAGACAGGGACACATTTGGCTCTTTTAAGTGCCCTGCACTTGAAGGCACTTCCTGATTAGCATGCACTGCAAGCAAGCAAGCACACTGAAATGTTAGACACTTGCTTAAAGTCATATGAGAAGAAAATGAAACAGTTAGTGGAGGATCTCACAGATGCTGCTTGACCCACCATAAAAAACAAATTTGCAATGGTGAAAACAGGAGGACCAAATTTGGGCCTAGAAAACCGAATCCATTCGGTCAAAAAACGAGTAGGTGGTAACTTACATAAAGTCCAGTTTCTATGAAAAATGCTTTTATTTCTGTGCTCTGCTTCATTTGCATAACCCTGCCCCTTTTTCTCAGTACTACAAGCCCCAACCCATGACATCATGCAAGGGAAACAATGTTTTAAGCACTGTGTTGAAACAGAGACCTCTGTTGGTCAGTCTTGGTATTGCAGACATCCTGTTTCTTTCACAATTTTGGACTCTAGCAGAAGCTGGACCCAAGGAAAAGAAAAAGTAGTCCAACCCATAGTTACACTCCTGCACTACTTATAGTCATTCGGCCCTATAACATAAACATAGAAAAGTATCAACACGCTCCCACATTCTGATAGGAGCTGCCACTTTAGACTTGTCACTTCACCAGCAGGCAGCAAAAGTCAAACAACATCTACACAGACTGGCAAATTATCTTTTGGCCTATCTGCATCACAAAACAGTTTTCCAGAAACCTTTCTACAGACTGTACTGCTGTCAACACTACCAACATAGGAGACTGCACTTTGATAAGGAAGACAGAAAATCAGCTATGTACTGTACCCACAATGCCTTGCTACACATACGCTGACCCACACACACACATATATATATATATCTTTTTTTTGTATTATTTAATACTATTCTAAAGCATAGAAAAAATTTTTGTTGATACCAGGGATGCCAGACTTGTAATACCACAGCTCAGAAGTGATAATAGTATCGTTCAGAGCCCGTACTACTATCGTTCAAGCTCTGAATGATACTGTTATCACTTAGACTCAAGAACACAAGTGCAGGAGTCCCCTGCTCAAGGCTCTATTATCACTGTCAATCAAACAACAGCATGGCTCATGATTGGCAACATTCCCTCTATAAGCAGGCAAAACACTTCGTAAAACATGGCCGTCATCTCTCACTTAGCGAGAGTACATCCCGTTCTTAACGTTTCCCCATTTTTTTTTTTAATTCTTTCTGTTCGAAATGGGATTATCTGGTTGATCCTGCACATGGCAAACAAACAAAAAAAAAAGGTAGGACTCTCAAAAAGGCAAAAAATCTGCTCACCAGGGAGGGGGTGGGAGAGAGGAGTGAGACAACAGCCAAGCGAGGGGACAGACAAGTGAGACAGTGCAGCGGTCAACCAGGACTGAGCCTTCACTACAGTAGCCGACCTCCTCTTTCACAAAAACAGAAAAAAAATCATATCCCTATATTTATTTATTTATTTATTTATTTCAATCTAGGATTGTAATACCTTTGAGCCAAGGCTCTTTTACAATTTAGTTACAAACATGTAGTCATTGACTTACAGACATGTTATAACCAGAACAAAGACTTGAGCTATGAGCAAGACAAGGGAAGGAGGGTGGGTGGGTGGGAAGTGAGGTAGGAGATCGAGAGGGAGGAGGTGTAGGGGCAGGGTAAGGGGAGTACGGGAGGTGGTTGGGGCAGGGGCAGGAGTTGAGATACAGGGGGGAGGTGGGCGAGGGCGGGAGACAGTGCAGCCAGGGGGCCTTGTCGAGGGAATATGACAGGTAAGGTGCTAGGGGTGAAAAGACTGATTGTAAGTGTTGGGTGCTGGGGCATGTGCAGCTGGAACGGTGGAAATGTTAAGGTGGGAAATCACAGGATACAAGCAGTGAGAGGCGCACCTTGGACTTGAAGAGGCCAAGTGTTGGAGCGGACATTTTGTCCCTATGGTGGTAATTCTGGTCACTGGGTGGTCATTCCAGCTCCCAAGGTGAGCATTGTGGTACAGAGTGGTTATTCTGTTCCTAGAGTAGGAAGTCAGGCACAAAAGAGTGTTCATTCTGGCCCTAGTATGGGCCGTCAGGCATAGAAGGTGGGCATTCTGGCCCTGGAATACACATTCTGGCACACAGCGTGAACGTTCATGGACCTAGGGTGGGTCATCTGGCCCCCAGAGTGGGCATTCTGGCACACGGGGTTGGAATTTTGGACCTGAGATGGGAACTCAGTCACAGAGCCTGAAGAGAAGAAAAGCTCAACAGACTCCAACCCAGGCCTTGTATAAGTGAATATTGTGTGTTTGTTTTTCTGTAGTGTTAGATGTTTTAAACCCTCATTTTTAGTGAGGCATACATTTTATAGTGTTTTACTAGGCTAGTACAGGGACATTATCCATTTGTTTATAGCTCGCAGTAGCATTTGTCGTTGTAGTAAAATAATATTTAAAATGAAGTTGTTATACAGGCTGTTGCTTTATATCATCATTGCAGTTGCTTTTTATGTAAAACTTTCGAATGCTAATCTAATAGAAAATACTGCTATGCTGGCTTTTGAATTTGGGTCGATACAAAACCTGGGAAAAGTAAAAACAAATGTACCTTCCCCCATAAATGGGGGTTCCCAAAGATTTTCCTTAGGTGTGCTTAAATGCCCACTGCCAGGTGGTGTTTCTGTCTTTACAGGTGTAAAAGTGCTTGCATGCGAGTGCCCTGTTAGCCTCCGTGCCTGTCCCTTTAAGAGACATTATTTTTGTAGTGTATAATTAATCTGGGTAGGGGCCGAGTGTTTCCAGGCTCGAGTCCCGCCCAAGCTGCAATAATATTGCTCTGTTCTGCCATCGCTAATGGTGCAGAGGGAGCTCTGTTAGAACTGGTAATTGTTTGCTGATTAGCTGCTCTAATAATAATGGTATTATAGTTTGCCTAACCTGCCTTTCTTTGCAGCATGGGCATTTCTGTATTGCACCAATCAGTACCTTTTGGGGACCTTAAAATGGAGTCTGTCCCCAGGGGTCCTGTGGGAGTGAATTTCTCTAGGAATTGTATTTTTTTCATTTTGGCACCTAAATGGACCTGGAGGGGGAGCCCTTGCTTTGACAGACAGATGAATCAACCAACCAAACCCTTTTTGGATCAGAAGGAAGTCCTGGTGCTGCCTGCAGCAGATAGTCTAAGTTGAGAGAGTGAACTGCTCAAGACATTCGAGCAGCTGCTCCTGCGTAGTAGCGCAGGAAACTGGTGGGAAGGCTATGTCTGGCCTGCCTGCTTCATCTTCCCTTCTGAGGGATCTGCTAGTGAAATTAATCAGACTGAATCTGAACTAGCTTTAACCAGAAATACCGAAGTGTGACTGCCCTGTTACCTGAAGAAGACTGAAGATTTGCTTCATGCGATCGGCCTGTCAGGGAGTCTGAAACCACCACAGAGCGTGCAGTTTGCGCAGAGACACTGTGATTGCGACCAGACTGTCATCCAAACTGTGGTACTGCTTTTTGTTTATTATAAGTGTGCTGAATGTTCTGAATGGGTCGCAGTTGTGTTCCCAATTTTCAATTGTATCACGCTAGCTGAATCCAGCGCTACCAGACTGCCATCCGAGTTGTTCTCCTGGTCTGGGCTCTACCACCTTGGCCCAGTCAGCTGTGCACGCTGCAGAGAGGACTATCGATGAGAGACCTGTTTGGGGATCCGCCCACTGCTCAGCATCATGAACAGGAACGACACCACGGTGAATCGTGTGGGCCCTGCTTCTCCTTGCAAACCAGCAAGTCATTCTGCAGCCTCCATTTCGTCCATCCTGCATCCTGTACTGGATAGCGTGAATAAACACCAGGGTAGCTCCCTGCAACATCGAAGTATTATATCAAAGTGTGTCATCTGATTTGATTGTTTTGTTTGATTATCACGAACTGTGAGCCATCTGGCTCCAGGTTACAAATTGTGGGTTACTGTGCATGACTATTTCTTCCCATCCAGGGCTCTGACCAGCTGCGATGCCGGCCTACCCCGAGCAAAGCTTCAGGCTAGCCTGCATCAATAATTGGGTACCCAGAGTGTGTGTGTGACTGTTGAGGGACTCTAAAATGCCTGCCTTGTAGCCTGATAGAATTAGTTGCTAGACCAATCAACCTGATTGCACCCCTCCTTTGTTCAATCCCCCTGAATAAATCAGATCTGATTCTTTTTGCACTTGAGCTATTTGTGGTGCATCTCTGTACTAACAGCACTGTATTGTTGTTGCTGGCTGTGCCTAATCTTATTTTACAGGGGTTCTCCAGGGTCAGACAGGTGGAACCAGCCCTGGTGGTAAGTGCAATCAGAGTGGGATATATTTGTGGTTTGGGGGCTATTGTACCTGTGTATTCTATTCATGGTTTAGGCCACTAGAGGGGAAAGAGGGAGCCACAGTGTCCTGGAGGCTGTACCCAGATCAGCCTACGCTACCACCAACCCTGTCCTCAGGGTGGAGGCACCCGTTTTCAGTACCGGGCCTCTTATCCTGCAACTAGTCTCGCAGGTAGGGAGTAGCCCTTGGGATAGCGCCACCCAGGGGTTAGCACAAATGTAGGAAACTATGACACATGTAAGAGAAGAAATTCATTTTGAAAAATAAGAATACTTGCTAAACCAATTTAGTGCTAATAATAACATGGTTTGAGTCTTCAAAAATGGGAAACTATTCATAGCTCTGTTGTTAGGAGGGATAGAACTGAACCCAGGACCTGAAGTGTTAAGTAAAATAAAAACACACATGACAATGCTAGAAGCCTAAAAATAAAGTTGATTTGTTTAGAACATGGTAACCACGGAATCCCCAAGCTTTGTGGCACTAACAGAAATGTAGCTAACACAAAAAGGAACTCAAGAGAACTAGAATGAGATGGATCTTACAGCCATAATGTAGATAGGGAGGGAGAAGCGAGGGTGGTATTTTACTATTTACAAAATGTGGCTTACATCAAACCAAAGTTTTATTTTCAGGGCAGATTGGACTAGTTGAACATTTATTGGTCAAGATTTCAACGCTAAATATGACAACCGGAGTGGTTTACTCGCCCCCTAGAGTTAAAACTAGTGAATTTGATACACTTTCTCAGATTATTCAGAATAAGGCTATGGGTTCTGATTTGATATTAACTGGGGACTTTAATATAGCGTGGGGAAAACAAAGAGGGAAGGCCTTGGAAAATAGTCTAAAACCATTAGAGATTGGCCACGTGATTTCTTTACCTACCAGGAAAACAAACGGACCAGTACAGGAGACATTTTGGACATAGTATTTGTATCTGCTAAGATCAGAGTACTGACTGTTTCTATAAATCAGCCAATATTGGGTGATCATAGCTCAATAAGTTGCATCTAGAGATTTTTATTTATTTTATTTATTTATTAAGAGTTTAGGATTACAATTACCTTTGACAAGGCTCTTTTACAAAGGTTTCACGTCAGGATGAGAACAAACAAGCAGGACATTATTTATTACAGGATAACAGGTTACAGTTGTTTATCATCACATGAGTACATACAGATTAGTCGGCACTAGGGCATGCACAGGACAGGGATAACATTGATAACAAGAACTTGGTGAGGCATGAGAAGAAGATGCTGCCAGAGGCAATTGTCAAAACACATAGGAAATGCAAGTGGAAAGTACAAGTAAGTGGAGGAGGAAGAGGAGGGGGAAGGTAGAGGGGGAGAGTAGGGGGGTGGATGAGAAGGGACAATGGCCAAAAAGGGAACAGCAGGTTAGAGAAGACAGTTGCATGTGCTAGAGGCAGAGAGGAACAGGTGGAGGTTAGATTTGAACAGGCCTAGCTTAGGTAGGAAGGAGATGTCCCTGGTGAGACCATTTAGCCAGGTGGGAGCTCTGTAGGCAAAGGATCTTTGTCCCTGTGAGGTCCGGCATCTTGGAATATGCAGTAATTGAGATTCAGATCCCCTGGTGAGGCAGGGATTCTGTTCAGGTTGTAGTAGAGCTTGAACTCTGGGGGGGCAAAGCCCATCAATGTTTTTTTAGCCATTATGCATGTTAGATACTTGATGCAGCTCGAGAGTTGAAGCCAATCAGTTTGGGTGCATAGGTCACATGTATGGGTGAGACTATGGGATCCAGTGATGAGTTGGCAAGCTTTGTTCAAAGCCATAGATATGCCCCTGAGGGCGGTGGTGGAAGCGGAACAGTAGATGATGAGGCCATAGTTGACAGTTGAGATCACTGAGCTCTGAACTGTGATCCTTAAGGTTTCTGGAGTTAGGCATTGCCTATGCCTGTAAAGCAGGCCAATACGTGTGTTAGTCACTTTGGCAACATTGTCAATGTGAGCCCTGTAGGACAGACAACTGTCAAGAGTGATTCCAAGGTATTTGAAGGTTTGCACTTGTTCTAGGATTGCACCTAGGCAGTTTGCAATAGTGAGGGGGTGGTCCCGGTGCTTGTTTTGCAAGCTGCAGAAGAGCATGGACTTTGTTTTTTTATAGTTGAGGACAAGTTTGTGTGTACTAAACCAGTTTTCATCTGAGGAGAAGCCATGCTGTAGTTTGCTTTGCAGAAGGTGGGGGTCCTTCTGGGTCGAGTGGATGATAGCGTCATCAGCATATAGGAGGTTGCTCCAGACAGGATTGTGGAAGACTATTTAGGAAGATACTGAAGACAAGAGGCCCAAGGATTGACCCTTGTGGCACACCAAAGCGCACTGGTCTGGCATCGGAGAGAAAGTCAGCTATTTTCACTCTTTGTGAGCGGTTTTCCAGGTATCTCTTAAATCAGGATGTAGATTCAGGGGACAGTCCGGTAGTTAGCAGCAGAGAGAGTAGTAGATGATGATGGACAGTATCGAATGCCTTTGTCAGATCAATGAAGACTGCCCCTGTAAGAAGGCTATTGTCCAAGGAACTATGGATTGCACCAGTGAATTCAAGGAGGGCTGAGGTGGTAATGTGACCTTTTCTAAAGCTGTGCAGTTGAGCACACAGGACATCGTATTTATCAAGGTATTCCATAAGCTGGTCCGATACTATACGGTCTGTGGCCTTGGAGAGCGGGTGTAGTATGGAGATGGGACGATAGTTCACCAGGAGGGCCCTGTCCCCGCTCTTGTGGACCGGTGTGACAGAGGCGGATTTCCATCTATCAGGGAACTGGCCGAGAGAGAGGGAGAGGTTGAAGATTTTTGTTAATGGTAGAGCACCTCATCAAGGGTGAGGGCAAACAGCTTGAGGTCAAGGAGTCCCCACTTGACCTGGACCTAGCAATAGCTTTACTGATGTAGTTGGTAGCCTGCATAGTTTGACTGATATGAAGTAGATTGGAGGCCAGTTTGGAGAGAGGGTGGGACTGAGGTGAGAGTTTGGGGGTTGGCTTCGTTGAAATAGTCAGGTGGAAGAACAGAGCTGAGGTCAGTGAAAGCTGAGTTGAATGAATTTGCTATGGTAGTCGGGTCCAGCATTGTGATACCATCTACGACCAGCATAGTGGGTGAGGTTTTTGTCTGCTTTCCTGTAATTTCTTTAATATTGTCCCAAAATGAATTCCACTTGCCCCAAGTGTTTGTCAGGGCATCCTTATAGTAGTTACTTTTCTGCTTGCGGACTAATTTTGTGCAGTTATTATGAACTTGTTTATAATTCTGTATGTCGATTTGCTTTCCAGTTTCCTGAGCCTGTACCCAGAGATGGTCCCTGGATTTTAGTTGTACTAGTAGTTCAGAGGAGAGACAGGGGTTGCACAGGCCTTTGGCTTTCCGCTTTTTGAAAGGTGCATGAAAGTCACAGGCAGCGTTAAAGGTTTTGATGAAGAGGTCAAGGGCAGTGTTGACATTCGGAGTGTGGAAGATTGGGGACCAGTCTTGCAGTCTTAGGCGGGATTTTAGGTGTTTCAGCTGCCCATGTGGAAGGACTCTGCTGATGATTAATTTTTTTGGGGGGGGTCATGGTAAATTTATTTGTCCAGACGCAGATTACAGGGAAATGGTCGCTTAGAGTGTCAGGAAGGACAGAGACATTTGAGATGCGGGATGGGTGACTGGTCAGTATCCAGTCCAAGAGAGTACATTTACCTGTTTTGTAATTTTGCCTAGTGGGGAAGGCAACCAGTTGAGCAAGGTTTGCTGAGGAGATGGCATCTATGAAGCCCCCTGATTCCGGATCAAGCCAGTTGATATTGAAGTCACCCATGAGGACTGTCTCAGAGTCAGGTGTCTGGGATTGGATGAGGTCAAGGACTGAGTTGAGGCCTTTTCCTTGTTCTTTAGGGGGGATGTAAACTGCAGCAAATGACAGGGCTTTATTGTGGGCCCCTAGTAGAACTTTGACAGTGAGAATAGGGAGGATGAGTCAGAGATGGGTGTTTTTAGAGGGTGGTCTTGGAGAAAGTCTTTGAGATATAAGGCGTAGCCACCACCTCTTTTAACGATTCTGTCAAGTCAGAAAATGTTAGATAGGAAGTGGAATATTGCAATAGCTGGACCCCTAAAAATTAGACGTATGCTGGCCTGGTGGTGCTGAGGGTTGAGGTGCTGGATGCCACATTTCTCGCCATGCCGGTGACCTGTGTTCTGGAATGAGCATGGGCCACTGTGGGTTGGCAGGGGAGGAGATGGATTGCTCTCCATCTCTGGGGAGGGGGGAGATCAGTGGCCGGTGCACGTCTGACCCCTAGCGGAGGCTGGGACTCGGCAACACAGAGCCACAACAACATGGGGCAGGAGCATGGCAGATGCTTGATGTGGGCATGCACAGGAGCATGTGCAACCCCATCACAGGCATCATTGCAAGCCGCGCATCCACAAGGGGGCACGGAAAAATGGAAAAAAGCTCCCGGTAGATGACAGGGGGAGCTCACAGGCCCTGCACCCGGCCAGCTGCAGCACAACACTGGATCCTGTTTCAGTGGGGGAGGGCCCCCCACACCGAGCCCACCGGGGGTATATGAGCCGGATGGTGGACATTGGGGTGACGGGGCTTGGGCTCCCCAGAATCGAAGGCCGATGGAGCAGGGCATAAATAATAAAAATAAAATTAGACATAGAACATTTAAAACCTTTAAATAAAGATATTTTTTGGCCAAATTAGCTGAAGTCTAATGGGACAGACTGTTCTTGATGCCGTCTCTTGATTTAGCCGTACAGCAATTTACAAAGTGGGTTGGAGAAGTTTGTGACGGTTAGCACGGTTTAAAACTTGATACAAATAAAGGGCCATGTCCCATGGATAACTGCAAGCTGAGAAAAGAAATACGTATCAAGAACAAGTTATGGAAATTAGCTGGTAAATCATTGGATCTTGAGGATTGGGAAAGGTATAAAGCAGCAAGAAATGCTTTAAAACTAAAGATCAGAAACACAAAGCCTAAGCATTATGCTACCAAATCCACTGAAACCACTGCCACGTGGCACTATTGGTCTCCTATAAAATCTTTTGAAACACCAATAAATGAGCAGCCTCCAATACAGATGGTTAGAGAAGGTACACCCCCCATCTCTAAAATTTCAGCTAACATATTAAGTGAATATTTTGTGACCTTGCCACACATAGAAATTCCATCATTAGACTTACAAACATTAGGGGAAAATATACTGCCTTGTGGTATTCCTAGATTTAGATGCATTAATTATAAGCAAGTTAAGGATGAAATTAGGAAATTAAAGACTAGGAAATCTTTTGGGTTGGAGGAAACTGAAAATAGGTTTTTGCAGGAATCGGTATATATCATTGCACCAGTGCTGACAAAATTATTCAATTGGAGTTTGAAGGAAGGCCTTTTTCCAGCCCTGTGGAAAAATGCTGAGGTGATACCAATCGATGAGGGTGGATCCACTACTGAACCTCCAAATTATCGACCTCTCTCAGTTGTTTCCAAGGTGCTGGAATGACTGGTGCGGGGACAGCTGAGTGAGCATTTTGAGAAGTACTCCTTGCTGTCCAGGTACCAGTCAAGCTTCCGTAAAGGATACTTCATGGACACTGCACTCACTGATATGGTAGACATCATAGCTTCCCAACTAGAAAAGGGAATGACAGTGGTCATGGTGTTTGTGGACTTATCCAAGGCCTTTGACACTGTGGACCATAGGCTATTGGAGGAGAGGTTGCATGAAATTGGACTATCTGAAGAGTCTTGTGGTTGGTTTAAGTCCTGTTTGAGATTGAACCCAACAGGCTCAGGTTGGTGGCAGCTTGTCCAGTAAGGTCTTGGTCCACAGGGTGTGCCCCAAGGTTTCTTTGGGGCCCACCCTGTTTTTGATTTACATAAATCATCTGGCTGAAATAGCAACTTACTCCAAACTAAAACCTACGCAGATGATACAGTACTGGTAGCTAATGGGAACAATAAGGAAATGTTGGAAATAAACCTACAGCATGGCTTTTCGGGGCTGTGTATGTGGCTAACAGAATCTGGGTTGGTCTTAAATAGTATGAAAACCAAATTAATGATATTTAACAATGTTCATAAGAAAACTGGAAGCAAAACCCAGGAAATTAACATAAAAACAAACAAAAAGAAAGTTCTGTCTCAAGTAACAGATTATAAATAACTTCGGCATTTGGATTGATAACTGCTTGAAGTTTGGTTACCATATTGAAGATGTGATAAAAAGGATACATAGGTTGGGGCATTCAGACGTACAGGTTTGTGTATAAACAAATGCATGAGAACATTGATAGTAAACCAACTGTTGGTACCTATCCTAGACTAAGATAGCCACGTATACAGCCTCACAAATAAAAACTTGTAAAAAATTGACTTGACTTACAACCATCTGGCTAGATTTATCTTGAAATGGGACAATAGAACCCACCAGTGTGACCTATATAAGGAACTTGGATGGTTAATTCCTGAAAACAGAAGGAAGCTGATATGGTTAAACCAAATTTTTAAAATTCTAAATTATACCAAGCCTATATATCTGTACGGAAAATGTGAAAAAAAAAAACCCATAAATATAGTTTAAAAAATATCAACTTGAGGAACTTTAAAACTCCAAGGCCCCAAAATAAGTATGGAAATATGACTTTTCCCATTATCGCAATGACACTGTGGAATCCAATAAAATAATTCCATTAAGACAGCTCACAGTAGCTCGACATCATTTATTGCCGAATTGAAACATGAATAAAAAATGCGGTGCATATGCAATGGATAGATTCTGAGAATGGCACAAGGAATCAGGTACATGGAAACATTGTGTGTGTACGATATATATTATTACATAGAAACATAGAAGTTGACTGCAGATAAGGACTGCAAGGCCCATCCAGTCTGCCCATTTCTTTTTCTACCTTATGAATGTGCCATCGGCCTTTGCTCTGTCAATGGCCTATCTACTCATACTCCTCTGTATTGCTCCCTTATGTGTATCCCATGCCTGTTTGAAGGCCTGCACTGTATTCATATCCACAACATCCCGAGGTAGGCCGTTCCATGCATCCACCGCTCTTTCTGTGAAAAAGAACTTCCTCACATTGCCCTTAATCGGCCTCTCTCTAATCTCATGCTGTGTCCTCTTGTCCTGCTATTTTTCTTATGTTGGAACATGTTTGATTCTTTCACCTTGTTAATGCCCTTAAGGTGTTTGAATGTTTCAATCATATCACTCTCTCCCTCCTTTGCTCTAGGTATACATATTGAGCTCCATTAGTCTGTCCTCATATGTTTTCTGATGCAGTCCCTGCATCATTTTGGTTGC
Organism: Neoceratodus forsteri; assembly: GCA_016271365.2. Classification (NCBI taxonomy): domain Eukaryota; kingdom Metazoa; phylum Chordata; order Ceratodontiformes; family Ceratodontidae; genus Neoceratodus; species Neoceratodus forsteri. The sequence continues at coordinate 158,450,294 of JADMNL010000025.1, forward strand.
CCTTCTCTGGACTACCTCAATTTGGTTAATGTCCTTGTAAAGGTGTGGCCTCCAGTACTGCACACAGTACTCTAGATGGGGTCTAACCAGTGTCATGTAAAGAGGGATTATTACCTCCGTTTTATGACTTGTGATACCCCTGCTAATACACCCTAACATCCCCCTAGCCTTACCTACTGCTTTAGTGGTCTGCTTGGATGATTTCAGGTCTTCTGTGATGATGATGCCTAAGTCTCTTTCTTTCCCTGTGGCTTCCAGCAACTCCCCTCCCAACATACAGGTGGCTTCAGGGTTTGTCTTCCCTATGTGCATGATCTTGCAGTTCTTTGCATTAAACCCCAGTTGCCACTCTTCCGACCAGTTTGCCAGTTTATCTAGATCTCTTCTCATTCTGTCCACCCCATCTGGATAATCTACTCTGTTACAGATCTTGGTGTCATCTGCAAACAGACAAACTTTACCCTCCAGTCCATCTGCAATGTCACTGATGAAGATATTGAAGAGGACTGGCCCCAGGACCGATCCCTGAGGTACACCACTTGTGACTTGCATCTCTTCTGACTGTACACTGTTTACCATTACTCTCTGTTTTCTGCCCGTCAACCAGTTTGCCACCCAGTTGACCAACATCTGACCCTCCCTGAGCCTACCCAGTTTATTAATCAGTCTTCTATGTGGAACAGTATTGAAAGCTTTGCAAGTCAAGGTAGGTGACATCAACTGCTCCACCTTGGTCCACCACTTTGGTTACCCAGTCAACGAAATCTATGAGAGTAGTTTGACAGGACCTTCCTGTTGTGAACCCATGCTGTCTTGGATCCTATGCTCCTATGGATTCCAGGTGTTGCACTATCCTTTCCTTAAGTAGTGCCTCCATAATCTTGCCCACTACTGAAGTAAGACTGACTGGTCTGTAGTTCCCTGCCTCCTTCCTGCTATGACTCTTGTGGAGCGGGATCACATGAGCATTTCTCCAGTCTTCTGGGACCTCTCCTGTGCTCAGAGACTCACTAAACAGTTTTGATAATGGCTCTGCTAGTTGCACCCTTAGCTCTTTTAGTACCCTTGGATGTTTGCCATCAGGTCTCATTGCCTTGTCCACCCTGAGCTTATTGAGCTCTTGTAGGACCCTTTCTTTTGAGAAGGGACTAGTGCACACCTCCCTACCCCTGTGTCCATGGTGCTGAGCTGTGGGCCTGCCTACCTTCTCCTCAGTAAATACTGAGCAGAAGTATCTATTTAGGATAGCTGCATTTACATGGTCCTCCTCCTTACACGCCCCCTTATCCCCCTTGATCTTAGCAATACCCCCTCTGGACTTTCTCCTTTCGCTAATGTATCTATAGAAAGCCTTGTCACCTTCTTTTACTGTTCATGCTAGTGTTTCCTCGGTTTGGGCCCTTGCCTGCCTTACAGCCTTCCCTGCTTCCCTTAGGGAAGTTTGGTAGGCCTCCCTAACTTCATCCAGCTGCGTTCCCTTTTATTTCCTGAAGGCCACCCTTTTGGCTCTGACCTTTTCTGCTACTATTTTTGAGAACCAAAGTGGTTTCTTTCTTTTTCTGCACTTCCTTTTCTCTCTAACACAGTGGGATGTTGCTTCAAGTGTTGCATCCTTAATGCTTGCCCACTTTGCCTGTACCCCCTTACCTGTATTTCTTCTTGCCAGGGCTAGCTTAACTCTGGCCATCTTATAAAAGTCAGCTCCTCTGAAGTCCCATATTTTTGCCTGGGAATGGAATGATTTAGTTCTAGTGGTCAAATTGAACCATGCCATGTGATGGTCACTGGCCCCCAGGTGACCTTCTACCTGGAGATCTGCGATCCTTTCCCTGTAAGTCAGTACTAGATATAGGATAGCCCTGTCTCTTGTGGGTTGTTGTACCAGTTGTTTGAAGCCCTCGCCCTGCAGGGACTCCACTATGTGTCTAATTCTGGAAGATGTTCCTGCTGGTATTGACCAATCTGTATCTAGCATGTTGAAGTCGCCCATTATCAGAACCTCCCCTTTAGCTGTCATGTTTTGCATATCTTCTAACAGTAATGTGTCGATGTCCTCCCCCTGGTCTGGAGGCCTGTAGACAACCCCAGTTCGTATGGCTGTAACATTTTCTGTTTCCAGGGTGACCCACAATTCTTCTGGCTCCTTATGTGTATTCTGAATTTCTGTAGCTTTGATATTTTGATTGACATAAAGGGCCACTCCACCCCCTCCCCTCCTTTTGCACCTCAGTTTCTTCTGAACAGTACATAGCCGGGTACTGAAGTCTCCCAAGTGTGGTTACAGGTGAACCATGTCTCGCTAATGGCTACTATGTCCAGTTTAGCCTCTGTCATTATTGCTTACAGGTCTGGGATCTTGTTTCCCAGTCTGCGAGCATTTGTGTACATGATTTTCCATGGCTCAGATTTTGGTGTGTTAGTTGTTGGGTGAGGTCTGGCATTTCCCCTGTACGTCATATGGGGGCTAAACGTTTATCCCTACCTGGTGATGCAAATGAACTACACACATGCTGAACTCCTGTTTGATCACTAGCTGAGGGGGGAGGGGTGTTCTTCCCATTCGACGTATCGGGTGCTGCACCTCTCTCCCCATTTGCTAGTTTAAATATTCTGCAAAGATGTCAAACTTCTGCCCCAATGCACTGACTCCTTCCTTAGTCAGATGCAGTCCATATAATTTAAAGAACTTTCGCTCCCAAAACTGTTGCCAATTACCTACAAATGTGTGTCCTTTTTCCTGGCACCAGCCCTTGAGCCACATGTTTAGCTCCCCCTATCTCCCCTTCTCTGACCTTCCGTCCATCTGCCCCCCTCTCCCAGACAGGCAGGATCTCAGAGAAGGAGATGCCAGATGAAATGGATGATAGTTTGTCACCCAGCCTGGTCAGGTGTTCCTTGATCTCTACAACTGACCGGCTGGTGAGATCGTTAGTCCCTATGTGTACCAGGACGTTGATGTTTTCCCTGCTTCCTGTACAGTTTTAGCAATGCGGTCAGTGTCTCTCCATGCTGATGTACCTGGGAGACATCTGACCATTACCCCCTGGCTGAAGATAGGTATCAACTCCCCAAATCATGAAGTCTCCTATGATCAGAAGTGTTTTGGATTTCCTTTTTGTTTTTTTTGTTTTGGTTCCTGTTTTGGACGAGTTTTGTTGTGCTATCTCCTGTGCTGCAGTGTCCTGCTCTGCAGTGTCCTCTGCCCCTTTGTTTGATTTTGGAGATAGAGGCAGATACCTTTTTGTAGTTTTTATATGGTTTGTGGAGGTGATATGTTGGAGAGCACCAAGTGATAAGGCACCCAATTTGCCCCTCCTGACCACCTCCCAGTCCAACTACCCTCTGCGGTCGAGGTTCTTCTGTTGGATTGATATGTTGGAGAGTGACGGGCACCCAATTTGCCCTCCTTAACCACTCTTAAATCTCTTGCTTCCATAAATTTAGGAAAGTTTTGTATTTTGCTAGTTTGTATGTGACTGTATTTAATTGTATAATGTTTTAATTTTGTAACTTATAAGTAATTGTATTGATTCACAGGACCATCTTGTAAATAGGACATTGGTCCTAATGATGTGTTTTTTCCAACAAATCCTGTATAAAAATAAATATTTTTTACTACTACTACTACTACAGAGGGTGGGTGTTCCAGCCTTAGTGTGGGCATTCTGGCACTCAGGGTGGTCAGAGGAGCTGGAAGGGAAGGTCTGCCTTTTTGCGGATGACTCCAAAATCTGCAATTGAGTGGACTCTCCAAGGGGGAGTGGAATGGATGACAAGAGACCTGGGAAAACCAGCGGAGTGGCAGCTGGGTTTCAGTGCAAAAAAGTGCAACGTAATGCACTTAGGACATAGAAACCTAGGGGTGGAGTACAAAATGGGTGGAGTGGTATTGACGGCCACCAAACAGGAAAGAAACCTGGTTGTTATCATACCTGATGACCTAAATGTGGCTAGACAGTGTGACAAGACAGTGGGGAGAGCCAGTGGGATGCTAGGTCGTGAGGGATGGATATCACCAGCAGAAAGAGGAGGTGGGTGATACTCTCTGTATCAGTCTCTGTTGAGACCCTACCTAGAATACATTGTCCAGTTCTGGAGTCCTCATCTCCGAAAGGACATAGAGTTGAGGCAGTCCAGAGGAGTGCAACTAAAATGGTGTGGGATCTGCATCAAAAGCCCTATGAGGAGAGCCTGTAGGACCTCAATATGCACAGGCTGGAGGAAAGGAGGGAGAGGGAGAATATGATAGAGACTTTCAAATACCTCATGGGTATAAATAAGGTTCAAGAGGGAAGCCTTTTTTCAGAGAAAAGGATGCATAAGAACAAGGGGTCATGTGATGACGCTGGAGGGAGGTAGAATCCAGGAAAATGTAAGAAAACCCTTCTTCTCAGAAGGGGTGGTGGATGCCTGGAACAGCCTCCCTAAGGAAGTGGTGGGAGCAAAATCTGTAATGGGATTTAAGAAGGCATGGGATTAGTATAAGGGAACCTTAGAAGCAAGGGGGGGGGGTAAAGCGGATGGAGATCTAGTAGGATCCCACTCTAAGGTATAACAGTAGGTAGGGAACATGGGCAGATTAAGTGGGCCAAGTGGCCCTTATCTGTCATCAAATTCTATATTTCTATATTAGGGGTTGGGACCAAAAAACAAGCAAAAAACTCCACATCTCCTGGAGCATCTGTATGATGGCCTTTGGTACTCCCAAGCCCCACTCAGTGTGGATCCCCAGTGGCCAGATGGTGTGAGGGCAGTTGATGCGGCTGGGAGTTTGCTGGACAGATCTGAAGTTGGCGGAGGTGGCAGTGCAGGATCAGGAGCAAAAGCAGTCTGCAGAGTGAACACATACAGTATCAGTAAGTAAATAAAGATAGGGCTGTGTGTGTGTGGTGATGGCATGCTTAATGACTGTTGCCTGTATATTGCACTGTACTTAGTCATTGCTCCACCAGTATTTAAAGGAGAACTCCAATTTAGTGAAAAACTTCCCACTCTTCAAAGCTTCACCCCTCCCCCCAAAAATTAGGCTTAATCCACTTAAAAAAATTTGTGTTTACACTTTATTTTATTTTCGTAAACTCCACTGCCAGGCTCGTTGTATGATGTGCAGTAAATATCTGTGTGTTGAGGCACCTACACTGCTCACTTGTATTCAGAAGCACACAAGTAAGCAGTGCGCGCCACACTCTAACACGGATGGCACTGCACAGCAACTCACCCTCCATGTTGCCTGACAATGGAATGTATGAAAATAGTAAGTGCAAACACTTAAAAAAATTTTTAACTGGAAAAGCATAACCGGGTGAGGCTTTTTGGGGTGGGGAGTTTTGCTTACAGGAGTCCTCCTGTAACTCATTCCTTTGTAAAGGAGCTTGGGATACAGTGTATATGAAAGGCACTATATAAACCCAGATTCTGTTCTATTCTGTTTTTAACTTTTTCACCAGGTTCTGTTTTCTGATTATTGTTGCTAACAGTAGGATTTAAAGGGAGATCTTCAACTATTTCTTTCACAATTTATGTTTCAGTGGGGATTAAAGTTATAGATACTATAATTATGACATTTATTAAAAAAAAAAAGTTAATGTAACTTTTCCTGTGAAACATGATTGGTTTCCTTGTTGCTTTTCCTCTCTGCAGCACTTCCTGCGCATGATACAACTCTGGTGGAATGACCCCAGCCAGATGCCTGGGTGTCACGTAGTAAGCCAACACTACCATACAGCAGCTCCTGGAGAGCATGAGAGGTTAGAAAATTTAATAAGGTTCAGTGATATATCCAGTGAGAGAACTGACTGAGAGAGAAGCAAATTTGATTAGAAGCGAATGGGGAATGCAGATGCATTTGTTAGATAAGGATTACCTTATTAATGCAACTAGCAATGCTCTGACGAAGCCAGATGGCGTCAGGAAACTGACCACCATGACATTCATGGAATGTTTATGTTGCAACAGCACAATCAGGAACAGATGCTGTTGCATAACTGAAACATGAGTATTACGACATGGTACTGGGAGTTTCCTTACCTTCGAAATTCCAGTTCCCAGAGTTACCCATATGTCTTGTTTTGTAGTAATCAAAATAAAGGGTTCTTTAGATTCTTTTCACAGCTCTTTATTCCAGCATAACTTGTGTTACGATGCAGAGGAGTGTAATTGTCCTCATGGTACGGTTTGTCTCCTTTTAGATGAGCTCATTCCTTATCTCACAAGCTCTAGACTGTAACCCCTTCCACATGTCTGAGAACACAGCAAGCATTGACACATATTATCATTCCTGTCTTTACTTGCATCTTAGCAACACACCATATCCTTCCATTTATAGCAGCTTTCATGTTGGAAGAATATCCACCACCATGTGGGAATGGAGGTCCACCCTAAGTAACAGGTAGGTGGTACTCCCATCAGTTATCTGTTACCAAAGAAAGAATGTAAGAATAGCCACGACACTGGGGCATAGGTTCTAAAAAGCATACACAACTCATTAAACAGAAGACAAGCTCTGGACTGACACACAATGGCTGCTGATGCATTAACCTTATAAGGGATATAGATACAAAAACATGCCTTACCCGAGTCCCTCCTTCTATTGCCAGCTCCCCTTTCCTGATATGTATACCCTGTAACCTGTGCCACCCCTAATACATCTCTTGCCTCCTGTCTCCATTATCTGTCCCTCTCCAGTACCAGCTCCCTTGCCATCCAGCTCCCCCTCCCACCATCCCATGACTTGCTTTCCACAAACATCCCCTGCCCCTCCCTCAATGATCTGCCCCTTCCTCAGGTACCAACTTCCCCACCCACTATTTCTTACATCTCCCCTGTCCCTCTTCCCTGCCCTATAACATATACCACACCGCACCAAAACAAATCAACCTGCTCCTCCCTCTCTCCATCACCACCTTCACTTGCACCCCTCTTACAACCATCCACACATGGCAACACCACATTACCTGCTCTTGGTCCCTATTTTCTGGCTCCCCCTGTAGCCAACTCTTTGGTTCAATCTGCCAGCTGCTGTGGGATCCGGATCTTGCACTGCATCATAGATTGGACGAAGGCGGGGAGCTGCAAGATGCCAGGGATTGCTTGGGAGAAGACTAGTGTGACTTCTATTTAGACTTGCGTGGACATCCGGACTAAGTAACAGCTAATCAAAGTTTTTTTACTGACTTTGTTGATTACAGTTGTGCTTATTTTTTGATGCTGCCATGCCCCAGTTCCCATCTAGAGTCTCCTCCTAGTTGTTGTGATACCGCCTTCAGTCCGCTCACACTTTTGAGTGTCTGGCAGGCATGAGTGGAGGCAGGTCCTTCTGTTACTCTGCCTACTGTGGTATTTTTATTTCCCCAGTTTTGTCCCTACCCACCTCTCACTTTTAAGTATTTTTTCCCTGGGGCAATCCAAAACAATTTAAATATTTAGAGCCAGTTCAGAACCTGTTTATTAAACTAACTTAATGCCCGCTTCATTTTGCAGTCCTGTGAATCTGTACGCTGGAATTGCTACATGAGCAGTATCCAAAATAGTGATCTCCACCCACCGCTCCAGCGGTCACCATTGCATCCATGCTAATCCTTGATCGTAGCAGTATTCAGTTCAAGCCCTGGTGTCCCCGATACAAAAAATCCCTAACAATAACCTGGTGAGAAGCACTCGTGATGTGCACTGCAGAACAGATCTGGCAAAAGTTCTTGACAATTTAATATGTCTGCTAGAGTTGTTTGTGCCCATAATCGTTCCTGTCAGTTAGCAAGCAGCAATGTTACAGCAGGCTATGGTAATCAGCAGTCCCAGAATGCAGCACTTTGCAAATACCTACAAAATCAACAAATTCTGAGCACTTTTCACAATGTAGAACTACCTTCTAGAAAAAGTTAACAATAAACCGCTTAATACCGTGTTTCACTCTTGCAGATGTTATATGTTTAGGTGGTAGAGCACTATGTATCGGTCACAATATAAAACGATGTTGCATGTGTCAAAACCAAGTTCACGGATTTAAAAACATTGCCATCAGCCAAAACATACATTTTTGTCTTTTTTTTTCAAAATCCAATTGTTTAAAAGCAATTTTAGTAGTGCTTGTCATGTCACAAGCACATTAATGCACTCCGGAGTCAGCCTCTATTAGGGAATTAATGCCTGGTTGTTGGTTGGAGGCACTCGGCCTTTGGCCATGTGCCCCAACCCCCCCAACCGGGCATTAATTCCCTATTAAAACATGGGTTCTGAAAATACTGTCTTCTGCTTCGTCCAAATAGGTCACCTGACCATTGATTAATCCCTGATATACCCACAATTGCATGTTCACAGGGCTTTATTCTACTATTTCTTTAGGTAAACCTGTAACACAACATTACCCATGTTATAAGAGGATTAATCCACTCCAGGGTATGGGTTTACTGAGCATTAATCCATGCCTAGGTGGTGGATTAAGTAAGCATTAAGAAATGACGACGGTGGCATCTAATGGGGAATTAATGCATGGTTGGTACCATTGTGGCACGAGGCCGCAGGCCGATTGCCTACAATGGCCCAACCATGCATTAATTCCCCATTAGATGCCACCTTCGGAGTGGCTCAATGCACTTGTAACATGGTGTCCACATTACTAGGGCTGTCACAGATGAGTGTGTACTGATGTACTGAATGACACGATGACACCATTGCAGTTAGAAAGTAAACTTTACTGTTCTTTTGAGTGGTTAACGTCACGCTCTCTTAGATACATATGTGTCATTTCACAACTTTTGCAAGCAACTAAACAAATGCATGCCTGAATGATTACTGTGACTTTTTACATATTGGTGACGGCTATTCCTCTAATACCATACTCAGGAGGACCACGGTTTGCGACTTTTATTCAATCGGCTTCAGGGTCTCTTGCTGATTTGCATAATGCATCACCCGCTTACTTCAATTACATGATGCTGTTTACCTGGCAGGCTCATCTTCAGAGCAGTGCTTCTATTATTGCCGTGTCCATTTGCTGATCTACTTCTTGTCCTCCGTCTCCATGTATACTCCTGGATAATTCAAGTTAATGGTGCCATATACTGTGAACGAGTCGAAGTAAAATTGATTTCTGGTTCCTTGCTGCCCGACTCTGTGCCGCGTTCTGTTGTCTACGACAGGTTCCTGACATGGCTGTCTCTCTTGATGTACCGTCTCTACTTGGTGGTTGTCCGGTTTGTGCTGTCTACCAGTTTGCTGCTCTTTCTGCTGTGCTACGCTCCTCCTCTGGAAAGGTCTTCTCAGATTTGTCAGAACCTCTCTCATGCCTCTCTAGTGCTGATATCCTTGCCTGGTCTCTTGCTCCTGTAGACTTCTGCCAGTTATTTTCTGCTGTCCACCAATTTGCTGGTGTTTCTGCTCTGCTAGGCTCCTGCTTTGGAAAACTCTTCTCCGATTTGTGAGACCCCCTCTCATGGCACTTTACTGTGGTATCTTTGTATCGTGTGCTGCTCCTGTACACTTGTCCTGGTTCTGCTGTATGCTTTGTCCCTCTGCTGCTGCCCTAGTCCTCTCAGTTCCTTTTGGTCTTGACAGGATCTGTGGCCATTTCTTCCTGTCTCCTTTGCTTGGTGCCCAGTAGTTCCGAGACTGGTCTCACAGCAGTGCCCGTCACTGACATGATCTCTCGGGATGCGAGACCAGCCTCTGACAACATCTGCACTGCCATGCTGTGGACACTATGGTTAGGTGACCACCTGCTTAGATCTGCCTTCTCGGATATTCTAGCCATCATTTCTCCAAGGAAATTTTGGCCCATGGGCTGCCTAGAGAACCACTTCTCTTTCTTGTCCAGGACATGCTGCAGTTGCTTTATAGGTTGCAAGTAGAATGCTGGAGCATTCTGGGACACCGACTCTTATATTCTTTAAATAAACCACCTGGACAATGACATGAATCTCTCTGAGCATAGAGAACACCTCTGAGCTCCTCTCTATTACTCTCATCTGCTCTTCCGTGATTCTTCATGACCTTGTTGAAAGTAATACTAATGTATTCCATTCCACTACTGTCTTTCAGAACTTCAAAGGACTCTTGCCTGAGTTGCCTCAACCCTTCTCTTTCTCTCCTCCAGAGCCAATTGCAGCTTAAACCAGAGGCGCTGACTAGCCCCTGTGCCATTTCTGGGTCCAGTTTGGTGCTAATTCTTATTTTATACAAGTCCTCTTCACTTACCAATGGAGGATGCACTGCTCTGTCTTTCCCATCTCTTCTATACTGCTTGACTACTGCGACAGACACATTGTTTGCCAGTTGAAATTCTATGTCACACATCATATTTATTTTTCGTCGTACCTCTACACTATTAAAATGCCTATTCAGGCCAGCTCTAATACCACAGAATGAGCTAATGCTATACTGCTCTCCTCCTTCGGCTCTTACTGAGCCATAAAATGCTCATAGTATTTCACTCAGGCAGTCTAGTGTCACTGTTGCTATGTCAACTGACATATGTTTCGATCTCAGCCAGTCGGAGAAAACATTGCATGCCCAGTCAGTGTTCTTCTGCGTATTGGCTTCCACTTTCTTCCTTTCCAGATCATCAAGCTGTGCTGCCGATACCACTGCATGCCTCCTCTTTGCTTTACTTATTGTTCCAGATTTTACTTGTACATCTGTGGTATTATCTGCTCCTTCATCAACTTCTATTATTACCTCTAGATGCTTTGCTTTATATATTTTTTTCCTACATCTGCTCCCTTACTATTTCAATGACTGTACTCCTCGCAGTCTCACCAGATCTTGCCACCTCCTCCTCGTTCCCAAACTTCTGATCTACCCATCTGTCAATATCTGTCCCCTCACATACACTGAACATTATCCACATTTTGTCCATTTTTACTTCCTTCTCTGTCTCCCCGATACAATTTCTCTCTCTTTGTATCTCACTATTACTTTACCTACTCTCCCTCTTCTCTCAGTGCGTCGTTGTAGAACACTTGATGTGCGACCTTTTTTACTTGTTCTGCTTTCCTACACTGCTCGTTTTTCGCTAGTGTCTACTTCCTGAACTTCACAAGTAACACGGCATTATCATCCTATAATGCCATCTTACTATTGTACCACCTGACGGAATTTAGCCAATTGTCTTCCTTATCTGCCGTTCTGTGATTTTTGCCATATTACGATGCTCAGTAAACTCATACCCTGTTGTGGGTTAATCCCTTCATACAGCCCTCCTCTGTCATGCATTAATGCTTACATGGGTTTGCCTCAGTTTATTCTTGCAGAATTCTTAAGATCAGAAATTGACTTAACATCACTAGTAGCCACAGCAGAGTGCAGGCAATAAAATTATGTTCTAAAATATTTAAAAATAAGTGATATATATATAAACAAAAAGATATGGAACGTTTAACTGTAACAAAAAATTTTAATACATACAAAAAACTTAAAAGATATAAACATAAGAGAAACATACATCACTAAATGTGAGAATAGTCTACACATTAAAACCATTGCTAGACTAAGGTTTGATGTAAACTGTAATATGAGTACATACTACTTATCTCGGATCCAGTTCCAAAAAGGAACAGAATGTAAGCTCGGGTGTACTGACAAGTGAACAACAAAACATATTTTATTGAATCGTGTACACCTAAAAAAACTGTGTGATAAATGGCTCCAGAAATTGATGGCAAATTTTTCAAATATACCCGAGGATGAGAAACTTGATTTGTTGCTAAATACAGATAATGTTGTTATATTATGCTCTGTTGCAAGGTTTACATTGGTAGCCAGTCAAAATAGCGAATACAAAATAGTGAAAGTCAAAATAGTGAATAACACAAAGTAATGATTCATATCTACATTGCTCCGAGTATGTCATTCTCTTCACCACCAATGAATGGCGTGGTGTTAGAATATGTAAAATAGGGGGGTGAAGGAGGTGCAGCCCCCCGCATATGTCACAAGTGATCATGCCAAGAACAATTGTTAAGAAAACTGGTAGTAGTAGCTGTTATGTGCTTTGGCCTTCGCTATTTTGACATTTGCTATTTTGACATGGAACTGTTTACATTAGCTGTGCATAGTATACATGGAAGGTAGATACAGTAGATAGATAGATAGGATAGATACTGTCGATAGATAGACAGACAGCTAGATAGATACAGTAGATAGACAGACGGACAGATATATACTGTCTATAGATAGATAGACAGACAGGTAGATAGATGGATAGGTAGAAAGATAGATACTGTTTGTGGATAGATAGGTGGATAGATAGAGATAGGTAAATAAATATATATATATATATAGAGAGAGAGAGAGAGAGAGATAGAGACTGTCTGTAGATAGATAGATAGATGGATGGACGGACAGATACTGTCTGTGGATAGACAGATAGACAGATAGATAGATAGAGTGGATAGTTAGCTTATTTATTGAATTTTGTTGACCCAGTAGGCCCACAGGGACTAAAAATTCCTTTTTCAGGGGTGACCGGGCAGAGGGGGGATACAGATGGTAAGCAACTGAAATTGAACCAGATTAAGATGTTGGTGGTATTTGTTTAGCGAATGGGGGAAATTTGGCCAGGACACTGGGGAAATCCCCTACTCTTTTCAATAAGTGCCATGGGATCTTTAACATCCACTTGAACTACCACCAATTCAGGCAGATGGGACCTCGGTTTAACATCTCATCTGAAAGACGGCACCTCAGAAGTGCAGCACCGTTCTCATGCTGCACTACAGTGTCAGTACTGGGATATTAACCCAAGTACCAGATGTGGGAACTGAACCCACAGCCCTCTGATCTCCCAGCCTCAGAGGTGAGTGTGCTACCTACTGAGCCACTGACACTGACAAATTAGTTAAAGTTAAATCAAAAAGTTAGTTAGGTAGTTAGTTAGTTAATACTTTATTGCTTAATATTGCAACCAGGCACAAAAGTACAAGTTGAAGTTCTATACAGCATAAAAAGATAAACATTTACATATAACAGATCCAAAACATAAAATTATACAATTTTAAAACAAGAAACGAATAAAAAAAAATATAACATTCATTTCCCCACATTCAAATATTGCACAAACAAAGATTTACTGTAAGTCTGAGTTCTTACCACAGGTTTTTCCCACATCTCCTTACTTTACAAAAAATTATACCCAGACATATTCCTCAATACAGGTAAACAATGCAATTTATAGTTGGGTTCACAAATGTTTTTAAAAACCTCTTTAGTCATTTTTTCTCTTCTAGTATCTAACCTGTCAAGCCCACATTTAATCAATGCTTCCCTATAACTCACGTCCCAGCCAACAATTACTCTTAGTGCCCTTTTTGTACTCTTCCAAATCTTCAGATTCACTTCTGGTGAGGCCACTATGTCACATGGCAGCTCCATATTCAACCACCAGTCTAACCACCGTAGTAAAATAGTAAACCAAATCTGATTCATTCAAGTGGCTTTACGATGCCGGATTCGACAACACTTTAATCAACAGGCATCACAACGAGATTTATATCGACATAAGTTGGTTGACATAAATCCTGATTATCTCCAGTTCGTTTTCTGTCCCCCATTCTAATTATAATCAACTCTGAGTCAGAGTTGATTTGAGGAAGGGGTGCAGGACCAAGAGACAGTGTGCCCCTGTTTCAGGCGCACCAACATAGCGACCTGTCGATGAACTGTCGATTTTGTCGACAGTGACATAGGTCGCTGTGTTAGTGTCGCTGTCGGGGGGGGGGATACCCATTCAAACCTGCATGTCTCATAACAGTTGGAAAGTATAACCTACTATCTGTTTTATTTACCATGCTTAAAACCCATTCTGCCCAAGAAAAATCATTCTGAAAAATAAATCCCAAATAGTTCACTTTTCTTACTACTTCTACCTGTTCACCTCTGAAAGACGATCCTTTTATCTCAGTCCATTTATGCTGCTTACCAAAATGTATCTCTTTGGTTTTTGTAGGATTGATTTGCATAAAATTATTTTCAGACCAAATTTCTTTATAATCTAAATCACTTTGCATAGTACTATCTTCAACATTTTCCCAAATATCCAATACTGTAGTGTCATCTGTGTACTTTATACATGGGTCCATCATGTCTAGATCATTTATCATAATCAAAAATAATAAAGACCCCAATCTAGTTCCCCGAGGGACCCCATCACACATACACACAACATCAGATTTCATGCCTTCCATCTCAGTCCATTGTGATCTGCCCTGCAAAAAACTGGTCACCCAATTTATTATACACTCTGGCACATGTAAACTTTGCAATTTTGTATTACTGTCCCATGATCAATAAGATCAAACGCTTTTTATTATCTACCAAACCAGCCTTACATTATTTCCTTTATCCCAAGCTTTCATACTTAGTTCCAAACATTTTAATGCAGCATCAGTAGTCGAGCAACCCTCCAGGAACCAAACTAATTTTTGTCCAAAACCCTCCATAACCTCCATAATCCATCTACAAATAAACATTTCACATACTTTCAAAATCATAGATGTTAAAGCATTTGGTCTAAAATCTGTTGACATATTTTAGGTGTCACAATTTTAGGATGAGGAGCAATCTTTGCCTGCTTCCACTGTAAAGAAATTTCACCACTCAGCATTGATCTATTAAAAATATGACACCCATGGTGCAAGCAAGTCAGCACCTTCCTTCCATACCCAATTTGAATAGCATCAGGGCCCACAGCCTTATTTATCTTAATCTTTTTAATTCCTTTGCTATTTCTTCCACAGATACTAAGTACTTATGGAGGACCGTAAGTACATGATAGATAGATAATGTCTGTAGGTAGATAGATAGATACTGTCTGTAAACAGATAGATAGGTAGGTAGACAGATACTGTCTGTAGATGGATAGATAGACAGATAGCTAGATAGACAGACAGACATACAGACAGATAGATACTGTCTGTAGATAGATACTGTTTTGTTTTTTTTGTATGATCTATTTTTCCGCCCCGTGTTCACTGGTCCTCCATTCCTTCGGGCTCTGCCAAGTTCCCCCTGACCTCTTCTGTCCCTGCCCAGCCCTCCTCTGATTCCCCAGATCACAGCCAACCCCGGGATATCCCGGTGTATCCCTTCACCGGGCGGGTCCCTCTCCTCTGTGGGGGAAGGCACCGGGGAGGATAGCCCCAGCGCACCCTTCTAGGGCCCAGGGATGCTGCTGGGGAACAGGAGGCACTGGGGAAGGCACTGGAGGCCCTCAGGAACAGAGAGCTGTCATCCGAAGGCCAGCGAGCAATTTTCCTGCTTCTTAGAATGCGTGGCGTCCGGGGCGTCAGGCGAGAGCTGGCGATCTGTCACGCACCACCCTAATGACAGACGTGCTGCTCTACCACGGCCTCCGCCAGTGGTTGCTTCAGCACTGGGTCGCAATCCCTTCCCTCCCTGGAGACAGCGAGCAGTCGTGGGACGCTCCAGCTGCCTCCCCCCTGGCCGGCCCTCCAGCGGCCCGAGCTTGTTCCCGAACATGGGTCGCTGGCGTCGCAAGTGGAAATCCAACCGCTGCGCTGATGGGCTGGTGATACTGTTTGTAGATAGATAGATAGATAGATACTGTCTGTAGATAGATAGATACTGTCTGTAGACAGATATATAGATACTGTCTGTAAATAGATACTGCCTGTAGATAGATATATACTGTCTGCAGATAGATACTGTCTGTAGATAGATGGATAGATAAGTAAATAGATAAATAACATCTGTAGATAAATAGATGATCTATAGATAGATAGATCCTGTTTGTAGATATAGAGAGATACTGTCTGTAGATAGATAGATACTGTATGTAGACAGATAGATAGACAGATAGATACTTTATTTGTATGGTGCCCCATTCCAAGGACTCAGCGTGCTTAACATTAAAACATTTTAAAACAGCAATTAAAACACAGAATAAAACACAGAGGCCCAGATATTCAAAAGGGTTGCGCCATGCGCAACAGGAGTTCTTGGTCGCAACTCAAAAATCGCCATTCTGCAATATTCAGAAGGGGCCAGTTGATCACCGAAAACATGCTGAGCAACAGCGCAATGGAAATGAAGGCATGCGCAACCGGAAGGCGGGTCCATGCATAAAGTGCGAATGCGACATCCGAACACTTGGCGCACGCGCAAGAGTGGCTTAGCGAAGCGTGAAAACCGATTTGGTTTTCAAATAAAAAGGCTCAAGGAAGCGGCAAGAACTCTAGCAGGCCACAAACTGGGGGAGAGAGAGAGAGAGAGAGAGACAGGAGCTGGAAGGGCAGAGGGACAGTGGGTCCACGAGGACAGAGAGGCCAGTGGGGGTGCCCGGTGCAGTGGAAGCAGCAGTGGGGCAGCGGGGTAACACAGGAACAGCAGCAGGGGCAGAAGCCAGGGAGCTGGACAGTGTCAGCTTCCACATGGAAGCTGTAATGAGGGTGAGACACCATGCTACAGGGGGACGTGGCGCAGAGGGCCCGTCGGTATGCCCCGACAGGCGGTATCGTGCCGCATCAGCTCGAGCTGTACACAGATGTCGAGATTGTGGCCCGGTACCACCTGAACAGGGCAATACTGAGACGGCTCTGCGAGCTGTGCAGTGATGTGATGCAGGCACCCTCACGACGGAGTCATGCTCTGTCCGTGGAGACCAAGGTGACAGCCTGCATGTGCCTGCTCACCACGGGCACCTTCCAGAGGCCGACAGGGGACACCACAGGCATTACACAGTCGGCCATGTCACGCATCCTCACCCAATTCCTCAGCGCACTGCTGCCTCATGCTGCGGAGTACATCCATTTCCCCAGCACCGCGGCAGAGCGTACAACAAACATGCAGGAGTTCCACAGGGTAGCACATATGCCTGGCATGCTAGGGGCCATAGACTGCACCCATGTGGCCATTCGCACGCCACCTGGCCCCGACGGCCAGGCGATCGGAACCGAAAGGGCTTTTCCAGTGTCAACTGCCAGGTGGTGTGTGATGCCACTGGGCACATTATCAATGTCTGTGCCACACACCCTGGCGGAGCACATGATGCCTTCATATGGCACCAGTCTCACTGTGCCATCGATTCGAGTGGAACATCCCCATGGGTCATCTAGTGGGTGAGTACATGTATGGAATGCAAACTCTGTGCAAGGGTGGGAATGACACAGGTGCCATGGTAGTGGCACACAAGGATAAGGGCAATATGGACCTGACATGACACTGATCTCCACTATCTCCACACAGGTGACTGCGGATACCCACTCCGTCCCTGGCTGCTCACACCACATGCGGCGCCCCACGACCCCAAGCGCAGCTAGGTTTCAATGAGGCACATGCCCGCAACACGTAACATCATAGACGGGTGTTTGGGATGCTCAAGGCACGCTTCAATGCCTGGACACCTCCGGCGGAGCCCTACAGTACAGCTCCCAAAAGGCCTGTGGGATATTCCTGGCCTGTTGCATCCTGCACAACATGGCCAAGGACCATGGGATAGCCGTACAGGTCCAAGAGGGGGACAGCGATAGGGACGCCAGTGGCGCCGGTGATGTGGGTGATGAGCAGCCCCCCCCTAGGATGGAGGGACCCCCGACTGACCCAGCAGGCCCAGCTGCACCGGGACACCATTGCAGAAGAGCACTATGCCCAACACAGGTAAGTCAAGGGGACATGTGCAGGCAACACTGTCCATCACGCAAACCACAGGCACACAGGGGAACACACCGTGCATGAAGGTCAGTTGAAGGTTCCAGGCATACCAACACACCATCAGAGAGGGAGCACTCATATGGACACACACACACACCAGGCAGCATACATGGGCAGCAGCACAGCACTGCGGAAATGACATTGCAACACACAGCACCACCAACCACCCCACCACCTGGACTGTCCATGTCGGTGTGTCGGGACCTGGGCACCCTGCACCTTGGTGTACAGTGCAATGCAGGCATCATCATGCACACGCACCTGTGGACAGCAGGTGGGAGAGTGTGCAGGTGGTCCGTGTGTCAGCTTGGTGAGCAGAGCACCCAGCAGTGCACTGCCCACCATGACACACATTGCACACAGGGCAGCACCAGACAGGGCCTGCACTGGGAGACAGTTCAGTCAGGTAGCACTGTCCCACCCACCACGGATGCGTGGGCAGCCCCGCCGTGGCCCAGCAGCACTGGCAGGCTGAGCAGGGACAACATCGGGTGGCGCTGGTGCACCACCAGGGGTCCCACTGTGCGAACGCGACCTTGCCCGCACAGGGGTCTGCATCCTGCCAAACAAACTTGCACCAGGGGGTGCTCGGGATGCCCACAGCAGAACCCGGCGTCGACAGGCCTGGTGTCGCGGCGCCGGGAACGGGAGTGGAGAGCGCACTGTGTGGGTGTGTGGTACAGGGGCACCTGACAGTGTGGCCAATGCATCGCGACAGAGACCACTGCCTGGTCAGCCTGTCAATGGCAGCGGTCACATCCGTCCGCGCAAGGACCAGCTTGGCTCGGTCGAGCACACTCCTGCTATGCGCTCCACGGACACAGACAGTGCCTCCACGGACCTTGCAACCCGCCCTACAGCTGTACGAGTCCTGCAGCAGGCGGGTGTGCGCGTCAATGGGTACTGTGCCCCAAATGGCATCGTGACCCCAGGGTGGACGGTCCTGGTGCACAGCACCTTGAGGGTGGGCGCTGTTCGCCAGGACCAGGTATGGGCGGATCAGAGGGCGGTGGACATGTGCCACTGCTTGACACTGTACCCCCAGACCTGGTGTGCGCTGCTGCTGCCGCCTCCAACTGCTGAGCCCCAAGTCCACCTGTTCCACCTCCGTGCTGACAACAGTGCCAGACACCTGCACAGCCACGGTGCTGCCCACGGTGCTGACAGGCACAGCCTGGGACTGTGCCAGCATGCTGGTACACAGGTGTGAACCAGGAAGGCCCAGGGGCACGTGCTGGCCTGCCATGTGTCCGTCATGGGACACACACCTATCACTGCCCATTGCAGGCCTGCTGTCATCAATGGTGCAGGTGCGTGCCACTGCCATAGGCACAGCATGCTGGCATACCTGCATGCCAGACTGCTGTGACACAGGCTGTGCACCCCCTGCACCCGTATCACTGACACCGGAGTTGTTGGCCCAGCTGCATGCTGCTGCAGTGCCTGCAGGCTGGTGGCAGGTGGATGCTCCCTCCTCCACGTCCCAGCAGGTCTGCCTCACTGTCTGGACCCACCACCACCACCGTCTCCTGCAGATGAACAGGATCTGTAACAGAAAGAGTACATGTGAGTGCATGTGAACAACAGCCCCCAACAACATCACCATGTCATACCGTGCAGTGATGGGCTTCCACCTGTCTGGAATCCTCCGCCTGATGCGCCCGCAATGGCACTTTCGGCTGCATGGCGCGACCAGTGTCTCCTCTGTAGGGGTCAGCTGCAACACCACTGGTGGGCCTCCACCAGTGCCAGCACGTCCACCCAGAGGCTGCCACCTTCTCCTTCAGCCTCCTGCGGTCAGTCCCCATCTTCTTCCTGCATTCCTGCATGGAGCGCTGGTGGCTTCCGTGCAGGTTGATGGCCCAAGCTACCCCCTCCCATGCAGCTGCACGCTCCTGAGGGGTGCCCCTCCGTCCACTCAATGTTGGCTCATCCTCCAGGTAGGCCTGGAAGAGCCTCTGTCTCTGCCGTGGTGAGTTCGGTCTCCTCCTCCCCGCCCGTCACACCCTCAGCTTGGCTCTGGTCAGTCATGGTGATCTGTATGGGTGGAAGTGGACACCTGTCACTGTGCAGTCGACAGCATTACCCCATGAGCATAGCTGCCGGCCCAGGGGGGTGCTGAAGCCCCCGTTTCCTCTCCGCATGGCAGATACTGATAGAAAGGGTGCCCTTTGTCCCTTTCTAAGTGCCCTTTTCATGCTCAGCCCCCTCAGCCTTTATCATCCTCCGCCCATGAGCATTGTCCTGAGCATCACACAGCATGTAACTCACCTCTCACCTGCAGTAACCAGATCTGGCCAGCGCAACCCACAGTCACATTTTATAGCGCAACACATGCAAATGAGGTGTGGCTCAACTTTAATGACATGCTAATCGCGCCACCGCCTTTGAATGGCTGATCGGATGATTTGCATATTCGGCTGAATATCGCGTGTTGCACTGCTCACGGAAGGTCGGCTGAGCCAATGGCGCGGGTTTGTGGCTCGTGCCACACCGCATGCGCATGCCCAGACAGCTTACGCATGCGTCTATCGCGCTGCAGACCTGCACAGGCACAATAGGCGATTCAGGCCATGGCCACCATTGTGCCAGTAGCGCTACAGCACTGGGCACTATATGGCGCTGTGGCACTACTGCGCGATAGTCCACTGTGGCACTGGTGCTCAGCTGGCGATCACGCGGGATGCCTATCGTCCCATGGCGCTGTCGTAGCCTTGCGTCATTGTCGTGACCTTGTGTATGCCCTCTGACCCCTGGCGCTGTTGGCATGCCATGTGTGCGTCCCTATTGCGCTGTCGGTGACAGCGCCATGTAAAGTGATGGCGCTGTTCGAACAGCGCGATTGGAGCCTGTGGTGGTCTGTTGCGCAACAACTCCACGTGGGGTTATGGTGCAGCGGGGCACCATATTGCCTGCTGTAAAGTTGGTGCCATGGCTAGGAGGAGGGCGGTGTCCTGGAGCCAGCTTGAAGTGGCCAATCTGGTGGCCCTGGTGGAGCCCCACTGTGAGGCACTGTATGGTGAGGCCCCCCTCACCATGCCTAGACCCACGTGTGGCAAGTGGCCACTGACCTGGTGGAGGTCACTGGCGGAGCGGTCTGCTGAGCAGTGCGGCACGGTACAGTGACCTCCGCCCGGAAGAGCAGGAACTCTTGGCGGCTGCGTTCACGTGCCAAGCGGGCGTGGTGCCTAGGCCAGGTGAGTGTACCATCTATGCACCTATATTCTCTGTAGGGGTGTGTGTGCTTGGGTGGCTGTGCATAGGTGTGTCAGTGTGTGCAGCTGTGCGATGGTTGGTTATGGCTGTGTGGGCAGGCACTCTCACTGGGGCAGGGGCACTCTGCTTTTGAGTCACACTGATGTTTGTCTCAACATATGTCTCCACAGGCCAGATTGTGAGGACACAGGACCAGGGTGGCGTGGGCCATGCCAGGGCCCGGTGCCGGGGTGTTGTGCCCCAGCAGCAGCAGCAGCAGCAGCGTCAGACCCAGCTGCTGGAGGAGTGTGAGTATCATTACTTCATGGATGCTATTGCATGCTGGGGGCAAAACCACCAGCCATGCGGACACAACAAAGGGAGGTCATAATTCCACTATACAAAACACTAGTGAGTCCCCACACTGGAGTACAGTGTACAGTTCGGAGACCATACCTACGTATGGACATGGACTGGGTGGAGAGGGGTCAGAGGAGGCGACATGGATGGTGCATGGATTGCATCACAAGTCCTATGCAGACAGGTTGACGGAACTGAACATGTACTCCCTGGAGGGGAGGAGGGTGTGGGGATATGATGGGGACATACAAGTATCTTACAGGGAGGAACAGAGTGCAGGAAAACAATATTTTTAAGCGTAAAGGATGTTCCAGGAGTAGAGGGCATGGGATGAAGTTGGAGGGGGGACGATTCAGAGGAAACATGAGACAGTATTTCTTCACAGAATGGGTGGTGGACAAATGGAACACCCTGCCAGAGGAAGTGGTGGGGACTGACTTGGTCACGGATTTGTGAATGCATGGGTTAGCCATAGCGAATTCGGAGGTCAGGGTAAGAGGAGCGGACTTATAGGACAACAGAGTGAGCGTACAAGGTCAAATGGACAGACTGGGTGTCCCATAGGCCCTTATCTGCCGACACTGTCTATGTATCCATGTATGTGAGGCATGACACAGGTGACCTGCATCACAGTGCAGTATCACGCGCGTCTGTGTATGCATCACTGGTGGTCCAGGCATGCACTGGGCACATAGCTGTGTAACTGGCATCGCACCACGCTGCCACATCACTTGCCAGCCTAGTTTGTACTGTGATTGACGTGGCAGTGTGTGTGGGCGGTGCGATAGCTGGTGCCGCCTGTTTGTGATGGCCATGTGCATGTTCATTGTGGGTGGGTGCATGCCATCACAGGTGCGGGACATTGGGCTATATGGCTTGCAGGTTGGGTGGTGTTCAGGGTTGTGGTCAGTCTCAGCCATTGACTGTGTTCCCATTTTCCTAGGCCTCGAGGTACTCAGGAGGATGTCCCAGGATCTTCGGCACCTCAGCCAGGTTGCAGATCAGAACCAGGAGGTCCCCAGGCCATACAGCGCCAGGGTGATCGTGAAGGAGCCACAGGAGGGGCGCCAGCAGGAGGACCAGCAGCCAGCTGGGCCATAGCCCACATTCCCTTCCCACTTCTCCCATCCCTATCACCCTGCCTTCCCTCTCCAAGTTGTTATTCCCTCCCCCTTGAACACCCCTGCCTTTTACCTGTCCCCCCCACTTGTACATAGTTTCACTTGGTTTTGTGATTAGTCCTTTAAATATACATTTCTATTTTGATATGAATACTGTGTTGGTCTCTGATTTGCAGCTGGCTATGGGTGCTCAGTTGCAGGGGTGTACATGCCATCTGGGCTGGTATGGTCCTGGGTATGTGTGTGTGTGTGTGTGCATGTGTGTGCATGGGAGTATCTCCAGCATGGCAGTGCCTTTCGGTTGGTCTTGCCGTCTGCTGCCACCCACTGCTGGGTGCACAGGGTGTGTCTGGCTTGTAGGCTTCTGTGTTGCATGGGGCTGATGAGTGCTGGGGGGACTGCATGGTTTCCTGAAGTGCCAGTCACTGCACATGGGTGGTGTCTTGGGGTCACAGTGCAGGGTGCGCTGTGCATACGGGGGGCTGATGTGCACTGTGGTTGTCAACCCCCTGTGTGTGGCACTCTCTGTCTGCCAGTGGTTGTGCTGGGGTGTCAGGGCTCTGCTATGCTTTGTTGGCTTGTCCCCATGGGCACGTGGATCATCCGTCCCACCCCAGTGATGCTGTGCTTGGGGTGTGCGGTGTGGTGTGGGTTCTGCAGTGTGTTCCTGTGCCCATGTGTGGCATGGCTGGCGGTGGGCCCCAGCCTGCCTCCCTGGATGTGCAGTTCCATTGCTCTGGGGGGCTGTGCTTGCGCTATGGCAGCTCTGGAATGCTCAGCTGAGCTTCCATGGTTGCGCCATAAGCCAACATTTTCAGCTCAACTTCTCCTTCCTGGTTCTTGTGATAGGCGCAGTATGTGCGATATTCAGGCGTTGGTTGCTTAGCGCTATTTGCTCCTGCTCCATGTTTGAATATCGCACCTGTGTCATTTGCGCAACTGGTTTGTGCTGCTCCTGCTGTGCGCTTACTTTTTGAGCGCAGTTTGAATATCTGGGCCAGAGTATACAAACAAGGTAAACAACCAGAGCAATGAAATATATCCATCATTATAAAATATAAATAAAATCTCAACTCAGAATTTACGCTCAATGAATTGCAAGCCTGGTTAAATAAAAAGTCTTCAGACCCTTTTTAAAGGTTTCCACTGAGTGTGCCTCCCGTAGATGACTAGGCAGTGAGTTCCATGGGGTAGGTGCAGCCATAGAAAAATATTGTAGTACAAGCTAGATACACTATTTATTATTATGATTCATAAAGGGAGATTATTGTATGTTATAGAAATGTTTTTGTATAACTTATTTAATATTAAATTAGACATTCTAAAGCTGTTCTTAACAATTTACATAGCCTCATACAGTAGGCCAGACAGTCAAAACTCCTTTCTTTTTTAACAAATTTTATACTTCGATAGATGTTTTTATTTTCTCGTATTTTCCTTTTGTTTTTATGTGGTGTGTGGAACATGTCTGTTATACAAATCTTATATCAAATAAACTTGAAACTGTAAGTCAAATGGACTTATAGGGCCCGATTCAGAAAGCCAGAATTTGACACAAAGTGACTGCATCAATCGGTTTGGGGCAAGTGGCAGCTTGCGTCCAAAATTGCACTGCTCATGATTCAGGAAGGCATGCTGTGGCAATTGCCGGGTCCACTTGCTGCAAACAGGGCCCATGCCAGCCCTGTGCTGTATCCGGGGGGGGTGCCATGGCACTAGGGGGGCTTGTGGCAGACACAAGCTGCAGTATCATAGAAACACAGAAACATAGACATAGAAAGTGACGGCAGATAATGACCGTGTGGCCCATCTAATCTGCCCAAAATTACAAAAACGTTTATCAAATCCCCTTCAGAAGGATTCAGTAACCCCCCACAGGTATACGAGCCATCACAGACCAGCCCAGGACTGGTCTAATGGCCAATGTGCTACCCCAAACCATCACAGTGTGGGGACGGACCTTGTGCCACCACCTGCCTGTGGTATCCTGTGCTCCCACAGCGGGAGATGTCCGGGTGCGGTGCCCACAGGGTCACCCTCTGTAGTGCCTGGCATGTTGTCCCCGAAACCACAGGCATGTCAGCAACCATGCAGCATCTCCATCAGGAGCTGCTGCCACCTGCCACCCATATGTCCCTAACCTGCCCTCCTCAGCCCCTAGTGCTGCCCGCATGACCCCACCAGCCTCCAGCACTGAGCACTGACGCTGCTTGACCTTGTCGCAGCTTGTGGCAAACCTCTCCGATATGTTTTGCCTTTGGCACATGGCAACAGTGCTGCAAGCTGAGGGTTTGGTGCCGGTACCCCTCCCGATCGTGAATCGGGTGGAGGTCTCTGGTGCACCTATGATCGGTGCGACTGCTGTTGCCATGCTTGCACTGATCTAATAAGAGCTTTCTGAATTGGGCTGCAGTTCCTTAGAATCTCAGTACACTGACTGTATTTAATTCAGATCCCTACTCCCCCCCGGTTCAAATTGAGGGGTTAACTTGTGGCAAATAGACACTTTTAAAATGAAGCTTCGTTTAGCCTTCATAGGCCAACATAGCCTATTCAAGTTTGATTGGAGCATGCCCCAGATTCCCCAGTTTCAACCCCTGCCCCCTGATCAAGTTCTGTTTGATAGCATTTTGTCATAATGTGATCTGGAGCCACTTACCAGGCTTTGTGATTCTGGGAAGATTTTGATGTCATTGGACTGGCTAGCAAAGGGGGTGAGAGGAAGCCTGTGACAGTCACTGTCACCCTCTCTGCTACAATTCTTGTATCCTTTTGTTTTTAACTTCTTTTTAGCACATGGACCAGGGCATCTCTCAGGAGTACCCACTCAACCTTTGCCTCTACTCCTGGCCTGAAACCACCCTCCCGGGAGACCGTTCCTGAACACCCCTGCCCCATCCGCTGACTCACTCAGCCCCAGATCTGAAGGCCCACCTTCCTACCTGGTGGCCTTTCTGCAATTAGAGGAACAGTCCTGAGCAGGGTTGAGGAGCTTGGGAGGCCGGTGGAGGGCTGGTCGGTGATGGGGTGTGGGTGTCAGTTCTTGGGGTCTCTGTCACCTCCCTGGTCCTCTGGTTTTTTTCTGTATTGTTTCCCCCTCGGGTGTGGACATGCAATGATGTATGGGCACCTCAGAGCTGATATTCTCTGCCGCTTTGCTCCCTGAATCTGGCATCACTCCTGCAGGGTCCCGATCTCAATCAGGGGCCGTTGAAGAGTGAGGCATGCCCTAGTACCCACCTCAGGAGGGTAGAGCAGTCCTCCAGACACTCAATCCCCTCCCTTCCTCCCCTGCCGACCCAAGCTCCTTCCCGAACCTGAGTCTCTGGCATGGTGGGACGTGTGGCGTCCAGTGCCTCAACCCTCAGTGCCACCAGGCTGGCTTGTATTCTTTTGTTTGATGGCATGGGATAAGTGGGTTGGGCGTTGAGTGGGTAGGGGAGGGGATGTGTCTTTGCCTTTTTGGGCAGGGTGGGGTTGGAATTTGGTCTTGCTGAGCAGGTGAGGGAAGGAATGTTTTATTCATTATTTTTCAAGGCTGGGGAAGTGAAATGGGTGCTGCTAGTGGGTGGGGAAGGAGCGCTCATGATACTGGCTGGGGCTGGAGGGAGGAAGGATGGAATAGGTGCTACAAGAGTGTGGGGAATAGGAACTTACTTTCTTAAAATGTCTGAGGCTTTTAAGAACACTAACTTTGCTCGGCAAAGTGCAGGTGTAACGCAAGGTGCAGCACTTAACAATTTGCTGGCAAAGTAAAACTTCACATCACTCCTAGCAGCAAATCTTCCTCCTTCTTGACTGTTGGAGTTCTTTTTCAGATTCTTCAGACTAGCGGCATGCAGAACTGGTTCTGATTAAACTAAGCCACCCCAACATTGAGTAAGTCGGCAGGAACACAATCCAAGCCAAACCTACCTAGTTCGAGATCAACTGAGAAACAGTGCAGAGCTTTTTTTCTGAAAAAATAAATATTTCTTTTAACCCACCACCCCCACTCACCTACCTACACCTTTTGTGGCAAAAGCCCTGAAGCATTCCCCACCAATCACCAGCAGTTGGGGGGGCTGACTGAGCAGCAAACTCAGTAGTCCTTTTTCCAAGATAGCTCAGTAACACTCACTCTTCCCTACAACATGCCACAATGTCATTGGTTGAGCAGTGCAGTGACGAGAATCATACCGTACACGTGCGTTCTTGTGGACAGTAATAGCTGCCCATATAGCTCTTCACTGATTAACTGTATCTACAAAAATGCATGTGTCCAGTGCTGAACTCCTTCGCTACTGACATAGTGGCACGCAGCAGGAGAAAGGGGGTGACTGAGCTAGCCCTGAGAAACATAAATGACTACTGAACTTGTTGTCCATCAGGCCTTCTCCAGTCAACTACTGGCAATCAAGGAGATGGGGCAAAGATGCTTCATGGCTTTTACCCCAGGTCTGCTGGATTTACAAGCTCGCTCACAGCTTGTTAATCTAACCTCTAGGTTATACTGCCAGTCCAACTTATGCAGCTTTACCTTGGGCTGTGATAGAAGCACTCCCGCTGTGATCTGTGCACTAATCTTGGCCACCCTCCTCCTGACAAGAGGCATGATCTTAAATAGGCCACACTAATCTTTAAATGTGTTTATGGAGCGTTACATCCAGCATTAGCACCAGTTTACTTTGCCTTTATACCCAATTCAGCAATGTTCCATTAAACAACATTTTAATTATTTTATTATTAGAATTTTTGGTCAGGAAGGCACACTGAGCCAAAACTCCCTTCCATGTGCAACCAAAAGGTACAGGCAGGTTATATGGTTGGAGGGAGGAGTCTGTGAGGAGGTCAGCTATCCATCTTAGTTGGAGGAGGGGCTGCCGGTAAATGCAGTTTGGTCTAGTGGTTAGAACAGAGCTGTGAACACAGAGACTCAGATTTAAATCCCACCACTGCCTTTAACTGTGTGAACCTGAGCCACTCACTTAGCTACTGCTATTTGAGGCTTGCACATCTAATGGCAGCAACAGTCTCACTCCCCCCATGTTTTTGAGTACCCATATTTCCACAAGGTAAGAAAAAGGACTGCCGTATGCTAGCTGAGCTCCCTTATTTAAAAGGAAAGTGATGTTAAACAAAGAATATTCAAAATAGCTGAGAATAAGGTGAAAACCGGGGACAGTCATATTAAATCTAATAAAGTGCTGAAGCAGACTCAAAATGGGAGCAAAAACACATCATACAAGACAGTAAAAAAGGCAGTCAAAATAGAATGAAAACATGTACAGTAGAGATGGAGCATGTTCACCATAAGTCACTGTGTTTTTTTTGCTTTTTATATATATTGTAATCTTTCTCCTCTAAACTCCTGACTGGTCCCCTTTGGCCCTCTGCCTTGTCCAGCCCTGTCATCACACACCTTCCCCAGGACTTAACTTTGCTCCTTGTTCCCCCATGGATGACCCCCCCATGGGAAGGTCTCCCTGGGGGTCTACCCCGAACCCTGGGACAGAGTTGAGCTTTTATGAGGGAGTAAGAGTCACAGCTAGCAGTGCGGGGTCAACAGCAGGACAACAGATGGCAACCTGCGCAATCAGGGGATTTTCCACTTTTTCTCCCCCATGTGTCATGGAGGAAATGCAACTGATGCCGTGGCGTCAAAGCAACGACACCTCCTGCCCGATTCTGGCTGCAGCCTGTGCTGCCAGCTGTGGTCACCGGTGGCAGTGTTACCTTGAGACCAAGCCCTCCCACCTCCATGGAGCAAGCATCTATGGGACACTCAACCCTCCACCCCTCCACGGCTGGCCCTCAGTGGCCCAGGCTGATTCGAACCGGTTTACTGGCAACATGAAGTGGTAGTGCTATCACTGCACCAGCAGGCCAGCTAACTGCTACTTTAAAAATGTAGTAAGATGCTCTTTTAAGAAAAGAGAATAAATGCTCTTTAAATTTTGCCAGCTGTGTAGTAATGAATAGCTAGAACTGTAGGACTGTATTTTTATAGTAATGATTCAGAAAAACTCACTTTTAAATAAATAATAGATACAGGGCTACCAGATTAGCATGGATTCTTGTATTTTATAGACAAGCAGAGCAGTCTACAGGGACTGTGTTCCTATAGATGCGTATTGCCTATAGAGGAAAGGAAGCAATGCAGGTGCCATAGGAAATACATTGCACAGAAAACAACAGAAAATTGCACAGGACCGGCAGAAAAATGTCAAATAGATCAAAGTTCCTACAGATAACTGAGTTCAGTTTTTAAAAGGAAGATGTAAAAGCACCTTTATAAACTTGCAGTCAAGGCTTCAGGCAGCCTTCTTCTACCTGGTGGTGTGTAAGTGCATTACATATAGATGCAGAATGCAATGCAAATTTTTTTTTTTAATAAATGTATTTAAAACATATCTTACTGCGGCCCAGTGGCTGAGGTTGCGCTGGGCACACACACCTCGCTACACCGGCAAGCTGGGTTTGAGAGCGGACCCGGGTGGTTGGGGGTCGGCTGGGGGAGGGAGGTTGGAGCGTCCCAACGGATGCTCTCCTCCCTCGGGCTGGGATGCCAGGGGTGCGTTGGAGCACCTGAAGTCCTGAGAGGGTCGGTGGATGCACCGACTCCCGAAAGGACACGGCGGCTCCGTCTACAGGAGCCGGGGAGGGGGGATGCCGTTAGGCGCTTGAGAGGAGCATGTGTCAGCACGTGACTCTCTGTGCCGCGTCTCAGAGGGCGGGGTTAAGGGGAAACAAAACAACTCATAGGAAAATGCCCTCCAGTCGCCTAGATGAAATCCTCGAACGGCCTTGCCACCCTCCGACCAGGGGCAGACCCCAATGTGCAGCTGCCGCGGGAAGGGGAAGGGGCCTCTCCTGCCCCACACCCGGGGGTAATCCAGGCCATCAAGTGCCCCCAATGGCAGTGTGGTACTCTAGGGCAGACCAAGCTGGTCAGCAGAGGTGGGGTCGTCACTCCATGTGGGACGGAAGGAGTGGTGATTGGAAGGGACAGTAAGAGTGGATAAAAATAAGTAGAAAAAAACAAAAAACATCTTACTGTGTAAACTACTGCAGAGTCAAGGAGGGCTCATTTTCAGTTGTGGCCTGAAGTGCAAATGCAAAGGAGTTTGTGGGAGAGTACAACAGGGTTGTGGCAAGTTTATAAGCTATTAATTACAACAGTTACTGTAGGAAATGGTGGTACAAGTGTGGCAGTATCATCATAGGTAAATTAACTTATTAGCACATCACATATTTTCCTTATATTTATGATTTATTTACTTATTTGTAATTTTGACCAGGCAAGGCGCACTGAGCTGTGACAGCTCATTCCCAGGTGTGTCCTGGTGACAGGTTGCACTGACCTGTTTATTTGACAAGGGAGTGTTAGCAAGGACAGGGAGGAAAATCCCCATCTCTTATGATAAGCACCGTGGAATCTTTAACATCCACCTGGACAACCACTACAGATGTGCAAATGGAATCTCAGATTAATGTCACATCTGAAGGATGAAGCTTACCTGGATCTGCACCACAGTGTCAGTATTAGCTCAGATTCCTCTTGTGGGACCAGACCCTGTGACCTTTCCAGCCCAGAGAGTGTACTACCCACTAAGCCACTGTTGGTATCTGTCATACAAAACTGCCCTGAGATGCATCAGACTGGGAAAGATACAGCAATTTCAGAAATAAAATATACAATTTTAGTATCAGAGAAATTAATAAAAAGAGATCAGAGAAAGAAAACAATCTGAAGAGCGTAATGCTATTAACAACAACAGGATGTCAACTATATTAAAAGATTTACCAGTTCTTCATAAAACAGCCAGTACTGATAGTGAAACCTTGGGCCTTGAAAGTTTTTTTGCCATAGGTGCAGAATGGGATAAATCCTTTTGAAAATACACTTGAAACAGCATTTGACAGATGCTGGCCTGGTAGCACGTCTGCTTGTTACATTGGTGACCTGGTGTTCAGGAACAGATTTGGGTCACTCGGGGCCAATTGGGATGGGGGTGGAGGGAATGTAGATCATTCCAAGGACAGCTCTCCTCCTTTGGGGAGGATGGATGCTGGGCCCCACTGCATGACTGTCACCTGGTAAGGAGCAGGTGGTAGCACAAGAGGGGCACCTAGACAGGGGAGGCCCACCACCTGATGCCTAACAGTCTCCATATTAAACCTCAGGCAGCCTGCCAGATCGGAAGTGTCTCAACTTTCAAATATCTTGGGATGTGGCTAGACCCACAATTTAATTTCTCTGATTATATTATCAAGTTTTTTGGAGGGCATCAAAATCTTGGCGCACTGCATCATGTCAAGAACAAGCTTACATCAAAGCGCACCACAGCTGATATTAAGGCAATCCATGCTACAAGCATTGGAATGTTGCAGCAAAATCTGTAGAATGGCTCCTGGCACATTGCTGCAAAATTCATAGGAGAATACAATAACTTTTTAATGTAATTTTTGGGTAACAGGTAATGCCTGTTTTCAGGGGTGACCCAGGAGCACTGTGGAGGTTACCCGACTTGCACAGAATCACACAGTGTGTAAATGGAGGATGTGGGAAACAAACCCAGGTCTGCTGGATTTACCAAGCTCGCTCACAGCTTGTCAATCTAACCTCTAGGTTATACTGCCAGTCCAACTTATGCAGCTTTACCTTGGGCTGTGATAGAAGCACTCCCCGCTGCGATCTATGCACTAATCTTGGCCTCCCTCCTCCTGACAAGAGGCATGATCTTAAATGGGCCACACTAATATTTAAATGTGTTTATGGAATGTTACATCCAGCATTAGCACCAGTTTACTTGCCTTTACTTACCAAATTCAGCAATGTTCCATTAAACAACATTTTAATTATTTTATTATTAGAATTTTTGGTCAGGAAAGGCGCACTAAAACTCTCTTCAATGTGCAACCAGGAGCACAGGGAGATTAAATAACTTGCTCAGGGTCACACAGTATGCAAGTGGTGGTTGTGGGATTCAGACCCAGGTCTGGTGGGGCTCCATGATCACAGCTTGTTACTCTAGCATATACTGCCTCTTCCTGGCGGGTGGATCAGGTTAGAAAAGGCAAAGTGAATAAGTGCTGATATTGGAGGCGATGTTCATGAACATAGAGCCATGTCAGTTTTCACTTGGTTCATTTTAAACTGCACAGCACAAATACTCAAACTGAATCTGATTGCCTGAAAAATAATCACAAGCTGACTAATTTAGATATTGTAGATTTAATTTTAACTGAGACTAAAAATCCCAGCTCATAAATATAGTTTTAGAGATGTCCCTCAGCGTGGTTTCTCGTTAACTTAAATTTTGCACACGTTTTGGCAAATAATGTATAATGTTTTTCCTATGGGGCCTGTTTTTCTTGGAACAGTCTACACCGCCCCCCCCCGGCTAAGAAATCTGCCTGCCCTTGCCTCTTTAAGGCATGGCGTAACTCCCCTACAAATGGCAGTTCCCGAAAAGTCTTCCTTGAGCTTGCCTAAATACTCCCTGCCAGGCTGGTGTCCTGCATTTTAGCAGTTTAAATGTGATTGCCAGAGAGTGCCTGTATAGCCTCTGTGTACTGTCTCTTTAAGAGCTGCCTGGATTGCAGTCATTAGTAATCTGAGAGGGAGCTCTGTTGAAAGATGTAACAATTTGCTGAAAATCATTTAGAGTGATAATGATAATGTAGTTTGTCTAACCTGCCTTCTTTTAGCAAGGACTGTTTTGTTTATCTCCACTATCTTGGTCCTGGACTGCGAATTGGACCAATCAGTACTAGTGGGACCTAAAATGGAGCTGGACTACAGGAGCTATCTGGAGTCAAAATCTGTAAGAATTGTAGTTTTGGGCTTTTTCGCCTTTTTGCACTGAAGGGAGCCTTTGTTGTGACTGACAGGAGGATCAACAAACCGAACCTTTTGAATCTTGGGTAATTTCCCAGGCTGCTGCAGGTAGTTTCAGTTTTGAGCATAGACGTGAAGAAGTAACAGCTCAAGTGATTTCTGAGCAGCAGTTCTGTGTAGTTTTGCATGGAGAACTGTGAAAGGACTGGGTTTGGCCTGCCTGTCTGCCTACTGTCCCTAGGAGGAAATAGAGTTTATTCAGACTGAATCCGAGCCAGAGGACTATTTAAGCCACTGGACTGTGACCAGGTTTACCTGAAGAAGACCAAGATTTGCTGAATGCGATCGGCCTGTCAGGATTTCTAGCTGCTTTTGAATCACCGGTTTGTGCAGAGACTTTGCGATCGTGACTGGAGAGCAGTTTGCCTGGTACGGTAGAATTTCCTTACAAGCTTTATCCAGCCTAATCGGATTGAATCTGCATTCATCTCCATTCGGCCTGGCCCATGCCACGCTGGCCCTGCCAGACTACCCCACTGCACAGAGAATGCCACCGACGAGAGACCTGCCTGGGGATCAGCCCCCTGCTCCATGCTTGAACAGGAACGATGCCTCGGTGAATCATGTGGGCCCTGCTTCTCCATGCACTCCAGATTAACCACCTGCTGTCTCTATTTTCGTCCAGCCTCTGTCCAGTCTTGGGTATAGTGAGTAATCATAAGGGTAGCTCCCTGCAACTACAACCTAATCTAAAAGTGTGTCATCTGATTGTCTTGTTTTCTTTTCACGAACTGAGCCCTCCGGCTCCGGATTACAAATAGTGTGTGTTGTGCATGTTGTTTTCTTCCATCACAGGGCCCCAACCAGCTGCAATGTTCCTGGCTAGCCCACCATTCTCCATCTGGGTACCCAGAGTGTGTGACTGTTTATGGACCCTGAAGTGCATGCATAACTGTTTGATTGATAGAGCCTTTAAGTAAATTAACCCGATTACACCCTCCTTACTCAAGCCCCTTAAATAAATCAGATCTAACTCTTTTTGCATTTAGCCTGACTGTGGTTCCAGTTTGTGCAAGAGTACTGTACTGCTGTTATTTGCTGTGTATAACCTTGTTTTACAGGGGTCCCCTGGGCCAGGCCAGAGGAAGGCCCTGGTGGTAAGTGCAAACAGTGTGGGTACTTGTGTGGTGTATCAGGGGTATTGTGAAAGTGATTATTGTGTATTGTTCCGGCCACTAGTAAGGAAAGAGGGGTTACAGTGTCCCAGAGGGCTGTGCCCAGGTTAGCTTGACCACTACCAACCCTGACCTCCAGGTGGAGGGACCCGTTTCAGAACTCAGGCCCCTTAACCTACTAGTAGCCAAGCAGGCACGAGTAGTAGCCCTTGGGATAGCGCCACCTAGGGGTTACATTTTGGAGGCTCACCGCTGGGATTTTATGCCTTCTAGTGGCCAAAAATTATGAATTATTGTTAAAGAGTAAGGGCTACCCCAGTAGAAATGGCTGTACACCAGTTGGTGGGGTGGTGTACTGGGCAGGAGATCGACCCCCAAAATGCTATACTTATACTGGATATTCCCCTGGGTACCAGTAAAGACACTGTTGATGGAGCACTCTCCAAAGTTGAATGTTTACAAAACCCTGTGGTGGTGGGTTGACAGGCTGATCTGATCGCCCAAACTTTCATAGCCTTGGTAGACTGTAGTGACCTCGTGGACAGCTCTAAAGTACCACAGACTGTTGCCCCATAAGGGGTTCCAGCTGCCTGGATGTGATAACAAAAGACAGTAAAGACCCCAGGGAGGATGAGCTCCCACCATTATCTGAGACTTTTGAGGAGAAATTTGCTAAGTTGTTGCTGGAGGAAGGGAAAACCGTAGAGGGCTTTAAGAAACTATTCCTGCCACTTGGGGGTGTTCCTTCCCCAACATCCCCTCCCAGTCCAGCCCTGTTACTGCCCCACCTGCTGTGCCCATGCCAGTGCTGGCCCCTGTATCTGTACCTGCCATTAGTCATGACTCCTACCTAAGGCTGAGAATCTTTTCGGGCACCCTCCCCACCCCTCCAGGGGGAGGATGGCTAGGAGAACTGGATAGACTGTGTTGCCCCTCAGTACTTGAATGGCAATGCTCAGAAGCAGAGAAATGAAAAAGGTTGAGTGAGAGCCTCCGAGATCCTGCCCTGGCTACCATCCATGCCAAGCAGGCCAATAACCCCGAAGCAACTGCACAGGACTATCTTGATGCATTGGAAAATGTGTATGTGAGCCCGGATTCAGATGAAGATCTGTGGTGGAGAGTAAGAAATGCTCAGCAGTACCCAGGGGAGCCATTGTCTGTATATGTACCTCGGCTTGAAAAGTTGCTACAAGAGTGCCTCAGAAAGGGTAGTTTGCCATCAAATGAATTAGATTGAACTAGGCTGGACTGGATCCTTAAGTCTGCTCTGTTTTCAGAATTGTTACTGCTTCAGTTGAGCCTTGCCACCCAACTGGAATCACCCCCCTTCTATGACAAGCTAATGAAAAAAATTCAGAGGGTTCAGCAAAAGCGACCCATGGAATTGCACCCATATCTGCTGCTGCTGCCAAGTGATCGAGGTGATCAGTCAAGTGAGGCTAAGGGACAAAAGTCAGCACTTAACGAGCACTCTGAGAATGAAAGGACTTCCCACCTTGGCCCGCGCTGGAAAGATGAGTTACTAAAGGAAGTCTGAGAGTTGAAGATGGTTGTCTCTGCAAGGGTTTCCCCCATGGAACAAGATTCTGGTCCCTTTCAGGATGTGACTGCCATGGGGGAAGGCGTGTACCCTCAGGCATCTTCTACCGAGGGTGGCTCCAAGGCTCAGATCACCGGATTGACTGCAACTCTAAAGTAACTGTTAAGTCTCGTTGCACCACTCTCACCACTGCAAGCAGATACTAGACCCCAATCTCTTACTACTGCTTCAGTTCCTCATATGATGTTCTCTCCCAGAATGACCCAGAAGTCTATCATTTGTCACAACTGTGGAAAGGATGGCCTTACGAAGAGAGAATACCGGTCTCAGAAGGACTTAGAAAGAGTAGTAAACAGACTCCAAGGGGAGCTCCGAAAAGCAAATCAGTGGCCAAGGGGTGCCTGAAATGACCTCAGTGAGGGTTCGAGAAACCCTAACTCAGATTTCTTTGTGGCTAAATTGTCTGTCTAGGCCCTTTGTTACTGCCTCTCCAGACTGGTCCAAAATAGTGGCCCTTCAATGGAGACTACGGTGACTGTGAATGGTATTCATACTCAGGCTGTGTTGACAGTAGGTCTAAGTGACCATTGTATTCCAGGACTGGTATGACAAACACTTATCTGATGTGCCTTTGTAATCCCTGGAAGGCCTACATGTATGGGGCCTGAGCGACAAGTCTTATCCCTAGGGTATGTCCACCTCTGGTTGTCTTTTCCTGCAACTGTAACAGGTGTAGATGAGCAGTAGAGACATTGGCCCTAGTGTGTCCCCCACCGGACTATATGATGGGGTCCCCTGTTAATGGGACAAACACCCGTATGTTTGGGAGACTGGTGCAACTCTTGTCACAAGAAACAAGGCGATGGACTGGGAGGGCCCTGAGAATTCCGGCTCTGATCAAGAGGGCGATGATTTGCAACAGAAACCTGAGGAAGTAGACCAGGATGAACCGGTGGGGATCTTGTGGAAGAAGGATCCTGATTCAATGATACTTGCCCCTAATGCCCAGTGTACCATTCAAGGGGAGGTCCGCCTCTGGAAAGATGTCAAGAACAAAATACTGATGTTGGATTCACCAGGCAATGGAAAATTGTCAGAAGGATTATTGGTCAAGCCCAGCATCTTGCCTGCTCGTGCCCATGCCTATGCATGACAAGTGATGGTCCAGATTCACAGTGTGTCAGATTGGGAGATCTGGGTGAACAGAGGTGCACCTAGTTATGGTACACTGCTAGACACTGCAGTATTGCCCAGCAACAAGCACCCTGGTGAGAAGGAAGAGTGACCCCAGATTAGGTTGACTTTGGTGACTCCTGTTGCCAGCTGAATGGAAGGCTAGAATTAGCAAGAGACTTGCCCCGAGAGACCAAGTGTTTTCATTGAAGGAATGGGATGTGGGATGTGTCCAGGGTGTGGAGCATCATATACGCCTGCACGATGAACGGCCATTTTGAGAGCGGTCCTGACGCCTAGCCCCAGCAGACATAGATGATGTGAGAAGACACCTGCAGGAAATGCTCGCTGCTGGCATGATACAAGAATCCAGGAGCCCATACGCCTCTCCCATTGTGGTTGTGCATAAGAAGAATGGGTCTGGGAGGATGTGTGTTGATTATCAAACCCTGAACCGGTGGACCATCGCAGACCAATGCACTATGCCTCATATACAAGATACCCTGGACTGCTTGAATGGGAGCAAATTGTTCTCGGTGTTGCATCTTCGCAGGGGATACTACCAGATCCCGATGGCCCTGCAAGATCATGAGAAAACAGCCTTCATCTGTCCATTGGGGTTCTACGAGTTTCTGAGGATGCCACAGGGGATATCGGGTGCCCCAGCCACCTTTCAGCGACTGATGGAAAGTGCAGTGGGAGATATGAATTTGCTGGAATGCCTGGTGTACTTGGACAATGTCATTGTGTTTGGGAGCACCTTAGAGGAGCATGAGAATGGACTCTTTAAAGTCCTAGACCGGCTGGACAACTGGCCTCAAGCTGTCCATTGACAAGTGGAAAAGTGCCAGTTTTACCAAACCTCCGTGAAGTATGTGGGGCACATAGTATCTACAAAAGGAATAGAGACTGATGCCAGTAAGGTTGAAGCGCTGACTACTTGGCCCCAGCCCCATGATCTAAAAGAACTACAACGTTTCCTGGGGTTCTGTGGCTACTACCGCAAGTTCATAAAAGACTATTCTAAGGTGATTCACCCACTCTTGAACCTTACCCAGGGTTACCCTCCTTCCAATCGTAAATACAAAAAAGGGTCCATTAAAGAACCAGAAAAAGTATACTTCCACCCAGGTGAACTCTCTGGGCCGCTGGACGCCGACTGTGAAGCAGCCTTCCATGAGATCATATACCAGCTCACCCATGCCCCCATCCTCGCCTATGCTGACCCCACTAAGCCCTATGTGCTGCATATGGATGCTGGTATGCAGAGTCTAGGAGTGATGCTGTATCAAAACCATGAGGATGGCCTGAGACCAGTAGCTTTTGCCAGTAGGAGCTTGACCCCATCTAAACGAAACTACCCTGTGCATAAGTTGGAGTTCCTTGCACTAAATTGGGCCATCGTTGACCAGTTTCATGAATACCTCAATGGGGCAAAGATACTGGTGAAGACTGACAATAACCCATTGGCCTATGTACAGACGTCAGATAAGTTAGATGCCACTGGGCACCGGTGGCTTTCTGCATTATCAACCTATGATTATGTTGTCGAATACAGACTGGGCTTGAACCATATTGATGCTGATGCCCTATCACGAAGGCCCACTTCCAAGATTGGGTCAGGCTGTCTGAACCTGACATTTGAGCATTTTGCCAAAAGTGTGATAGAGATGAACAGATGTCTGCGGACACCGTGGAATGTTTAGTAGATTGCTTGGGCCCGTCTGACACCTGCATACTAGCTGCTTATTGCCACGTCTCTGCCCTAGATATTAGTGCACTACCTCAATTTGACAATGATGGCATTCAGTGGGCTCAATCCCAAGATCCTATGATTCAGCCAGCACTTGATGCCCTGCATGCGGGGAAAGATGTGTCTAAGTTCCACTGGCTTGCGAACTGCTTTATTGTTTAAAGAAGGCCCCAGACTGAAGTTGCTCAATCAGTTGTTGTATAGAGAGACAGTAGATTTTAGTAGCAAAGTAGACAAGCAACAGTTGGTCCTGCCACGGCCTTTAAAGATTTGGTACTGAGGTCCCTCCACACTCACATGGGGACCTCTGGTATTGACAGAACCCTTGACCTTGTATGATCTCACTTCTACTGGCCCAAAATGGGGCCAATGTTGAGCACCATAAAGACTTGTAGTCGCTGCCTGCAAAGAAAAGCCTGCCTTAGATGGCTGCCCCCTTGTTAATATTACTACCAGTGCCCCCATGGAACTAGTCTGCATAGACTTCTTGTGTTTAGAACCTGATCAGCGGAACATTGGCAGTGTGTTAGTGGTTACGGATCATTTCACACGGCATGCACAAGCTTTTCCCACCAAAGATCAAAAGGCATCTACCGTGGCCAAGGTGCTAGTGGAAAATTTTCTTCGACCACTATGGTGCCCCCCAGCGGATTCATTCTGATCAAGGCAGAGACTTTGAGAGTTGGCTAATCAAAGAAATGCTCTCTCGATGGGGGGTGCGAAAGTCAAGATCCACCCCCATCACCCGCAGGGAGACCCTCAACCAGAATAGTTTAACTGCACCCTTCTAGACATGCTGGGCACCCTCCACCCAAAAGACAAGCATAAATGGAGCCAGCAGATTAGCACCTTGGTACACGCACTAGTTGCACGAAAAATGATGCTACTGGGTTCTCCCCCTACTGCCTCATGTTCGGGAAAGAGGCCCGGCTGCCAGTTAATGTCTGTTTTGAGGTTTCTCCACATGGGTCCGAGCCGAAAACTACTTTGTAATATGTACAAAAACTGAAAGCTCAATTGAACCATGCCTATCAACTGGCCCAGACAATGGCCGCCAAGAGAAATCTCGCCAACAAAGAGAGGCATGATAAAAAAGTAAAGGCTCAAGAGCTTCACCTGGAGACCGTGTGTTGTTACTTAATTTGGACCTGCATGGTAAACACAGAATTGCTGATCGGTGGCACCATCTTCCCATGTAGTAGTTGGAAAAATTGGATGATTTACCTGTGTACAAGGTGCTCAGAGAACAACTCCAAAGCAGCCAAGACCATGCACCGTAACCACTTGCTACCTATTGGCCAAGTCATGATTGGGGCTGAACCCCCAGAAATTGAGCCCCCTGGGCTCGTGACTCATGCTGCTGCAAGAAAGAGACCGAGTCAACCTACCCCAGTGGTCACAGATTTAAGGTTTCCTCCCCAGCAGGCCCAGAATGATAGTGACTGTCAGTCCACTTCTGACGAAAGTGAATACGACCATGCCTATTACAACTCTTATGAACTGAGTTGGCTGTTTCGAGGTAGCCCCTTGATAAATTGTGGGGATGAAGCTGGGCCTTCTGGACTGCCTTACCCCCCAGCTTCGTCCTTGGAGCCAATTCTCCCAGAAAGTGAAGTGCAAAGTATCACATCTGAAGATGTCCAGTCTCTGTGTATTGTGGAATTGTATGATTTTCCAGAAGAAGGGGCTGAGGGTTTGAGTCTTTCTGGTGACATACCAGAACTTGAAGAACCCTATGAGAGTGCTGACACCCCTTCAGTGCCTCAAAGCTTGATTGTGCCTGAGCCTTCACAAAATGAGTCAAGTGTTTTAGAAACAGAGCCTGCAGAGCAAGGAGCCGACAGTGCCCCAAGTTTGAACATTCCCACCCAGGCAGAGGCACCCCTCACAAGTGATGAGAGTCCCCAGACCAGTGCTGAAAGTACAGAGACTGTAGTTTTCCCCCTCAGAAAGACTGGCTGAGCTGTCAAGCCAGTAGTACATCTCAGTTATGATTCTCCCAGGAGGCCAGTGGATTTGCCTCTTAATGTGATGCACAAAGGTGTTTATGTCTCACCAAGCTCACTGCCCAAATTGAGCTTGACAGCCAATTCCAGATTACTTATCTTTCCATCTCACCATGGTGCCCCTGCCCCCTCTAACTCCAAGTTAGCTGATAGGGAAGGGCCCCCTCTCACATTGTTTAAGGTACAAGAAGTTATTACCTGATTCAGTATAGTAATGTTCAATTTGCCTTTGTCAGAATGGATATAGTTTCATGAAGTGTAGTGAATATTATAGTAAAGTAATATGTTTATGTTAACTGATACATGATGGTACAGACTTGACGCAGACGCCAAGTTTTCTCCATGCAGGGAAAGGTGTAACCCCCCTACAAATGGGGGTTCCCGAAAAGTCTTCCTCGAGCTTGTCTAAATGCTCACTGCCAGGCTGGTGTCCTGCGTTTTAGCAGTTTAAATGTGATTGCCAGAGAGTGCCTGTATAGCCTCTGTGTATCGTCTCTTTAAGAGCTGCCTGGATTGCAGTCACAAGTACAGTATGTGCCAAATGTACCTTCCACGTTTGAACCAGACAGCCGCTTGTAGCGGACAAAATACATTTGCCAAATGCCATTTCCATTGATGCCAGTGTTAAAAATTGCATGAGTAATCATCCGGGTAGCTCCCTGCAACAACAGCCTAATCTAAAAGTGTGTCATCTGATTGTCTTGTTTTCTTTTCACGAACTGAGCCCTCTAGCTCCGGATTACAAATGGTGTGTGTTGTGCATGTTGTTTTCTTCCATCACAGGGCCCCAACCAGCTGCAATGTTCCTGGCTAGCCCACCATTCTCCATCTGGGTATCCAGCATGTGTGTCATACTGTTTATGGACCCTGAAGTGCATGCATAACTGTTTGATTGATAGAGCCTTTAAGTAAATTAACCCAGTTACATCCCTCCCTTGCTCAAGCCCCTTAAATAAATCAGATCTAACTCTTTTTTGCATTTACCCTGACTGTGGTTCCAGTTTGTGCAAGAGTACTGTACTGCTGTTATTTGCAGTGTATAACCTTGTTTCTAACACGGCACTCCAGACACCAGTGAAAGCCAGCAACGGCACTGGCTGAAATGGCTCAGGTGACACTAACCGAGGTGTGATTAACCCACAGGTAACGCCTCGCCAGTTAGTACCACCTGTGGCCACAGACAGCAGCACTATTAGAGCCCACTGGGTCAGTACCCAGATTGTCCATGAGCCAGAGGGTGCAGCACTGAGATGGGAATAAGGCATATACCGTCTAAGGAGAA
This sequence comes from Neoceratodus forsteri, assembly GCA_016271365.2. Taxonomy (NCBI): domain Eukaryota; kingdom Metazoa; phylum Chordata; order Ceratodontiformes; family Ceratodontidae; genus Neoceratodus; species Neoceratodus forsteri. Next base: position 158,491,386 of record JADMNL010000025.1, read on the forward strand.
ATGATACAACACCTCGCTCTGAACACAAAAAATGTACCATTCTTGTTTCTGTCAGACAGTTATCCTCTCTCACTGTCAGGTGCGAAATAGGTGCCACAATGTAAAAGAATGTGGAGCGTGCATTGGGAACGCACATCCAGGCACATCCTCACACTGACTGCAATGCAAGCAAAAGCAGGATAATGTAGGAGGCGGCAGTATGACTTTCGGCAGGTCCTCTGTATCTGTGACTGATCTAGGGCTCACACAATGTCCCCGTCGTGCTTGTCATGTTACAAGCGCATTAATCACCTCCAGCGTCCGGGCTCTACTGAGGATTAATGCCCGCCTGGGTGGTTGGAACCCTGGGCTTCGCTGTGCACCAACTCTCAGCGGCATTAATCCACCGGCAGAGCCCTCCTCTGTCAGTGATTAATGTTACTTAAATAGGGGTCCCTAGGCCGGGCCAGAGGAAATCCCTGGTGGTAAGTGCAAACAGTGTGGGTACTTGTGTGTGTGTTCAGGGTATTGTGAAAATGATTATTGTGTATTGTTCTGGCCACTAGTAAGGAAAGAGGGGGTTACAGTGTCCCAGGAGGGCTGTGCCCAGGTTAGCTTGACCACTACTAATCCTGACCTCCAAGTAGAGGCACCCCTTTCAGAATCTCGCCCTTAACCTGCTACAGCTAAGCAGGCATGGTAGTAGCCCTTGGGATAGCACCACCTAGGGGTTACAGTGGCTTTGAAATTTTGTTGCTTAGGAACAATCTGTTTGCAATTGTTTTATTAATTGATTTGTGTTTGTTGTCATTGTTTATTTATTGTTTGTTGTAGTTGCTTAAATTCAATGGGACATTCTGTAAACAAGACTTGATTCTTATAGAACCTATCCTGTATCATTACAACTTTTAAATAAAAATAAATTTTCCATAACATTCTGATTGTTGCAATTATATTGTCGTCAAGGCATAGGTCAGGAAGTCAGGAAGCATAGGCAACTAGGAGCAGTTATAAAATTCACAAGTAGTGTTTTATTAACAATAACAAAAAAAATGCATAGGATATCTCTTATACAGGCAATTCAAACATAAGGGTCTTTCATCTGAGGGTATCTAAATCTCAATCTCACTTTCTAACTCTCTAAACAAAGATTGTTCCCTTTTTATAAGATATTGTCACCTTGTAATTAAATTCTGCATCCTGTGCTCGTTAAGCTACAGTATATCTCCTGTTTCACACAGTGTACTAAACTTTGTCAATTTCTTTCCTGTGACCAGTACATTCAGTCTTCTCAACAGGTGCAGCCAATTAAGACATTCTGGTCAGATTTGGTTTTCCTTCTGACAACTCTGAAAACGAGCTTGTGGAGGTCAAAGTGCACCTCAAGGTTAACCCCGTGTCCCAAATAAACCCAAATAGCTTTCTGTATTCATTTCAACAGTATAATTATATAAATTTGCAAAACCAAGATATCACCATCTCATGAAGATTCACATACTGTGTGTGTGTATATATATATATATATATATATATATATATTTAACCACAGAGAAGCAAGAGAAGAAAGAAAGAACAGAAACAGCAAGTAAAGGAAGGAGTTAACGGGAAATGGTGGTACCATCAGAGTGGCAAGTTCTAAGGTTCCCCAAGGAAAATTTGATTGCACAATCAGACAGGCAAGAGATAGACAAGTGACTGAATAGGAGAGGAGAAAAACAGATCCTTGCTGTTAATTCTCTCTGTATAACAAATAGGACAGGGTCTCACCCACCTTATGATATATCCTCTTTAACAGGAACCTGTTTTTTTCATTTAGAAACAGGTATAGCATTTACATTCTTTGCATATGAAATCTCTTTTCATGACACTCGTTACAGCAAACATTTCAGTTAAGTACACACATTTTTTACAACATTCTCAATTCTCAATTCCTGAATCATATCTTGACAGAAAAATCTGCACTGACATTCTCTTCTTTGGATTTGTGCATCACTTTGTATTTAAATGGCCGTAGTGTCAGGTACCACCTTGTGATTCTAGGATTTTTATCCTTCATTTGATTAAGCCAACAGAGAAGACTGTGATCTGTTATAAGTACAAAGCCTGCTCGCTCCTAGCAGATAAAACTTAAGGGACTCAATTACCCATTTCGCAGCAAGACATTCTTTCTCGATAGTGGAGTAATTTTTCTCTTTGTCGTGCAGTTTCCTACCGATATACAGAATAGGATGTTTCTTCCCATCTATATATCTGACTCAGGACTGCACCTAGGCCTACCCTCTGATGCATCTGTCTGTAACAGGCAGAGGAGTAACCAGGATTTCAAAACTGAAGGCCCAACCATGAGTATATGCTGTTTAGGACACATTGGTATCCATGGCCAGCTGAGTTAAGGCACATTTGATCAAAATATTTGAATCCAAATGAAGGCCTAGGCCTTCAGGCTATGGCTTGGTTACTCCCTGACAGAAACTGTTTCAAAGTCTGGACTTCTTAAAACAGGGTCTGAATATAATGCAGCCTTTATGGACCAAAAGCCTCATCACACTCTGGGGACCATTTCACATTATTCAGGTACGCTTTCTTTGTGAGTTCAGTAGCTAACCAAGCAAAGTTGGGAAAAATATCTGGTAGTAATCAGCCTGACCTAAAATTGACCTGAGATGTTTCTTTGTTTTAGGGACTGGACTATTGACTACAGCTTTTGGTTTTACTTCCATTTCCCCAAAATAACCTAAATATCTGGTTTGCTGAGTGCCCAATGCACACTTAGTAGGATTAATGGTCAGACCTGCAATTTTGACAGATTGGATAAGTGTTTGCCGGTGTTCCAGATGGCTTTTCCAGTCTGGACTGTATATCGTGACCGCCCAGGTAAACAGCACAATAACTAGTGTGAGGGACTAGAATGACATCCATGTACCGCTGCAATGTAGCAGGTGCACCATGTAAACCAAACAACATGGTGATAAACTGATAGACTCTGACTGGAGCTGAAAATGCACTTTTACCTCTGGATTCATTAGCTAGAGGAATTTGCCAGTAACCCTTGGTGAGATCGAAGTGTACTAATATACTTGACACTTCCCAGTCTGTCCCCATATCATCTATCCTGGGCAGAGGACATCTGTCAAATACAGACACTTAATTATGCTTCCTAAAATCAAGGCAGATTCTTATACTCTTTTTTTATCTAGACTACATTCATCATTTGTGGTGATCAAGCACTTCTCAATTCATCAGTGATACCCAACTCTTTCATTTTTTGTATTTTCTTAACCGCTCAAATAATCTCTATGTCTTTTGTCTGACAGGGCGAGTATTCTCTGTCACTATTATGTGCTCGGCCTGGCACTGTGGTAAAAGTACTTTCAAATGTCTTTACCAAGTTACAGATTTCTGCAGTTTGTTCTGTGGGTAAAGAAACATTCACATTTACAGCATCAGCAGTTACAGTTTGTTCCAGTCTGTCATAAGCTATATCAATATCTTCTTTAGCAGTTTCTGGTAAGACTAATAAAGCAATATTTGGTGTTTTTCAATGCATTTCTACAGGAGGTTAGCATGGTATATCTTGGTAGGGTTTCTCCTATCAGGGGTCTCAGTCTCATAGTTAACTGTACCGGTACATCTGATCACTTTATAAGGCCCTTGCCACTTCATTAACAGTTTGTTTTCTGTAGTGGGTAACAGTAATGTGACCTTTTCACCTGGCTCAAAAACATTTTCTTTTGTCTCATTGTCATACTATACCTTTTGCTGTTTTGGGTCTTCTTCATGGTTACTGTGGGCAGTTTCAACATATTTTGTCAGTTTCTTTCTCAGGACATATGTATGAGATGTAATAGATTCTTTCTGAGCAGGGTTATCCTCCCATGTTGCTTTATTACATCTAGTGGCCTTCCAGGTTGTATACCATACAACATTTCAAAGGGTGAAAAATCTGTTGATGCTGTTGGCACTTCTCTGTAAGCAAAAAAAAACAACAGATAAGGTAAATACTAGTCTCAGTCTTTCCCTTCACCTTTCATAAACCTTATTAACATGCATTTTAGGGTTTGATTAAAATGCTCAACAAGACCATGTGTCTAAGGGTGATAAGGGGAGAGTCTTATGGCAGTGATACTTAATAGTTGGTACAGCTCCTTCAGTAATGCAGCACCAAAATGACTACCCTGATCAGTAATAATTTCTTTAGGTATGCCCACCCTGCTGAACATTTTGGCAAGCTCTGCTGCCACTTTTGGGGCTGTAACAGTGCACATTGGAATGGCCTCTGGGTATTGAGTAGCATAGTCTCATACTACCAAAATGAATCAATTCACTTTTTACTTTTGTCTAAGGGGCAACCACATCCATTGCAATTCTCTCAAAAGGCACATCTGTCAAGGGTAGGGGCACCAGGGGTAACTTGTCTTTATTAGTCACTTGGGCTACTTTCTGACATTCAGCACAAGAATGACAATAGGTAGCAACATCCTTATGAAGCCCCAGCCAGTAAAATCTGTACAGCAATCTGGCAAGCATGCAGTCCCTCCCTGAGTGACCAGCCATAGGACTGTCATGTGCTATCTGTAACAACTCAGTTCTGTGCTTCTGTGGTATGACCAATTGTTCTATCTGTTCCTGCATCTGAGGATTAACCCAAACTCTGTACAGTAGCCCATTACATTTTTTAAACATTGGGTCACCCTGTTTTTGTTTCACCCCCAGCTGCTTAAAATAATTTTGGAGAGAAACTTTGTTAGTTTGCTCAGAAACAAAATCACAATCAGTTATTAGTTTAGTTTCAGCATTTTTATATATCAACCCCTTATGTCCATCAGTCTTTATTGCCACTGTTTTTTCAGGTATCTGCTTTCTTTCCTGGACTTCTAGATCTTGGAGCTAGGCTTAAACAAGTCTGAATCAAAGGCACCAATAAGAAAAGAGTCCCCAACATCTGAGATATTCTTTGCCTGTGCTGTTGTTATCACAGTTGCTGACACAGCAGGATTTACTCCCTCTGTAATTAACTTCACAAATCCTGGAAAGTATTTTTCCAATAATCACAGGTACAGGTAACTAAGGTACTACCCCACTTTCATTTGGTGTGACACACCATTATTGTTCAGAGTTACTTGGGTGGTGGATAGTATTGAGCATCCCCATGGATGCATGTGACCCCAGTACCTGATCCTTTTGCACAGTCTTTTCTTAAAGTTCAGCATGCACCAGGGTCTGTTGGCTTTCCAAATCTGTAAGTCCTTTCACTCTCTTATCTCCCACCTTGACATCTGTTAAATGCTTGCCCCAATGTGCTAAGGTCAAATTTTCTCCAGTGTCATCCTCCTTATTTTTATGGCAGTTTCTTGCAATATGGCCTGGCTCATTACAGGTATAGCAAGTAAAATCTTTGAGTGCAAATTTGTTAACCCCATTAGAGTTCTTATCTGACCTGGAGTTAAATCAGGAAAAAGAGAGTCTTATCGCTCCCTGACTGTTACTTTACTGCTGCTGTGTCTGGCCATCTGACAGTCCTGGGCCAGAGAAATAGCTTTTCCCACTTTCTGAACAGTGTTCTTTTACCAAAAGCTGCATGTTTGTGGGAAAGATGTTTATGAATTACTCCATTGCAAATATGTCAATGACCTGTGGAACGGTTTTACCTTATGGTTGGAGCCATTTAATGAGGGATTCTCTGAGTCAGGTGAAGGCTTTCCTAGGATTGTTGACTGAGTTGTACTTCAGGGACCAGAATCTCTGCCTGTAGGTCTCTCCTGAAATGTCATATCTTTTAAGGATTTCTCTTTCACTAGGTCATAGTTTTCGACTGCACAGTGTCCATATTGCTGTAGGCAAGTTGGGTTTTACCTGTCAGATAAGGTACCATCCTGACTTCCCATTGCTGTTTTGGCCATTGGCAGGCTGCTGTGACCCTTTCAAAAGTTGCCAGGTATGCTTCAATATCATCTGAAGGACACAGCTTTGTAAATTTAATGTATTTTAAGTTGTTTGTGTTTTGTTGATCTTCTGAACCTGTACCAGATCCTTTAGCTTTGATAGCTTGCAAGGCATCCAGCCATTGCTGCATTTCTTCTTTTCTCTGCTGCTACTGTCTCTGCATCTCTTCTTGTCTCTGCTGCTCCTATTGCTGTATCTCTTTTCTGCTTCTCTGCCTCTCTTTGTTTTAAAGCCAACCATTTAAAGAAGGCAGACATGCTTTCAAGTTCTGTCCCTGCCTGTTCTTCTCCCATCTCTGGTTCTGGCTGTACAGTCTCAGTTTGGACTTTTGTTTCTGCTTCAAGTTTGGCTGCTGTTCTTCTAGTAATCACTCATGGCTTGCTGTTACAGAATCCATGCCTTTCTGCTATGCTTCTCTGGTACCATGTCTAATACCCATGCACAAAAATTCTGGCTTAGAGTATGCACGGCATAAATCCCAATTTGTCTGACACAACTGTTTTCAAGGCGTAGGTCAGGAAGCATATGCAAACAAGAAAAAATTACTCACCTTAGTAATGTTGTTTCTTCTAATGGAGTCTTGCTGTATTCTGACATATTGCAGTGATGTCCAACCTTTGAACTGCCCCGGAGATGAAAGAGTTAACTTTCCATGCCAGGCATGGAATGCTGAGCTTGAGCTCAGTTGAGACTCTGTCTGTTGCTGTTTGAACTCAAACCGTCAGATCTTTATGAGCTATACTCACTGGGTGTCCTGTGTGGAAACTGTAAACTTATACTAGCCAACTGGCTACCAAATATATTAAGAAGATTTTTTGGTCCCAAAACAAAGACTCAAGTCAGGAAACCCAAAAAATAAACAAAACACAACACCCACACACCCAAACTAAAGGAGTGAGAGAAGAAGGGGTGGCCATCACTTCTGCCAGACGCATAAGTGAATTACAAGCCCTGTCAGTGGAGTCTGATTTTTGGTCCCGAGTGCCAACACTGCTACTGCCCACCCACATCCCAAAAACCAAGGTTCTGAGAGTGGAGGCGTGGGGGAGGTCAGAATACAGCAAGACTCCATTAGAAGAAACAACATTACTAAGATGAGTAATTTTTTCTTCAAACAACATGAAGTCTTGCTGTATTCTGACATATTGCAGACTACAAAGCAGTACCTCCATGGAGGAGGGACAGAACCTACTTAGGAAATAGGCTCTGAAGCACTGCTGTGCCAAACTGAGCATCACTCCTAGCCTGGATATCCAGAGAGTAATGCTTGGTAAAAGTGTGTACTGTTTTCCAGGTGGCTGCTTGACAAATCTCTAAGATAGGAATATCCCTGGCAGCAGCCAGGGAAGCAGCTGTACCTCTGGTAGAGTGAGCCCTCAGGCCTGAGGGTGAGATCCTACCTAGCTTTTCATAGCAAAATTGAATGCAAGAGACAATCCACCTGGCAACAGATCTCTTAGTGGCAGGTTTTCCCCTTACCAACCTCACCATAAGTGAGGAACAGTTGGAGGGAGTCAAACCTGTGACTCTTGGTGCGCTCTATGTAGTAGCTAAGGGTCCTTTTCACATCTAAACTGTGCTGCCTCCTCTCCCCAGAGGAGGAATGGTCAGTGAAGAAAACAGGAAGAGACATAGACTGGTTAAGGTGGAAATCTGAAACCACCTTAGGCAAAAACTTCCTATTAGTCCTGAGTACCACCTTATCTCTATGGAAAGAGATAAAATCAGACTCCACTGACAGGGCTTGTAATTCACTTATGCGTCTGGCAGAAGTGATGGCCACCAAGAAAACAGTTTTCCAAGTCAAGTACTTAAGCTCTGCTGAGGACAAAGGCTCAAAAGGGGGTTGCATAAGCTGAGCAATGCAAACATTAAGGTCCCAAGCAGGGGCAGGGTCCCTGAAGGGAGGATTGGTATGAAGCAATCCCTTGAAAAAATTTAGAAAATACAGGATGAGCTGAAAGGGAAGAGTGTTTGCCTGCTGAAAGGAAGGCAGAGACAGCTGCCAGATGCACTCTTAGTGTAGCTGGTCTGAGTCCTAAGCTATTAAGATGAACCATATAGTCAAGGACTGTGGGCAGGCCAGCAGACTCTGGAAGAAATATGCTTCCCAGAGCACCATATAAGAAAATCTTTTCCACTTGGAGTTGTGGGTGCTTCTGGTAGAAGGCTTCCGAGAAGCCTTTAAGATATCCAGAACACCTTGAGAGAGGTGTAAATCAGCAAACTCTAACTCTTCAAGAGCCAGGCCTTGAGGTTGAGAGATTTGAGATTCGGATACCAAACCCTCCCCTGAGCACATGTTAACAGGTTGTAATTCCTGGGGAAAGACAGGGGAAGGTGGACTGCTAAGGAAAACAAGAGAGGGTACCAGGGCTGTCTGGCCCAGTCTGGAGCAATCAGAATCACCTTGCAGGGTTGAGACCTGATTTTGACTAACACCTTGAACAGGAGAGGTAAGGGGGAAAAAGCATACAGGAACTTCCCTTCCCAATTGAGAACTAGGGCATCCAGGGGGACTGAGCCCAACACTGGGGGCCTGCAGCAAAAGAGAGGAAGTTGGTGATTGTCTGGGACTGCAAAAAGATCCATCTGTGGAGTGCCCCATCTGGAGAAGATCACCTTCAAAACCAGGGGATCCAGGGACCATTCGTGATGGCCCTGAGATATCCTGCTGAGAGCATCTGCCAGGACATTGTCCTTGCCTGGGAGGTGTACTGCTGTAAGACAGGTGTTCAGGGAATAGGCCAGAGACCATAACTTCATTGCCTCTGTGCACAAGGCTGCAGACCGAGTGCCCCCTTGTTTGTTGATATACCACATTGTGGTGGTATTATCTGTCCTGATCTGAACTGCTTTGTTCTGAACAGACTTGGAAAAAGCTTGAAGTGCTAGAAACACTGCTCTGAGTTCTAATAGATTGATGTGAAGCAGAGATTCCTGAGGAGACCACAACCCTTGGGTGGTCAGGTTCCCCAAGTGGGCTCCCAGCCCAAGAGGGAGGCATCTGTAGTAAGAATTAGAGAATGAGACTGAGTGACAAAAGGAACCCTGTCTTAGATTGTCCTGATCCTGCCACCACTGTAACGCCTGGATCAGGGTTCGAGTCACTGGAATCAGTTTGGTCAGAGGGTCCTTTTTCTGAAATCAGAAGGTTCTCAAGTGGAACTGAATGTCCCTCATCTGAAATCTTGCTCCCTGCACCACTGCTGCAGAAGCAGCCATGTGCCCCAGGAGCTGCAGAAAGTGCCTTGCTGGTCGAGACACGTGGAGGATGAATGAAGAAGCCAGTGAGATAAGGGTCCTTGCCCTGTCCAAGGGAAGGAAGGCTCTTGCCCTGACTGTATCCAGCTCTGCCCCTATGAAGGTGAGGAGCTGCACAGGCTCTAGAACTGATTTTGAAAGATTCAGAAGGAAACCTAGAGAAGTGAGCAGTTGCTGAGTTATCTGTAGATGTAACTTGACTTGGTCTGGAGACTGGCCTACTATGAGCCAGTTGTCCAGGTATGGAAAGATGGAGATCCTTTTTCCTTAGAAAGGCAACTACTACTGCCAGGCATTTTGTGAACACCCTTGAGCAGAAGTTAGGTCAAGGGCATTGCTCTGAATTGGTAATGGCCTGAGGGCAGCTTGAACCTGAGGTACTTTCGGTGGGAGCTTCTGATGAGAATATGGAAATAGGCATCCTTGAGATCCAGGGAAACTAGCCAGTCCCTGGCCTTAGAGAGGGTAGAATTATTCCCAGAGTCACCATTTTGAACTTTGGCTTTAAAAGGTGCTTGTTTAAATATCTGAGATCCAGGATGGGCTGCCATTCTCCTTCTTTTTGGGGATTAGGAAGTACCTGGAGTACAATCCTTTTCCTTTCTGTAGGGGTGGAACCCTCTCTATGGCTCTTAGAGCCAAGAGGGAAGAGACCTCTGCCTCTAGGGAAAGTGCCTCTGAAGGATTTGCAGGTGGAAAGGATCTGGTTCTCATCTTTGGAAATTTTTTGAAGCTGAGAACCAGTCCTTGGCTTACTACTTCCAGGACCCATTTGTCTGATGTTAAAGACATCCAGTCCTGGACAAAGTAAGCCAGCCTGCCCCCTACAGGTGTTGGAGAATCGGCCCTGGCAAACCCATCAGGGTGCCTGTTTGGCAGGAGCTTTAGGCAGAGGGGTGGAAGCAGGTCTGCTTGTACCCCGTCTGTCTCTCCCTCTGAAGAACCCCCTATGAGCATAAGCAGAAGAGGAGGCCTGGCCTTGGTAGAAAGGCCTATGAAAAGGCCTGCCCCTGCCCCTGGAATGCTGCCTCTGGGGAGTGGCTTGCCTTTCCTTGGCCTGAGCACTCCTGTAGGTGGTCCTGTATTCATCCATTTTCTTCATGTAGTTCTCTGTTTGCTCCCCAAACAGAGAATTACCTCACAACAGGAAAAATCCATGGCCTTAGTCTGGGTATCCTGAGACAGGCTAGTACATCTGAGCCAAGCCATCCTACGAAGGGCCACAGATGTAGCCATGACTCTAGATGAAACATCATTGGAGTCCACTGCAACATGGAATTGCACCTTGGATGCCTCAATACCATCCGCAGCCACCTGCTCCAGCTCCTTGGCAAGCTGGTCAGGGACCTGTTTAGCTAAAGCCATTACAGTGTCCCATCTAGATTTCTGATATCTAGCTGTATAGGCCATATAATTAGCCTGCCTGAGTCCCAAGGATGCTGCCATGTACTGTTTCTTTGCCATGGCATCAATCCTCCTGGAGTCCTTATCTGGGGGTGTGAAGCCAAGGGTATATTTGCCTTATCACAGGCAGCAGTCTGCACTGCCCCAATATGGCTGCATTGCTGGGTAAGGAACTCCGTATCTGAGCCTGAGAAAGTATACCTCTTGTCCATTCTCTTGTCCACAGGAGGTATAGAATTAGGAGTCTTTAAAATTTTTATTGTCTGTTTCCCAAAGGACTTATGAAGTGGAATAGACAGCCTCCTAGACTCTGGGATATCCATCATTTCAAAATAGTCAGGCTCCTCTTGGTTGTCCACAGCTTCTTCCATAGGAAGCTGAAGTGTTTCAGCCACTTTTTTGTAGAACATAAAATGGGAAGGGGACTCAGAAAGCCTAGGAGGAGAAACCCCTGAAGGTCTGTCTGGGGAGATGTCCGGGTCAATAGGCACATCCAGACTTTCATAATCACCCTCACTATCCTCATACTCTCCTTCCTCCTCCTACAGTTCATAAAAATCTTCTAAAGTATAATCTGGAACCGGTGGAACTGACCGAACCGAGCCCCTTCCTCATGGCGCTGGTTCGGTCGGAACCGGGGTTAGCGACTGAACAATCCTTATTGCTTTGGCTATTTCATCAGCGGTCAGAGAAAGAATTTGTGATCTGCACTGGCTGACTTATCCCTTCTTTTCTTTTAACCAGAACCAACTCCTCGGAGTCAGTTCTCCTTTGCCAAGAAGTTTCGCCCTGGTCAGAGGGCACTCCTTCTGTCTGGTTGGAACCAAACCGGACTGGCCATCCGGTCAGTGGACTTCTTGGCCCTCTTCCCTGAGCCTACCAACTCTCTTTCCAGGGTAGCTGCAGGAAAATTCTTGCAAATCTGGCAGTCTGAATCGAGGTGGTCAAACCCCAGACATAAACACAGGTGGTGGGGATCAGCCTTAGCAAAGGCTTCCCCACACACACTACAGTGTTGAAACCCAGTGGGCCCGGTTTTCTTTTGGGTTTCAGACATGGCCAGTCCTAACAAAACTTACCCCTTTTAGGCAATCTGCCAGGCAAGACACCCTTATCAGTTCCTGACAGTGTTACAGTCGTGGAAAACCGTAATGAAATCCATTTTTTTTAGAACCGATAAGGACCGGTTACCACACTCTAAAAGTAGAATAAACTTTTTCTGAACAACCTGATCGGTTCCAACCGAACCGATCCCACGTTTACAAGTTCCACACAGAAACACAAGAAAATAAACCTATCTAGTACTCACGATACCACAGACAGAGACTGAACCAACAGGTTAACAGATTAAATTCGGTCGAAACCGAGAAAAACGGCACTTTAACCGACAACTTGAACCGAGCAAAGGAGAAATCTCTGGAGCGACTATTCAGTGAGGCGGAGTAAAGAATCTGATGGTTTGAGTTCAAACAGCAACAGACAGAGTCTCAACCAAGCTCGAGCTCAGCGTTCCATGCCTGGCATGGAAAGTTAACTCTTTCATCTCCGGGGCAGTTCAAAGGTTGGACATCACTGCAATATGTCAGAATACAGCAAGACTTCATGTTGTTTGAAGGAGAAGTTACAAAATTCTGCACAAAGGCATTCCAGATACTCATGACTTGCATGTATTGACCAGTAGCTGTCACAGCCAGCCCACCTCTTGCCAACCACAACCCCTGCCTGCTGTGGTCCATTGGTACAGAGCCATGCATGGGGGCAGGGTGGAGCTTTACCAGGCTATGTGCATCCAATTTGATGCCTGTACTGGACGTCTTGCTCTGCCACCACAGGGAATGGGGGATGACAGGATATTAGGCTGTCCTCCAAGGACTGGCATATCCCAGCAGTATTGTAAAATAATTACAAACATTGTCAGGTGGTGCCAGTACTGCACCTAGCCCTCTGCAGAGACTCAGAGGACTGAGTGCTGGAGGAGAGTGGTCCAATCAGGCCCAATGGATATACTTGTGGTCAGACAGAAGGGAAATGTAGCCGCTACTGCAGCGCTTAGGACAAAGTAGCTTCTACCCTCTTTGGCTGGCCGTCTGCAATGAGGAAACGTCTTTGTGAATGGGGCACATGTCTGCCCGTTGGGCCACCCATTTTCCGGCCACCAGCACAGCAAAAGTGGGGCAGAGGAAGTGCATATCCAGATTCATATGCAGATGTGAAGTCTGGCTACCAATCACCACCCTGCAAAAAGAGCCAGTACAGTTCTTGCTTGTAGTTCCACAATCTTTTTTAGAAAATCCAGGTTTCACCTGAAGAAGGGACCTGTGAGGCCCCGAAAGCTTGTGTATAATTCCATCTTTGTACAAGACACTTGCTGGTCCAATAAAATGTATCAAACCTTTAATCATCTCCTGCTTTCCAAGGACCAATATGGCTAGAATCTCTTTTTACAAAGTCCAGGACAAAATCACCAGGCAGACAAGGTACATCCAGCACAAGGGTTGCACCCCCTCCCCCACATCACAGCCAAACGTTTTTGTGCTTCTCGCACTTTGTCAAGGCTGGATAGGCATAGTAAAGGTGTGTAATTTATACAGTGTTTGATAAAGTGACAGTGCACAGATTGCAATTAATTTTAATATCAAATATTTAAATACACACATAAATACCCTAGTCTGTACATTTATATATTTATTTATTGAAATGTTTCACCAGAAAAGCACACTGAGCAACAAGTTACTCGTCTCCCGGTGTGACCTGAGGGGATGGGGTACAAAGGACAACAGAGATACATTCAAGGTGCATGAAATAGCAGTTACATACAATGATCATGCAGTTGGCAATTGAAGAGAAATACATTCAAGGTGCATAAGACAAACAGTTACATACAATGAACTTACAGTTGGCAATTTACAGAAGGCATACCTTCTCAACCTTTTGTCCCCAAATGTGGAACATTGCCTCTCAAAATGTGGAACAAATGAGCAAAATGTGGAACACTTAATCAAATCTTTACCTAGGAAGCTCAGGACACTGTTAAAATGTTTGCATTTATGTTCAGAAAGTCTGTTTTTAACTGAATAATATATTTTTTGCATCATTTACTATAGATTTTTGCTTTAAAATGTTAATACTGAATATGGAACAAGTCCTCACAATGTGGAACAGGGAGCTTTTGTGAAGTAAAATGAGGAACATTCCTCATAATGTGCTACAGTTGAGAGGTATGACAGAAGGCAATTTAGTGTAGGGTGGAGGGGAACAAGAGGACTTCACAGGCATGAACTTCATTCTAAAAAAAGAGTACTAATAGTAGGGGTTGCTTTGGTATAGACAGAACAACTACAGCAAGGGGTCATTTGTGGAGAGGTGCAAAAGTAATAGCAAGTGCATGTGGTATAGGCAATTATTAAAGTGCCAAGGAGAGAGGGGAGTTGGGTATGTAGGCAACTAGTACAAAAGGAAGAGCAGAGGGAAGGAGGGGAGTGAGAGCCGAGCCCAGGGACCCCTCCAGGATGTGTAGAACCCTGCAAGGGCAGGGACCGATAGGCAAAGAGGGAGGGATTTTGGTGAGTGTCAGGAGAAGAGGTTGGCAATAGGTAGACAAGTACAAAGGTGAGAGAGGGAGAAGAGGAAGCAGTAGGGGAAGGGAGGCTGAGCCTAATGGTACCAGTCAGGATGCTGGGAGGATGGGTGGGGGAGCTGAACCCAGGGGCCCTGCCAGGATGCTGAGAACTCTGCAAGGGGTAGGGAGGGCTAGGGAGGGAATGAAGGGATGAGGGGAGTTCCAAGAGGAGACAGCAAGTAGCAACAAGTGCTGTGGGTAAAAGGGAGGAGGGGAAGGACAGCCAAGCCCGAGGGACCACTTCAGGATGCTGAGAACCCTGCAAGAGGGCAAGGAGGCTAGAAAAGATAGGGGGAGGAAAGGTTAGGCAAGGAGTGGAGGGAAGAAGAGTCGAGCCCAAGGGACCCCTTCAGGATGTTGGGAACACTGCAAAGGGAAGGGAGGCTAGAAAAGACAGGGAAGAGGAAAGGTTGGGCTAAGAGCACATATAGGTTAGGGTGAGACAAGACAGATGCAGGATGTGGAATTGGGGGTCATGGCAGGAGCAACTAGGCGAAAGATAGTTGTGAAGGGCTGAGCTGATGGAGTAGTAGAAGGAGGAGTGACGCACTTGAGGAGGGAGGGAAATCCAAATTTACATCAAGCCAAATATCCTAAAAACACCAATTTGTGGGCAGCAATATAAATGACTAAAAGGACAGAATTACAGAAAAAAATACTTATTATACAAGATATCAATACAAAAGCATCAGTTAGCTTGGATAAGAATACATATATATATATATTACTTGATTATTTTATAAATGTTTTTAAATTCTAAGTATGTGCTTAGTAACTTATAAGCTTAAGTAATGACTAAATAAACTGCAGCAAGGAATCAAATATATTAGGCTATAGTTGGACGATATTAATATTTGTTAGACATTTGTTAAGTATGATGTCTCTCAGTGGTGCACACGCATATTCAAATAAGTTAACTATCTATGTAAATTCATACTTATAAATATGGTGATAGCTGAAATACTTCATTTAAGCCAGGTGGAACGTATGATTTTAGTTTATGCTGCCAAAATGTTTCATGCTGAAGTAATTTATCATTTAAATTGCCCCCTCTGACTGATAGACCCTTTTTCTATCATTTCAAAAACATGTTCTTTTCCCCTTTGTTTAACATGTTGTGCCGATGCAGTAATGTTATCTAGCTTGTTGATACTTCAAATATGTTGACTTATTCATTCCTTAAATTTCTGTTTTGGTCTGCCAACATAAAAACTAGGACTGTAGAAAGGGTGGAGAGCACTCACCCCTGCAGGCTACTACTTCCAATAAGCACAACACACAGGAGTGCAGTTAAAGCTTCTTTAATTTTTTCAAACACAGCAGTGCAATTACAAGTTTCTTTTATGTTTCGCCGACCTTTCAGTAAAAAACAAGAAGTTGTTATCCCTCTGTACAGACAGTTGGTGAGACCCCATCTGCAGTACTGTGTACAGTTCTGGAGACCCCATCTCCGCAAGGACATAGACAAGATGGAGGCAGTCCAGAGGAGGGCAACTAAAATGGTGCAGGGTCTGCAACAGAAGCCATATGAAGAGAGACTAAAGGAGTTTAATATGTATACCCTTGAGGAAAGGAGGGAGGGAAGGACATGATAGAAACTTTCAAGTACCTCAATGGAATCAACAAAGTCCAAGAGGGTAGCATCTTTCAGAAAAAGAGATGTGCAAGAATAATGGGGCACAATTTGAAGATAGAGGGGGGACGGCTCAGGGGCAATATGAGGAAGTATTTTTTCACAGATAGGGTGGTGGATGCATGGAACGGCCTTCCTGAGGAGGTTGTGGGGTCAAAAACAGTGGGGGAATTCAAGAATGCATGTGAAAGATATAAGGTGGGGGGTTGGAAGAAGTAGGCTGTTGGTTAACTAGGTTTGCAGCTTATCCAATAGTAGGTAAATGGGCAGACTAGGGTGGCGAAGGTCCTTATTCGTCAAAGTCTATGTTTCTTCATCAGAAGACTAGGACATTTCTTGCACATAGCTAAATAAATTACATTAGTGATGCTGCAAGTTCCAAAGTTTTGTATAAAATATTCATTTTTGGTGACTGGGTCAACAAATACATTTCCTGGCATAATATGTTGACAGAATTTGCAGTTTCCACATTTGAATGTTCCATTGTGCAAAGGCATGCCCTTTTGGCTAGTGTCAGGTTCTTCCCAGTATGTGCTATGGATTTTTTTGTAATTCTGTCCTTTTGTTCATTTATATTGGTGTCCACAAATTGGTGTTTTTAGCTTGATGTACAGAATATGGTATTTATGTGTGTATTGAAGTATTTGATATTGGAATTCATTGCTGCAATCTCTTTGTGCACTATCGCTTTAACAAACACTGTATAAATTACACACCTTTACTACGCCTATCCAGCCTTGACAAAGCACAAAAATGTTTGGCTATGATGTGTGTGTGTGTGTGGGGGTTGTGGGTAACTGCGCTGTGCTGGATGTACCTTGTCTGCCTGGTGATTTTATTTCTGGATTTTCTAATATATAATATATTTTAGCCTGGATTTTTTTTCCATACATACTTTATGCCTCCTTCGGCGCTGGCAGATAGCTGTGGCCCCTGGCTCGGAGGGGACTTGTCTTTCTGGCGAGGCTTTCCTGCACCTGCCCCAACCAGCCATCCCCCATGGGTTGCCCTCCCCAGCTCCATGACAGGGCTGGTGGCGAGGGGTGCTGGCCTCCCCCACCCCCGGAAGCCAACATCTAGATTGCCAGGAGGAGGCATGGGAACAGTCCGCCATCATTGAGCCTGCCAGCTCTGAACCCCCTTTTTCCATTTTCTACCTGGACCCACACATGTGCAGTGGGAGGGGTGACTGTCTCCACCTGCACAGAGGCAGTCTTACATCCTGTGCCTGGGTCCACCCCTTTCCAGCATCATGCCTGTGCTGATGCCCAGCCTCTGCTGGGTGTCAGTCTACAGCACGATGGAAAAGTCTCCCCACCCCCGAGGAAGGAGAGCTGTCAGCAGATGATCAATCCTTCCTCACCCTGGCCGACCTCCCGAGCGACCCAACCCAAGCGACCTGAGTCTGTTCCCAAACCTGGGTCACCGGCATAGCATGAGCTAAGGCATCTAGTACCTCAGCCCTCTGCACCACTGGGCCAAAAATCCTGCATTTTCTAATAAAGATTGTGGAACTATGAGCAAGAACTGTACTGGCTCTTTCTGCAGGGTGGTGAGTAGTAGGTGAACTTTGTGTCTACATCAGAGTACCTTTTGATTTTGGCTCAATCCCAGTTGTTTAGCCATCTTTTCTTCTGTTTCATATCCAGATCCATGGATGCCACAGAGTGCCCTGATGGTGCGTATCCTGCACGAAAGGGGGCACTCTGCAACTTTTCCTATCCCTCAGCACGTGCTATCTGGCCAGGGGAACCATCTGAGGATCGGGCTCAAAGACATTAACTGAAAATTGTAAGCCCAACCCCTTCACCAGACTGGTGGACATGAGTGAGTGCCACAGAACTTAGGAAAATGAGAATAATAAAAATAAAAAGGAACTGAAAATGGAACTAGAACACACTGTAGCGCATACACATACAAAAACACTTCCTATAACCTGAAAAGAGAGTTCAAAACTCTGCCAGAAGCAGTAATTTAATTGGTAACCTAATGCCATCTCCTTTATATAAAGTTGTTGCTAGGGTAAGTTGATGTTAAGAGTAGGCTGGCCCGGTGGCACTGAGGGCCATACCTCGCGCCACACCGGCGTTCTGAGTTCGGGAGTGAGCTTGGGTGCGGGGGGTCAGCAGGGGAGGGACTGGATTGAGCACCCGAAGGGCTGCTTTCCTGTCCCAGGGGGAGGGCAATGGGATGACTGGTGCTCTGGCACCCCCCTGGTGGAGATCGGGGATGCTGCAGAGACACAGGTGTCAGTTAGCTTGCATGCCCGACGCTTGCAGGCTGCCGTGCCGCCAAGCATCAGGGGTGTGCATGCAAAGGGGGCGGAAGGACAGGAAAAGGAAATACCCAGCCCGAGGGATAGTGACGGCACCTTCTCTTCCACGCCCAACGCCGGATCTGACTCAGCCGATGCCTCATCACTCCTCCACCTGGGACCCCGCCCGCTGTCAGAGTCTGTCTCATATGAGCCCAAGTAAGTGGTCGGGATACCCTCCCCGGATGGGTTAAACCGGGGGTGCTGACAGTGGAGGGGGGGAGAGAGAAGGGCACAAACACCGTAGTGGATCTCAGGTGGGCAGGTACAAGGGGATGATGCCTGAGCGAGTTCCCCGAGCCATTACTGGAGGAAAAAGAGTTAAAAGAGTACACCAAGTGAAAAAAAACTCATTTTCTGAGTTGCTAAAGATCCTTGTAAGGATAGAATCTTAGCAGTAGAACTTAAAGAGCTAGTGGAGCCAAAGCAGACAGACAGGAAAATAATACAAATTTTTTACTAATACTAAGGTTCATACTAAGGTATGAGGAGCTGAGGAGGCAGTTGGCCCATGTGCGCTCCTATCCATTTACCCATAATAGGACAGAACATTCCTGTCCAATATGCAGGAGTCTAATTTATTTTTGAAATGGGTTGTATCCATACTGGCTATGATCTCTTGTGGTAAATTATTCCATGGGTTAATTATTCTGTGTATTTCTTCTATTAGTCTGAAAATGTTTTGGTTTTAGCTGCAGTGGGTCCTCTTTCCTTTCTGATCATTTTAAATTCCAGATTAAGTTAATTAAATCACGTAATCATCATGTATTACAGTATATTGTAGCATAGTAACAGATCACCCTTTATTCTCTGGTCTCTAAGGATATTAGATTTAGTTTCTCAGCCTATCTTGATAGGGTAATCTTTTCTTGTTATATATAATTTTTGTGGCATGTCTCTCACTTTTTTGATCCTATCAATGGCCCCCATGGTGCTAGGGCTCCACACGGGGCTCCCATAGTCCAAGATCGGCCTAATATATGTCCTGTATAATGGCATTACCACCTTCTCATGTCTGCTCTTGAAGTTTCTTTTAATAGTCCAGATTAGTTTTTTTGCTTTTGAGATATGTACCTCACAATGGGAAGAGCTAGTCAAGTTTTGATTCATAATTAAACCCAAATCCTTTTCTTCTATTGATTTGCTAAGAGGAGATCCATCCAAAATATATTTTATTTTCTGTGGTTGGTTGCCTAGGTGAATGACACAACACTTTTCTCGACTGAAACTCACACCCCATGTTTTAGACCATGTTAGGATATTGTTTAAACTGTTCTGTAGCTCTGTTTTGTCCTCATTGGTGGTAACCACCCTTGCTAATTCTGAGTCATCTGCATATTTACTAATCCAACTGGAATCATACTTCCCTATCTCTGCAATGAATATTTGAAACAGCAAAGGTCCCAAAACCGAGCCCTGTAGCACTCCATTAGTAACCTCCCTAGGGGCAGAGTAATATCTTCGTATGCACACTATATGGGTTCTATCGCTCGACAAATTTTGCATTCACTTGATTATCCTAGTATCTATTTTTAGATTTATAAGCTTCTCTACTATTGCCCCATGTGGCACAGTGTTGAATGCCTTTGAAAAATCAAGATGTATACAATTGACTGACAGGCCCTTATCTAGCGATTCTGATACTTTCTCATAGAAGCATAACAAGTTTGTTACACAGGACCTATTTTTGGTAAACCCATGTTGCTCTGTGTCCTGAGAACCATATTGCTTTTGGTGTGCCCCAATCATATATTTTACTATGGATTCCAATAGTTTCCCAGGTACAGATGTCAGACTTATGGGCCTATAATTTTTACAGTTTGCCTCATTACCTTTTTGTGTATAGGGATCACAGTTGCAGTTACCCAGTCAGATGGGATTTCATTTTTTTGTAGTGATGAATTGAATATCTTCTGTAATGGTTTGGATACATAAGGTGTGACAGCTTTAATAATCTAGGAGACATATTATCCGGCCTGCCAAATCAGTGTTTTCAAATTATTGATTTTGTTTTGAATCTCCTTTTGTTTTTCCTAATGTACCCTCATGGTTTGTTTCTATCTTTCCTATGTATGGTTTGTTATCCAAAAACGATGCAAAATATTTATTAAATATTTCAACCATTTTCTTAGGATCATTTATTACCTGATTTTCCTCTGTGATAGAGCACAGGCCACTATCTGAGTTTCTTTGAGAATTTATGTATGCATAGCTCCTCATATTGTCCTTGTTTTTGTTTGTTGCCAGGCTGCTTTCGAGGTGCTGTTTGTTTTTCTTTATTTTTTGTTTGCACTTTCTTTTGAGCTTTTGAGATTAAACTTATTTTACATTCTCAATATGGTAGCAGATGGGATGAACTTGGATATTGGCTTTATGGGACACTACAGAAATTAACATCCACAGACCTTTTCTCTCTTCAAGCTGACATATTATAGGACTTCAGCATGTGTGAGATGTGGATGCGTGTGTGTGTGTATGTGTGTGGGTATGTGCTGTGAGGTGTGATACAATAGATGTGGGCTTTGTCACATTGAGGTAAGTCTCTATTTAGCTATATGGAGGTATAATGTGTTACTATTTTCATTTCACACACAACAAATTTCTCCTTACTTTTTATCTTTTGCCTGTGTGGGGGATTGATTCCATTGCACCATATTCAGTTTACCCAGCCTGCTAGTGTACATACAGGAGTGTTATCTTATACTGTTATATATAATTTTGTAACTCTGTACATATTGGGATGTGTGATCTCATTTGCTTGGGGTCCTGCACATATCTTTTACATTAGGCTAATATTGTAGTAATTTACTCAGAATTTCATTACAGTTGTATTCCTTTGGGGAACAATTACAGTGACTGAAGTTAATATAGGTTCACTAGAGAGAGATTGAGAGTGTGCATGTGTGTGTGTGTGTGTGTGTGTGTGTGTCTGTGGGGGACGAGAGAGAGAGAGAAAGAGGAGGGAGACAGAGAGACAACATCTCGTTTAAGCTATATATCTCCCCACCCACATTATTGTGATGTGGGGTGGGTTAGGATGTACTGTTTGTATGAGCAGGAGGAGATAAATTACTTTTTATCTCTTTTCAGATTCCTAGACACTTGTGGTACATGTAGTTGTTACATTCTCAGTATATATTGACATCAGTACATATCAGGATGCATGGTCTGAATTCTTTGAGGTTCCTCTACTAGAGTTTTTGTTTAACACTAATATTATCAATTTATATTTATATTATCATTTATATAGTCCTGAGGTTTTTGTAATTTCTTGGGCCTTTTATTTAGCTTGAGAATACAGCTGGGTGACATGTCTAGCTAGGTTTTACACATCACACAGTGTGCACTGATGTTTTTAGACAACTTTACTGGTATTCTTGTCTTTAATGCATATATTGTAATTTCATGAGCCCTATAACTATCTTAGTTTGTCTTTAAGTTGGGTGGAGGTCTTTCAGTAATCACATCCTTATACTGACTGTGACACTCATGGCTTGATTTGGGAGTTATCTGCTTCAGCAGTGTTATCTTATGTCAATTAAATTTATGTGTAGTAGGATTCTTTATGTTTGTTGCACCAAGCACATCTTAACCCAAGGTTCATTCGGACTGAGGGCAGTATTGTACTGTTTAACTTCTCTGACATCATCTTCTGTTTTTTTTTTTTTTTTTAAATGAGTATTTTAAACCAATGGGGATTTTTTTCTGTTTTTCTCTGCATTATCTAGCTGTTATAAGTATTGTATTTTCTAAACAACTGCCATGAGCTTCTGAAGAAGGACTGGTTGGTCCAAAGCTAGAGCACTTTGTTCTTGTTGTTACATCTATGTTGGTCCATTAAAGGTATCAAATCATTTGCTTCTGGATCTATTCTTGCAAGGACCAATATGGCAACTACTAAATCAAGATTTCAACATGGAAGATACGGGAATTCGCCATAGAATATGGCAGTTACATAACATCAAGAAGAAATTGGCACGGCTAGACAGTGACATCTATTTTCTAACCCTGTGCAAGAGGAGAAACATTATCCCTAAAGGTCTTACCATTTGGAATCCATTAAGAAATACAAACAATTCTACTTATGCAGAACAACTTTGTCATAGGACCTCTGAGAAACTGAGAAATCACAGGATTCGCATGTCATATGCCCAAAAGTTGTTCTTAACAAAAAGTTTGCTGAAATTGAACCACTCTGGAAAGGGTGTCTGGGGAACCTATTCAAGACATCTTAGAGATACACATTAACTACCAAAGGACCCTAAGAAAGCCATGCTTGTGAAAAATAGGAAATTAGATGCCCTTCAACATACCATTCTTCCTAACAACCATGAAGCACATAATGGAGTCACTGAACAACAACACAATACTGATGGGCACCTTTCAGTTGTTAATTTGTCCAACCACACACTGACTACTGGAGAACTGAATGTACTTTCAAAGGGCCTCACTTTCTGCCCAACAAAACCACTGGATAACATACTGTTTTGTGGTGAACTAGAGGAGTACTTCCGAGATTGAGACTTAAAGAATTCTTTCATGGCAGGAAGAAATCACTGGTAGTGAAGACAGTGCAAACAGCAATAATGTAATGGATAAGAAAAGGAATCTGATTTTACCCTCAAGTGGCGTAACAAAAACTAGACAATTATATTAATTGTTGCCGCCAACAAGTCAGTGGTCAGATCCTTACCAGGCAAAAACAAACCATTATAACCTCTCTCCACTGGAACGGAGAGCTATAGGGACACTGAAATCAAACCACAACATTGTCATCAAAAAAGCTGATAAAGGTTCTGCAGTGGTGATTTTAAACAGAGAAGACTATATTACTGAAGCTAATAGACAGCTAACAGATCTTACATACTACAGAGAACTGAGAGTGACCCCACTACAAGATATAAAGATGAACTATGTGACTTAACTAAAACTTTTCCTGACCATGTCCGAAAGAAACTAGCTCACCTCATTCCTGCTGAACCAAAGCCAGGGACATTCTACATGCTGCCTAAAATACATAAACCTGGCAATCCAGGAGACCCATAGTCTCTGGTAATGGTACCTTGACTGAGGGGATCTCAGGTTTGTAGAGACCATTTTGAAACCGCTGGTTATGGAAAGAGACAGTTATATCCAGGACACTACGCACTTGTTGCGTACTTTCTGGTTATAGATTTACCACCTGATACCATTTTAGTGACAATGGATGTAACATCCCTCTACACTAATATTCCACACACAGATGGCATTGCAGCATGCCTTAAATACATACATGAGAAAGGACCTGACCAAAACATCAACCCTGAGTGGTGGGGAACTTATGGAATTCATTTTGACACATAACAACTTCAACTTCAATGGTAAACATTATGTTCAAACTATGGGAACAGCAATGGGCACCAAATGGCTCCACAGTATGCTAACCTCTTTATGGCTGACTTTGAGGAGGATTTTTAAGGCAGTATCCCCACAAACCACTGGCTTATTTCCATTACATTGATGATTTGTTTATCATCTGGACGGAAGGCACAGATGCACTCAAAGATTTTCATCACAAACTTAACAATCTCCACCCTACTATAAAGCTTACCTTGGGTACTCTACCACCAAGGTTAACTTTCTGACACCACAGTCATCATTAAGGATGGAACCTTACATACATGTATTTACAGGAAGCCAACAGACAGACAGAGGTACCTGCACAGGAAAAGTAACCACCCTAATCATACAAAAAATCTGTCATATACAGTCAAGCACTTCGTTGTCAACATATTTGTTCAAATGAGGATGACAGAGATACACATTTGGCTATGTTGAAAACACCTTTATGGAGCAGGACACTCTTCCAGGGAAATTGACAGGATAACAGAACGGGCAAGCAAAGTACCAAGACAA
The DNA here is from genome assembly GCA_016271365.2 of Neoceratodus forsteri. Lineage (NCBI taxonomy): Eukaryota > Metazoa > Chordata > Ceratodontiformes > Ceratodontidae > Neoceratodus > Neoceratodus forsteri. Next base: position 158,515,437 of record JADMNL010000025.1, read on the forward strand.
CAACTACTTCAATATAAAGAAAAGACAGCTACAGAAAGAATACCTTGGTAGTCACATATCATCAGACCTTGAGCGTCTGGTAAGATTATTAAAGATCTCCACCCAATATTTAATGAGGATGACACCTTAATTGTATTTTTAAGGAACTCCCACTACTATCTTTTAAACAACCGCCAAATTTATCCAGCCTAATTATTAGGAGCAAACTTTCACCGGAACAGAATACCATGTCACACAATGGCACATGGCCCTGCAATCAACGCCCCTGCAAGACTTGTGGGCTAATTTCTACCTCAGACTGTGTGGTTACATCACAAAACAGACAATTCCAGGTGCATGGGAGTTATACATGCATGTCACGATATGTTGTTTATTTCATTCAGTGCAAGAGATGTCCACAAACAGGTTATGTAGAGAGACACGCCAACAGCTCGCACTAGGATGAACTCACACAGGCATACTATTACAGCAAGGAAGACTGAAAAACCAGTGGGGCATCACTCTCCCAGCCTGACCACTCAGTCTCAGATATGTCAGTAATGGTCTTAAAAAGGAAATCTCAAAACACACAACAGAGACGAGCTTTTGAGATTAAACTTATTTACATCTCAATATGGTAGCAGATGGGATGAACTTGGATATTGGCTTTATGGGACACTACAGAAATTAACATCCACAGACCTTTTCTTCTTCAAGCTGACATATTATAGGACTTCAGCATGTGTGAGATGTGGATGCGTGTGTGTATGTATGTGTGGGTATGTGCTGTGGTATGTGATATAATAGATGTGGGGCTTGCTGTCACATTGAGGTAAGTCTCTATTTAGCTATATGGAGGTATAATGTGTTACTATTTTCATTTCACACACAACAAATTTCTCCTTACTTTTTATCTTTGCCTGTGTGGGGGATTGATTCCATTGCACCATATTCAGTTTACCCAGCCTGCTAGTGTACATACAGGAGTGTTATCTTATACTGTTATATATAATTTTGTAACTCTGTACATATTGGGATGTGTGATCTCATTTGCTTGGGGTCCTGCACATATCTTTTACATTAGGCTAATATTGTAGTAATTTACTCAGAATTTCATTACAAGTTGTATTCCTTTGGGAACAATTACAGTGACTGAAGTTAATATAGGTTCACTAGGAGAGAGATTGAGAGTGTGTATGTGTGTGTGTGTGTGTGTGTGTGGGACAGAGAGAAGGAGAGAAAAGGAGGGGGGAGACAGAGAGAGACAACATCTCGTTTAAGCTATGTCTTCTCCCCACCCACATATTGTGATGTGGGTGGGTTAGGTTGTACTGTTTGTATGAGCAGGAGGAGATAAATTACTTTTTATCTCTTTTTCAGATTCCTAGACACTTGTGGTACATGTAGTTGCTACATTCTCAGTATATATTGACATCAGTACATATCAGGATGCATGGTCTGAATTCTTTGAGGTTCCTCTACTAGAGTTTTTGTTAAACACTATATATCAATTTATATTTATATTATCATTTATATAGTCCTGAGGTTTTGTAGTTTCTTGGGCCTTTTATTTAGCTTGAGAATACAGCTGGTGACATGTCTAGCTAGGTTTTACACATCACACAGTGTGCACTGATGTTTTTAGACAACTTTACTGGTATTCTTGTCTTTAATGCATACATTGTAATTTCATGAGCCCTATAACTATCTTAGTTTGTCTTTAAGCTGGGTGGGGTTGCCTTTCAGTAATCACATCCTTATACTGACTGTGACACTCATGGCTTGATTTGGGAGTTATCTGCTTCAGCAGTGTTATCTTATGTCAATTAAATTTATGTGTAGTAGGATTCTTTATGTTTGTTGCACAAGCACATCTTAACCCAAGGTTCATTCGGACTGAGGGCAGTATTGTACTGTTTAACTTCTCTGACATCATCTTCTGTTTTTTTTTTTTTTTAAATGAGTATTTTAAACCAATGGGTTTTTTCTGTTTTTCTCTGCATTATCTAGCTGTTATAAGTATTGTATTTTCTAAACAACTGCCATGAGCTTCTGAAGAAGGACTGGTTGGTCCGAAAGCTAGAGCACTTTGTTCTTGTTGTTACATCTATGTTGGTCCATTAAAAGGTATCAAATCATTTGCTTCTGGATCTATTTGTAAATGTTTGTATTTTATCCAGTTTTCATTGGTTGTGTTATCTGAGTATGCATCATAGAGTTTCCTCTTTTTGTTGAGTAACTTTTTTATGCTATTAAGCTTTTAAGTAGTAGTCAGTTGCAATGTTTTTATTTCTGAAGTATTTTTCTTTTTCCTTTTGCTCATCAGAAGCCTTCTGTGATAATATTGTGCTGGATGTGTGAAATAGCTTTTGGCTGGCAGCAGACATATCTAGCCTACTACTTTACACTACATCATTAACAGAACATGATCTCACACAGCAGTGTCATCACAGGTAATGAACCTGGCAGTCACCTACTTGCTGTTCCTAAGTAGCAGTGATGTCACAGTCAGTGAGGTCACAATGCTGATGATGTAGTGTGGGAGCAGTAGAGCTAGATATGTCAGCTGCCGGCCAGGAGCTGTTCCACACATCACACCTACTAACATCAGGTAATTAAACAAAGGGAAAAGAAAAAGTACCTCAGATACAAAAGGCAATGGCTGTCTGCTTTTAAAATCTAATATTACTTTTAGGCTGTATGCTAGCCCTTTAATAGGACTGTCTGTGCAGTTTCAGCTCCATGTGACACTTGCTATGGCAGATGCGTTTCAGTTTGAGACAGAAAAACAGTATATTTCACACTGCTCTTCCTTTATTGCAACCTCATAACACTAGTCTCTGTAAATGGCAGAAAAGCCAACAGCTATTTTTTGGGGCAGGAGAGAAACACACTGAGCTGTTAGCAGCTTGTTTCCAGGTGTGTTCTGGGAGTAGAGTACATAAAAGGGAGAAGCAATGCCTTTACAAGAATTTCTTCAGTATACCATTGTAATACCTTGATTTGCCATTGCAATACCACTGTGATTGCCACTGTACTACCATTAGGGTTTTTGTGGTATCACAGTGGATTTGTTCAGTTCCATTGTGATAGCATCATACGCTGTCAAACCACTGCCCAAGAAAAATCGAAGCGTAAAGTACCATTGTAATACCAGGATACCACTAGGTAATACCACTGCTCATTTTAGCCTACCACTGTGTTGCCATTGTGGTTCCATTGTGTTGCCATGGTGACACAGTTGGTAGAGACAGTATACAGTGTGCCTATGAAGGGGTATAGCGAGGAAAAAAACTTGTACATTGTTCAAATCCTCATAAAATAGAAATGCAAGAGAAAACAGATGTCATACATTGTAGTGCAAAACATATTGCTTACAAATTGATTTACAAATTTACACAAATAAAATAACAGACTGGTAGAGACTGAGGCAATTCTGATTGGGTCAAGCAAGCAAGAAGACAGAGTAATAAAAATTAAGGAAAAACACCAAGATAGGTTAGTGCTGCCAGGCTGATGTGTACCAAGTTCACAGTCTGTCACTAATGGGGGGTGAGGGGTTGCCACCAGTAGGACAGGACACTTTTCAGATCAGAGCCTTACATTTTGGGGGCCACGCTGCCAGGTTAGTCATTGGGGGCCCTTGGGTGTACCTTAGCAAGTATTCCTTTAGCATTATGATGCATTGTTGGAAGGTTCTGTCCAGTCCAATAATGTCCCTTGTGTGGCCTGTCAACAGTGTACAGAGAATGAAGTTCAGAAATTGCATAAATTAAAACGAGCATGGCATTTGAAAAACTGATGATGTGCACAGATTCTGCCTGGGGGGGGGGCCTATGACTAGAGGGCCACCAGCAGCTGCTGGGACTAAGGGTGCATGCCTTAGCCTGGATCTACCTGGGGCTGTCACTTTAGAGACCACAGTGAGTGAAGTGGAAGGCTGAAGGTAAGATGGGGCAACAGGGAGCCTCCACCCCCCCTAAGGAAGATCTAGTGATTGAAGTGCAGGGCAGATGGCCTAACTGGAGGCTTGTATTTTGCACTGTAGCTAGTTTGCACACTCTTGGTAAAGGAATAAACTGCACTTTTTCCAACTTTAAAGTTTACTTTTATTTATTGGACAGGAGTGTGGGCCGCTCCTTTGGTTGTTAGCCTCCAGGAACATGGCAGGCAATGTCGAGTAAGGAAGGAGTGAGAGATTGACTGACAGACAGGGTAGGCTGTAGGATGGGTAGGCATGAGGAGGGAATAAAGCTATGTGGAATATAGAATTCTGTCTGCATAATTTGTGCAGAATGGCAGTTCTGCTTCCAAAATGCTTTCAAAATTTCTTTTTGAATTCCTTGGAATTTCAAAAAGCATTTCCATGTTGTAAACCACAAAATAATTTTCTGTGGGTCATGTAAACCATGGGATAATTTTCTGTGGATCATGTAAACCGCGGGTTAATTTTCTGTGTGTCATGTAAACCCACAGGATAATTTTCCATGGATCATATAAACCACAGGATAATTTTCTGTGGATCATATAAACCACGGGATAATTTTCTGTGGATCATGTAAACCACTGGATCATTTTCCGTGGATCATGTAAAGCATGAGACAATTTTCTGTGGATCATGTAAACCATGGGATAATTTTCTGTAAATCATGTAAACTACAGGATAATTTTCTGTGGTCATGTAAGCCATGGGATAATTTTCTGTGGATCATGTAAACCATGGGATAATTTTCTATAGATCATGTAAACCACAGGATAATTTTCTGTGGATCATTTAAACCGCAGGAAAATTTTCTGTGGATCATTTAAACCACAGGATAATTTTCTGTGGATCATGTAAACCACATGATAACTTTCTGTGGATCATGTAAACCACAGCATGCAAACCACAGGATCATTTTCAGTGGATCATGTAAACCATGAGATAATTTTCTGTGAATCATGTAAACCACAGGATAATTTTCTGTGGATCATGTAAACCATTGGATCATTTTCTGTGGATCATGTAAACCATGGGATCATTTTCTGCAGATTGCAGAAAAGTAATCTGCAGTTTATGTAAACTAGACTGCAAATTAATAATCTGCAAACACCATTACACTTTTGAAATTTCAGAATTTCTCTGCCATTGGAGTTCTACAGAATGAAGTGGAATTTTCTGAAATTCCACAGAATTCTGTTCCATCGAATTTGAAAATTGTAGATGGCACTGGGAGGGAGGAAGGATAGTGAGGAGACTGTTCACTCAGAATGTGAAGATCAGTAGTGTAGAATGCCAGTGCCACCGTCCAATGAGGGAAGATCACCACAGAGCAGTTTAGATCTCACTGGTAAGGTTAGGATGGGGGAGGGAATTCAAGGCAAAGAAACAAAAACCATAGAAGATGGGTCCACCCTGGCTAGTGAGGACTTTGGGGCTGCACTATATACAAGTCACCATAGTGTAAGAAGTGATCATTTTCAGAATGAACTCCTGCCTTTCAGCTGTTGGGAGACAGGATTTGCTGCTGTGGAGGGCACAGAGCTTGTGGAGTAGTGTTGAGGAAGTGGCACTAATGTGTATGGAAGTAAGGTAATTAAAAGAGTGACATGATCCAGAGGCAAACCATCATTGGGAAGGTAGAAGAGGAGATTAGGTCTGCCAGCTTGGGTTTAGAAACAAATGCCAGCGCCTGCCCATTGACTCAGTGGTTGCGCTACTGCTCACGATGCCAGTGACCTGGGTTCTAGAATGAGCCTGGCTCATCAGGAGCCAGGAGGATCAAGCATTCCAGGGGATGCTTTCTTCCTCTGGGATAGGGAAGGAGGCTACACCGCTCTGACACTGTCACCTGTGGATGCAAGGGTGGAAGTGCACAGCCAGCAGTGTAAAGGAGAGGAGGATGCCATTGGGCGCTTGGTAGAGGAGTGTGTCAGCAGACTACCACCCTGGACTTACGCCCTGTGTCAGCATCCTCAGAGGCAAGGGAGAAACTAAGGGTAAATCCCCAACACTGCAGCTCCATGGCAGGCCGCCAGCAGCGATGGTCCTGAAAGACTATATATCTGTCAGTACCACCGTGAAGCGTGCTAAAGTATGTTAAAAACAAAAGAAAATAAACAAATGTCATGATGACCACAGTTCTCTTTGAATTCAAGGTCAGTAGGTTTGAGCTGAACCACAACTGAATTACGTCCAGGTTGGGCTGAAGCCTGGTTTCAAGAGAGCTGATGTCAGGGCCGCCAGAATAGAAAATTGTATCATCCATATACATGTGGATATGTGAGTAGATACACATTTATTTTCTTAGACTTTTATGCCCCTTTCTCTGGTGCTGTCCCCTTCAGCCCGTTGTCAAGCCCCTATCGCATCTCTTTGTGGCCTTTAGCTCCAGCCTTCATTGTCACAGGTCAGCTTCTGTACTGTGGTGGTTTCTGGAGGGGTCTTCTCTAAGTCTTCTGGTACAGGAGGTGGAGTGATCAGTTAGAAGGGTAGGGTCCAAAATCTTGAGCGATACCATTTTATGCTTTCTGGGGGTTTCCTGCAGTTGCTCCCACACTCAGAAGGCCACAACAAGGGTGCCAGGGGTATGTGTATGCGCAATTGTGTGACTGTGCACTGCACTAGGTGGCATCCTTCCAATCCAGCTGCTCCAATTACACTGTAACCTGCTTTTGATTTACTAATTCTCTGAATTACATTGGACACAGTGTCTGTCACTAATACTTATCATTCACTGAGTTCGATTTCACACTCACCATTCTCATTTTGTTGCTGCACCATATTACATAATTGTACATTTTCTTTTTTTTTTCAAAATAAATTTTATCCACCTTCCACTGGCCAACATTACTCACTGAGACATGAGCAACACCTAACCATGACTATTACCTCTTGATCCCTGGGTATAAAGTATACAGGAGGGACAGGTTGGTAGGAAAAGGGAGAGAGGTGGTGGTTTGCATCAGGGAGGTATAACTTGTTCAAGGGAAGAGCTGGAAGAGGAGCTGCAGGAAACAAGGTGGATTCATTTACTGGAAAACTCATAGATGTCATGTTTTCCAAGTGTTGCTCCAGATGCACCGCCACCACCTTCTCGATCACCTTCCTTAAACAGGAAACTTCAGGACAGGCCTGTAATTGTAAAGGTCATCGGGATCCAAAAGAGGTTTCTTGAGGAGGAAGAGCCTCACCACTGCCTTTTTAAGGGCAAAAGGGAAAACTCCTTCCCCAAAAGAACTCCGCCAATCTCCACCAAATTTGAACCAAGCAAGTACCAGCATTCTAAAAGAAGCCAGGTCAGCCTAGGGTCCAATGCACAGAAGATGGGAAGCAGTCCTGAAACAAGCTGGACTATGTCATCTGCCAATACTGGGTCAAACTCCACCCATAAAGATGGAATGCCTCTGTCCTCCAAAGCTGGAACACTGTCAGCCACTAACAAGCTGCTTGAGGAGACCCCAGCCCAGATGATGGACACCTTGTCTAGAAAGAACCAGTTAAACTCTTCGCGTTTATCAAGTGTAAAAGCTCTGTAAGACTGAAGACATACAAGATTTTTTTACTTAGCCTGGTGCTCCAGGGGAGACATGGTATTTTTTGTGTTTTCTCCCCTATTCCCTGGACCCCAGTACACAGTCGCACATGTGCGTAGAGGTGCGCATGTATCCTGCGGTTCCAGTGACGGCCCCATCTTCCCCCCTGGCCTAGCGACTAGGTTCTGCTGGCTTGGCACTGCCACCTGGCCTCCACCAGGTGGTAGCCACAAGTCGGAGAAACCTCTAGTCTCTCCCCTGGAGAGGAGTGCTACCTCACGGCTGCTCAATCCTGACTGCCCCCCCCAGCCAACCCCTGGAGGCCCGAGCTCACTCCAGAACTCAGGTTGCCGGTATGGTGCGAGGTGTGGCATCCAGCACCTCAACCCGCTGCACCACTGGGTCGGCTGGCACACTAGATTTAATAGTCTGTTGACAGTACTGAAGAGCTGAGCCAGGCCAGTTCCTTCCAGCAGCATGACAGGAACTCTGTCTTTTACTGGGTAATTACCCATTGACACTCACTGTAGTAAGTTCTCAGCACCAATTTATCCTCCTCCAAGCGAGACCTCCACAAACAAAGCTTCAGCCTCCACCCTTAGTCTTCAACCTCCTCAGGTCAGCATCATACAAGGGTGACCTGGGTCAGGAAAATTAAAGAGTGACATGAGATTGGTGCTAAGGGATTGGCAGTCACCATAAGAGCCAAATTATAGCCCTCCTGGCCACCTCAGCTCCCATCGCACACGCCATCTTCATGCCTGAGATGTCCAATACCACCAGGAGGCTCCGAGGCCCCAGATGTCTAAAAGAGTGGTATCTGACCATCTCCACCAGGGAGGTTAAATGAGAAATCCCACAGAGGAACTGCACAACATGATGATCTGACCAAATGACCAGATCAATCCTGATGTCAGTATGATCAAGACCATTGAGAAAACCAGATCCAAGGCATGGCCATGTTGATGAGTTCCGGTGGCAAAGACCTGTACAAAGCCCAGGGAAGATATCACCTGGAGGAACTGCATTCCAAAAGGAGATGTTTAATCATCAATCCAAGCATTAAAATCATCCAACTCAAGAAGTCTGGGTGACTCAACCACCAGGTCGGCCATGAAGGTCTTGAGTTCCTGCAGGAGTTTGAGCCCAAAACTCAGAGGACGGTGTATGAGCATGATCCTATAACTTGTACCCAGCCCACCCTTTACATCCATGCATTCAAATGATCTAGTATCTCCTAAGGGGTATGTCATCAGTCCCAAAGCTGCTCCAAAGCAGATGGCTACCCCATCTCCCCTATGTTTCCACCTAGGGCAAAGCACCACAGAGTAACCTGACAGGATAGATACCTCAAGCTTGGGGCTTGAGTTGTCCCACAACCAGGACTCTGTGATGCATACCTGATCTGCAGAGGAATCTGCAGTGAAAGCCTCCATCATGGCTGTTTTATTCCTTAGCGATCTGGTGTTGGTGCCGTAGGTTCAGTCTAAGGAGGCTGTGTTCATAGTCTATCCATAACAGAGGAGTAGTCACAGAGCTATGATTAACTCATGATACCCTGGGCGGCCATTTTGTGTCAGGTAAACAATGGATAGTTCGCACTTCTCAAGTCATCTAGTGGAGGTAATGTTTGATCTTACTTCAAGAAACAGCTCTTGCAGCAGGTTACATCATTAGGACTGAAGCCGGCAGGCGCCAGGACCCCACATAAATTTTCTAGCTAGCAGTATTCAGTGGGGACCACCGCTGATGTCGGTCCCACCCCCGACATCAGGCATCGTATAAAATGGGGCAGTCCCCCAGAATCCCCAGTTCTTTTTCCGCTGCTGACTCGCCAGCATCGCCTTGGGGTCTCACTCTAGCGCATGACTAATAAGAACTTTCATAAAACAGTTTACCAACACTAAATGTCGGCATCTCCAACTCCTTCTTCAGAAGGACACCCTTCCAAGTGTGCCTGCGGCAAACAGATCCCCTTCAAGGATCCTCATTCGTCCTGCCTGCAGTGCTTAGGCCCAGACCACGACACCAAGGCCTGCTCCTTCTGTCAGGGGTTTAACAGTGGCACCAGGATCCGCCCCCAGAAGGCACTTCAGGGGTTCCTCTTGGAAGAGAAACTACACAGAATGGGTAAGGAACCTTCCTCCAGAGGTGAATCTACCTCAAAAGCCCACAAACACCGGGACAAGCACTGGGAGAAGGCCAGGTCCAGATCCCCTAACCAGGCCTCGGACTCGCACACCTGCTCAGGCTCCACGTGCTCAGACCGCCTCCTCCAGGGCTCACTGTCAGCCCCTCCGGTCAAGGTTAAGGCTTCAGGCGGCTCTTGGCTTCTCTGCACCCTAGAAAGACTTCCAGGCCTTCGCTTCCTCCGCTCCCTCGCGGGCCTCATTGAAATCCTCCGACCGTCACCAGACCGAGTCTTCCTCATCAGACTGTCGCCGGGACTCCGACTCAGATCGGTCTCCCAGTCTCACAGGGGTCTGGATCCCCCACCTAGGAAGACTAAAGACCTAACATTCCCGAAGCAGATGGCGGACCCGGCGTCGGGTCAAGTACCCGGCGTCGGCCAAACACCCGAAGTCGGCCAGACATTCGCCGGAGCCGAAGACATCGGCCAAACACCAGACGTTGGTCAGGCATTCACCAGAGCTGAAGATGTCGGCCAAGTGCCTGACATCGGTGACACGTTTGCCAGTGCAGAAGACTGCCCCCCCGTCACTGGTGGACACCGGTCGCTGGGACTCCACGGAGGAGGATCTGACGTTGCCTGAGGACCAGGCAGGCGACAACGAGGATGCCGGGCTTCCACGGGAGCCTTCACCAATCCCAGAGACGCCTTCTGACCCGACACCCAACCCTGGTGACAGACCACTGGCGCCAGGCCCATCGTCGGGTATGAACATCCAAGAGGTCAAAGATCTCTTCACTTTCTGGTGGGACACAATAAGGAAGATGTGATCCCAATGAAACCTCCTCCTCTACTTCTTCACCTCCTACTCCCCTCCTCCACACGCAGGGGCCAGCAGGATGATCACCAACCCCCAAGGAGTGCACTTCACCTCCTAGGGGAAGATCCATGGAATGGAGAAGGCCTCCCTCAAGATCTCCCTCAGGGTCTCCCAGTCCCAAGCGACCCAGACGTCGATGGTACACTCCGCCAGAGGAGGATTCTAGACCGGATACTTCTGACACCTCCAGGTTTCCTTCTCCACTCAGCGTCCCATCACCTGACCTACAAGACCTGCCCAGGTCACCTCCGGATGATCCCCCTTTCTCTGAGATTATGAGGCACATCCAGGAGAACATGGGATGGGATTCGGAATATCTCGACCCTGAGAGACAGCGCCTTGCTTGTTACCTTCGGCAGAAGGATCCTAAGCCTGTGGTAGTGCCACCCTTGGTGGACACTTTCGCGGACATCACCAAGGCTGCGTGGAAGCGTCCACACTCCACCCCTGCTGTACTGAAGAAAGCTGACCGCCTGTACAAGGCCCCAAAAGAGGACCAGTACTTGGCACAACAACCTCTGGCTGACTCTCTAGTCATTACAGCCTCTCATGACCAGTCTCAATGACCACAGCATATGAGCACACAGCCACAGGACCAGGAATCCAAACAGTTGGATGCCCTGGGGAGGCACATGTATGCAGCTTCTACGTGCTCCATCAGGTCCCTGAACTATCTGTCTCATATGGTTCAGTTTCAGAATGCCCTGTGGGAACAGGGTCAGGACCTAGTTGATAAGTTACCGGATGGCGATCAGAAGGCGGCGCTCTTAAACTTCCTCCGCACAGGGTCTGATGTGGGGACCCAAGTGTTACGAGCCACATATGATTCTGCGGACTTGTCTGCCAGAGCTGCAGCTTCGGGTGTCTGTCTTCAGAGACACTCCTGACTCCGTGTCTCCGGTTTTACCCCAGACGTACACAAAAATGTTCTTGACATCCCATACAATGGCGAAGTCCTGTTTGGTGAACACTCGGAAAAGGTCATCACCAAGCTTCAGGACGCTGGGAAGGCAGTAAGATCCATACAGGCAATGTACAGATCTAAACCTGGTTCCTTTCAGGAACCAGAACCATTACAGCTGGCAACAACGGCAGCAGCCACTTTCCAGCTAGCAACATAGGGGCACTTTCCATCGTAAAGCCCAGTCTAAATCTTCCCCAGGCAGAGGCCAGTGGTATACCAAACTGGCCCAGCCTGCGGGAACCAACGCTGACACAGCATGAGTCCTTCCCGGCCCCCACCCCTCCTCTGGATCAACAGGCAGAAAAGGTTGTGGGTTGCATCGCTCGCCACTTTTCAGGGTGGCAGTCGATTAGCGCCTACCAGTGGGTACTTCAGTTGGTAAAGAGAGGTCACTTTATCGAATTCCTCGACCACCCACCATCAAAGACCTCCTCTGCTTTCCCGTTATTCGGGTCAGCATGCTCTGCTCATACAGCAGGAGGTGCTCGCGCTTCTAGGAAAGGAAGCCATAGAGCATGTACCGCAGAACCAGAGAGGTGCAGGTTACTATTCCCACTTTTTTCTGGTTCTCAAAAAGACAGGGGACCTCTGTCCTATACTGGATCTCAGTGATCTCAACACTTTGGTCCTCTACAAATGCTTCCGCATGGTGAGCCTTCCAGGTCTGATACCCATGCTCAAGCAGGGCACGTTCCTAGCGTCCTTGGACATGCAGGATGCTTACCTGCACATACCCATTGCTCGAGCACACAGGAAGTTCTTGCACTTTGAATTTCTAGGTCACCATTATTGGTTCCAAGCCCTCCCTTTCGGACTGTCATCAGCACCTCGAGTGTTTACGAGTACATGGCAGTTGTAGCGGCAACCCTGAGGAGACAAGGCCACTATATGTTCCCCTACTTGGACGACTGGGTTCTCATGGCACCCTCTCAGGAGGCCCTGATGCCTGATGTCCACCATTCATTGTACTCAGTCTCTGTTCGAGATGTTGGGCATCATAATCAATCAGGAGAAGCATGCCTGATTCCATCACAGAATCTGCAGTTCATAGGCGCAGTTCTGGACACCGTCCAAGGGAAAGCTTTTCTACCCAGGACCGAGTGGAACACATCAGATCCCTCATCAGAGACTTTTTGCAAGAGGACCGTCCCAGCCAGACTGGTCTTTTGCCTGCTTGGACATATGGCTGCGCCATTGCAACAGTTCTGCTAGCCAATCTCCACATGCAGGTGACCAGTGGATGTTACGGGTCCAATGGGATCAGAAGCAAGACCATTTGCAGCTTCCAATCCGGATCATGAATGCCGTATCCAGGATTGGCAATAGTGGCTAGATTCAAAGAACCTATTAGCGGGGATCCCTTCATCACGCCGTCTCTGATTGTGATGCTCTCCACGGACGCCTCAGGGTTCGGTTGGGGAGCACACCTCAACAGTGTCAGGCCTCAGGGCTTATGGACAGCCCAGGAAGCTCATCTCTGCATATATATCCTGGAAATGAGAGCAGTTCTTTATGCCCTGCAGGCTTTACAGTCGGAGATCCCACCGGGTACTCTCCTGTTACAAACAGACAATACCATGTGATGTATTACCTCAACAAACATAGGCACCCATTCCTACCCGCTTTGCAGGGAGGCCATGAGGGTGTGGGATTGGGTACTACAACATGGCGCAAATCTCATTGCTGTTCATGTCCCAGGAGTGGACAACGTCATCGCAGACAGCCTGAGTCGCTCTCAGGCCAGAGTCCATGAGTGGGAACTACTCCAGGAGGTAGTAGAGGATCTGTTTCGCAGATGGGGCACACCAGAGTTAGACCTCTTCATGTCCCCATACAATGCAAAACTGACCAATTTCTGCTTGCTAGATCCAGAGCCTGGTATTTTCTGGCGAGACGCATTGTCCCTCTTCTGGATGGGCAGATTCCTGTACGCTTTTCCTCCCTTCCCGTTGATCCAGAGGGTCCTTTTGAAACTCCACAGAGAGCAAGCGACACTGATACTTATTGCGCCATTTTGGCCCAGACAAATTTGGTTCCCTGCTACTACCAGCTGTCCCTGGAACCTCCAGTGCCTCTGCCAATCAGCTCTCACTTATTGTCTCAGGAGGCAGGCTCTTTGGTTCATCCGGACCTTCAATCTCTGAACCTGTCGCCTGGCTCCTAGAGACTTAGTCATCATCACGGTCTGGGTCTGCAAGAAGTAGCAGATGTTCTAGCGACTGCTAGAAAAGCGCCACTCATGCTACATATGCCATGAAATGGCACAGATTTTGTCTCTGGGCTCAGGCAATAGGGTTTTCACTGATGGATTGTCCAGAAAGGTTGGTCCTGGACTACCTCCTGTCTCTCTTCAGACAGGCTTGGCCTCTTCTCGATAAAGTACACCTTTGTGCCATCTCAGCCTATCACATCCTATAGGCCAACATCCCATGACTCAGTTGGCTAAGGCACATGCCTTCCTAGAGGTGTCCTCCACCTTAGACCTCCGATTAAGGATCCTATTCCTCCATTGGATTTATCCTTTGTCCTGGAGCAGCTTACGCTGCCACCTTTTGAACCAGCAGGAGTGCAAGCTAGGTCTCCTTACATGGAAGACGTTATTTTTAGTTGCCGTCTACTTCGCCAGAAGAATTTCTGAACTTACACACTGATGTACAAAGAACCTTATTTGGTTTTTCACCAGGACATGGTGTCCCTATGGACAAATCCGAAGTTTCTACCTAAGGTGGTCTCAGCTCTCATCCTTAATCAGGACATAGATCTACCAGTGTACTTTTCTAAATATTCTAATAGAGGAGAGGCCCTGTTGCACACTTTAGATGTGCATAGGTGTCTTCGATACTACCTGACCAGGATCAACACCACCGAAAATCTGACCAGCTTTTCGTCTCCTTTACCCACAGGATGATGGGAACTCCCGTTTCCAAACAATCGCTGTCCAGGTGGCTTATACATTGTATCACATTCTGTTACTAGAAGCGTAACAAACCCTTATCGGACTCGGTTAAGGGTCATTCCACAAGGGGGGTGGCTACCTCCTTTGGCGGCCATGAAGAACTTGTGTCCTTCAGCAATCTGTGCAGCAGCTACTTGGAGCACTGTGCTCACCTTTATCAGGCATTATAGCCTGGATGTTGCATCGAGGCGAAGAGCAGGTTTTGGTCTAGCAGTCCTTCAGGGACTCCTATCCTATGCTTCAGTACAACTAGTGATCTCTACCTTTCCTCCTCCCACCGGTGAGGGATTTCCAGTATTGCTTGGGAATCAGTCCTAATGGTGTAACCAGCTGCAAGAGCTGTTCTTCAAAGTAAGATAGTACAGTTACATAAGAACTTACCGTAACAGTAGATCTTTGAGAACAGCTCTTGCAGCAGGTACTTTCCCTCCCACCATCCCCGCTGGAGGTAGACTTGTTCCAATATCCTTCTCCTAGGATTAGGTGTTTCTAACACCACTCTGATTGCCATTTGATGGCGGATCCTCAGTCTCCTTTTCTGATGTCATCCAGTGGCCGGGAGTCTCCGGCGGGAGAACTGGGGATTCTGGGGACAGCCCTTTATACGATGCCTGATGTCGGGGCAGGACCGATGTCGGATGGTCCCGCTGAATACTGCTAGCTAGAAAATTCCGGGTCCTGGCTGCCGGCTTCAGTCCTAATGGTATAACCTGCTGCAAGAGCTGTTCTCAAAGATCTACTGTTATGGTAAGTTCTTACGTAAATGTACTTTTCAGAATGTAAGAGTGGTGGTAAAGTGAAAAATATGGTAGTGAGAACCCACCTTCTTTGGCTAGCCAGAGCTTTTTTCAAGCTGAGGCATGATCTCTTCCCCATATAAATTTAGTAATACGGGGTTTTGATTTCTTTATGCCCTCCTCATTTATTCACCCTCCCACATATCTTGGTGGCATCTACAGATAAATTTATCTTGTCTTGGATCTCCCTGCCAATGTGCAAATGAACACATTGAGCTCAGGACTGACCTTTGTGACACCCCACTTGTTCTCTCCCCCCTCAGCATATGTACCATTAGTACCACCCTTTAGGATCTGTCTTATAGATAGTTTTCTATCCATCTTGTGACTTTTTCTTCCAACACCCAAGTTTCCCAATTTCTTCACTAGCCGTTAAAGGGGCACAGAGCTGAAGGTCTTCCTGAAGTCCAGGTACAGGACATCCAGCATTTAGCCCTTGTCCCTCACTTGGGACGTGGCACTGAAGAACTGTACAAGTTAAACGTGACAGGACCTCCCCTTCACAAAGATGTGCTGTTTACTGTCCTGGAGTCCATGGGTCTTGCAGACAGGGTGGGATCTCAAACGCTTTTTAGGTAAATCAATGTTGAAAAATTTCCAGTACATACAGTTAACATTTCAGAGATAAACAGTCATCCTGAAATTCAGTATACCACGCTCTTTGTTTATCCTTCGGTATCCTTTTGAATTAATTTGCTCCCTGTTGCCTTTCTATTTTAAAATGTTGTGTTTTTTAGTTTATTGGTTAATGTTTCAAGACCTCCAGGATCACTTCATTAGAACCTAGGGCTTTAGCTGGGGCCACACAGGCCAATGTCATCTGCCAGCGTCACCAACCCTATAAAGGCTGAGTAGCCCCGCTCCCTCCTCAGTTCTTTCCCACAGTTGACTCTGTTTACATGGGTCTCTGTGGAAGTTCTTAACACAGTTTTCTGCCATTTTTGCCTATAAATTGTACTTAGTTTTTTGGAATCTCTTTTTTTGCAAGACAATCCCCTACGTCATTTATTTTGAGAGTTATTTGTTCCACCTATCTCTGCCATCTCTGCCGCTGCATAAAAAAGATTACCTCTACAGACAAACATTCTCTCTGTGTCTGCTGTCTTCGGCCTGACCATAATGTCTCGGACTGTGAGCTCTGCCATAAATTCAACCAAACCACCCCCAGGCGACATAAAAAGGCTGTCAAGAACTTTCTGATGGAACAACAGGTAGGTAGTTCTGGGCAGGGATCCTCAGGGATCCCTCCTTTCCAGTCGACGGTGGGTTCATCAAGCTCCCAAGCTGCTAAGGTCCAAGACAAGTCCTAGGGGAAAAGTCACAGAAAAGACCAAAATCAGGACTGCTCCCCCCCCACGCGGCGGTCCCACTCCCCAGCAGCTTCTTCTTCTTCCTGCGGGGTACTCCTTCGGCTGCAGCTGCACTGACGCCTGTCGCTGTCCAGGTCTCTGTTCCTACCAGGCCTATAACTACAGCGCCACCGCACACCTCTCAAGGCAGCTGGTCATTGACCCCCAGTTGGTCGACACTTGGCTCGTTGATGGCAGCCCTTCTGTTGAGGACTGATGCTTCTCCAGGCCCTCGGGCATTGGGCACCTTGGGTTCCCAAGCCCCAATGGAGGGGTTATTGCGCCTCGTGCGATTGACCCCTCCTCTGTTGATGCACAGTCTACTCTCATTGACCTCAATAATATCTTGACCAGGTTTACTACGGTCTTGCTCCATCAGATTGGTGCTACTAGGCCTGGGTCCCCTTTGCCGTCGACAGCCCCATCATTGTCAATGACACATTTTTGAGGTGGAGCAGGTCCACATCGAGGAGGAGTCCACCCTGACCTCATCTTGCCTGAGGAAGAGGAGGAGGAGGAAGAGAAAGAATCTCCTTCCTCTGAAAGGTCCACTGCCTCCTCAGTGAGTGAGGACTCTGGTAAGCATACTCCCTGGTCTCCGCCAGAGGACCCTACTTTCTTCAATGTTATGAAGCAGCTGTCCTCAGCTATGGACTTCCATACTGAGGAAGAGGATGTCACCAGATGGGATCTGGTACACTTTCTGGAAATACCAGAATCTCCTCCTAAGAGCATTCCTTTTATCCTCCCGGCCTTGAGGAATGCCACTACTGATGCTTGGCACTGATCTGATATGGTTCTGGCCTTGCCCCGCAGGGCAGATGAGTTATATCATGCCTTCCAGGGCCTTCCTTACTATGCTACCCAACCAGTCAATGAGGCAGCCCATGACAGGTCAAAGATGCCCAAGCACCTCAGCTCCTTCCCCTGAACAGGAAATCCTGCAGGATTGGCCTTTGGGGTAAAAGGGTCTATATCTCCATTACCTTGGGGCTACAGATTGCCAACTATCTCTCTCACATGGTCAAATACCAAAATACCATCTGGAAGAAGGGCAAGGCTGCTGCCCTGGCCCTTCCTCATTGCTTCCAGAAACAGGAGGTTCTGAAATGCTTGCAGAGTGCAGAGGATACCAGCAAGCACCTCCTTAGGGCCCTCTATGATATCTCGGATATAGTTGCCAGGGCTGCTGCCACAGGCATTTGCCTTCGTAGGCACTTCTGGCTGAGGGTCTCAGGCTCTGCTGCCGATGTCCAACAAAAGGTGCTTAATGCCCTTTTTAATGCCTCTAAACTGTTCAGGCCGGATGTTCCGGACATCATCAATGATCTCCAGGCCTCTGGCAGGGCTATCAAGTCTATCCACTCACTCTATCATATGTAGCCTAGAAGCAGACAGCTCCCTCTCTTTCGCAAGGTGTCCCACAAGTCTGGAGTTGCTTTCCATACCCAGGCAAGAGAAAGGCCTTCTCCGCCTTGCTTACCCCTTCATCCTCTGGTGTCGCAGCTAAGTGCCCCAGGGGTGACAGATCAGCCCCAGCAGCTAGATCCGCCTCTGGTTGACTCCTTGCTTGACCCCTCTCTTCTTGTCCCTGACCAAAAGGTGGTGGTCAAAGGTCTGTTCTCCCTCCATCTCAATCAATGGAGAACCATCACTTCAGATGCCTGGATTCTTCAGATTATAGAGAGGGGTCACGCTCTGAAACTTATAGAGATGCCACCAGAGACTCCTCCAGTACCTGCCTCCTATTCTGCAGCCAGTTTGTTTGTCCTCTGGGAGGAGGTACAGTCCCTCCTGCATAAAAAGGCCATCAAGCCAGTACCCAGCTGGCAGAAGAATGGGGATTTTATTCCAGGTTCTTCCTGGTCCCCAGAAGAACTGGAAATCTGAGGCCCATTCTAGATCTCAAGGACCTCAATCAGTAAGTCCAGTACAACAAATTCTGCATGGTCACCCTGCCAGGCCTGATACCTCTACTCAAGCAGAGTGACTGTCTGTGTTCCCTGGCCATGCAGGATGCTTACCTGCACATCTTGGAGTTCCCACCGCATAGTAGATTCCTCCGTTTTCTCTTTCTGGGTAAACATTACCAATTCAAAGTAATGCCCTTTGGCTTATTCTCTGAGCCTCGGGTCTTTGCCAAGTGCTTAGCAGCCATAGCTGCAGCCCTGAGAAGGGAGGGACTGGGCCAGCCCAGTGGTGCTGAGGGCTGAGGGCTGAGGCGCTGGATGCCTTACCTCGTGCTACGCCGGTGACCTGGGTTTGGGAATGACCTCGGGTCATCAGGGTGTTGGCACGGGGGGGTGGAGCAGGACCAAGTGTAGGCTCTCCTCTCCCGGTGGGTGAGTTGCCCACCCTTAGTCCCACCATCACTGGATGGAGGTCTGGTGGCAGGCATAGGCAGCAACGGAGTAACCAGTAGGGTGGGGCATCGCATGGGGCATGACGTGCGTGGTGCGTGTTCCTCCACACACATGCGTTATGTTGGGGACATGAAGGCTCATGGACTGGGGAGAAAAAAATAAAAAAAAAATGCACAAATTACCTATGGAAAAAAAAAGAAGGGAGGAACTGTACATGTTCCCTTATCTGGATGACTGGCTCCTAAAGGCCCCATCCAGGGAACAACTCCTTCAGACTCTGGAAAAAAAACATCAGCAGTTCTTGTCCCTGAACATCACTGTCAGTCTGCCCAAGTCCATCTTGACCCCATCGAAGAAGCTGCAGTATATAGGGGTGGTTCTGGACTTGGTGCAGGGCAAGGCCTTACTACCACAGAACAGGGCAAAGTGCTGCATTGCCCAAGCCCAAGAGGTAGCACAGAGCCGTTATATCTCAGCCAAAGTATATGTAAGGCTATTGGGTCTGATGGCCATAGCCATTCCCATGGTTCCCTTAGCCAGGTTGCACATGTGAGTCCTTCAGTGGACCCACAGAGTGCAATGGGACCAATGCATGGACGAACTGGATCAGATAGTGCTGTTCTCCTCCCCAGTCTGCAGAGTGGTCCAGTGGTGGATGGACCCACAAAATCTATTATGAGGTGTTTCATTCCAGATTTCCTCCCCCAGTAGATCCTCACCGTGGATGCCTCAGGCTCGGGCAGGGGTGTGCACCTGGGTCCTTTTCAGACTCCAGGAATGTGGTCCCAGATCGAAACCTCCCTGCATATCAAAGTACTAGAGATGAGGGCAGCCGTGTATGTCATGGAGGCTTTTCAGAACCATCTCCTCCTTGCCAGCTGTTGATCCAGTCCAACAACCTCAGTGTGGTCTACTACATCAACAACTGGGTGGGATACATTCGTACCTCCTGTGCAGGGAAGCCATGAGAGTATGCTACTGGGCACTGGACGAGTCTGGCTCTCTCAGGGGGTCATGTTCCAGGCATGCTAAACACCCTGGCAGACAGCCTCTTCGTAGAAAATCTGTTCGCCAGATGAGGTCGGCCAGAGTTGCTCAGTTTCTGCTCACTAGATCCAGGGCTTGGAGTTTTTGGGGAAATGGTTGTCCCACTCCTGGAGCAGGAGGTTTCTGTATACCTTAAAAACATAGAAATATAGGCTTTGACAGCAGATAAGGACTGCTCGGCCCACCCAGTCTGCCCATTTCCCTAGCTATTGGATAAGCTACAGATCCTAGTTAATCAACAGCCTAGTTCTTCCTACCCCCACCAGAACTGCCTTATGTCTATCCCATGCATTCTTGAATTCCCCCACTTATTTTGACCCCATAACCTCCTCAGGAAGGCCGTTCCATGCATCCACCACCCTCTCCATGAAAAATACTTCCTCACGTTGCTCCTGATCCGTCCCCCTCTATCTTCAAATTGTGCCCCCTTGTTCTTGCACATCTCTTTTTCTGAAATATGCTGCCCTCTTGGACTTTGTTGATTCCCCTGAGGTACTTGAAAGTTTCTATCATGTCCCCCTCTCTGGTGCAGATCCTGCACCATTTTAGTTGCCCTCCTCTGGACTGCCTCCATCCTGTCTATGTCCTTGCAGAGATGGGGTCTCCAGAACTGCACACAGTACTCCAGATGGGGTCTCACCAACTGTCTGCACAGGATAACAACTTTCTGTTTTCTACTGGTGATCCCAGTATCCCCCCAGTCTTACTTACCGCTTTCACACATTGCTTGCTTACTTTTAGGTCATCTGATATGACTACCCCCAGGTCCCTTTCCATTTTTGTTGTTGTTAGTACCTCTCTCCATTGTGTACTCTTCCCCTGGTTTTTGTTCCCCAGGTGCATTACTTTGCACTTCTTTGCATTGAATCTAACCTGCCATACTTTTGACCATTCCTCCAACCTTGCCAAGTCCCTTCGTATCCTTTCCACCCCTCCTTGTATCAACCCTATTGCAGATCTTTGTGTTGTTTACAAAGAGGCATACTTTTCCCTCCAGTCCCTCTGCAATGTCACTTTTAAAGACATTAAAAAGGACCATTCCCAGTACTGAACCTTGCGGTACCCTGCTAGTAACCCCCCTTTCTTCGGAGTATACTCCATTTACTATTACTCTCTGTGTCCTTTTGTCCAGCCAGTTTTTTACCCAGGCTACCACCCTGGGACCCACTCCCAGGCTGGCTAATTTGTCTATTAATCTTTTGTGTGGGACTGTGTCAAATGCCTTGCTAAAGTTTAGGTAGGCCATGTCCACAGCCCCTCTCTGGTCTACTACTTTGGTCACCCAGTCAAAGAAATCTATTAGATTCGTCTGACATGACCTTCCCACTGTGACTCCATGCTGCCTTGGGTCCTGTGCCCCGCTGGCCTCTAGGTACTCAACAATTCTTTCTTTCTGTTACCTCCATTCCCACTAATACAGAGTGTGCTAATCAAGCTGCAAATGGAGGGGACCAGCATGATCCTGGTCATACCCTTCTGGCCATGGCAGATATGGTTTCCATTACTGCAACAGTTAGCAGAGGAACCTCTGGTCCCTCTGCCTCTCTGCAGGAATCTGTTGATGCAGGCTCAGGGGACCTTGGTCCATCCCAGTCTCAAGTCCCTTCATCTACGTGCCTGGACATATCTATTGCCTAGTTTGGAGTGTCCCAGAGAGTGGTGGGCATCTTTGTGGCAGCTCGGAAGCCCTCCACTAGACCCACATATGCCATGAAGTGGAAGAAGTTTGCCATCTGGACTGCCCAGCATCACCTGGATCCTTTTTCCTGTCTGGTGAGCAAGATCCTGGACTACCTGATATCGCTGTCGGACTCAGGCCTCCAGTACTCCTCCCTCAAGGTGCACCTATTGGCTATCTCTGCCTTTCATGAGCCCGTTGGTAGCTGCACTGTGGCTCAATTGGATGCATCCCGTACTTTTCTCAGGGGCATCCTGCATCTGAAACCTTTAGTCCATTCCCTTGTCCTGGCTTGGGACTTGACTTTTGTTTTGGAAAAGTTGACCCTGTTTGAGCCAGCCACTACTTACGAGCTACGCTTTCTCTCTTGGAAACATTGTTTTTGGTTGCTGTTACCTCTGCTCGAGGGATTTCTGAGCTTCAGGCTCTCTGGTGTGAGGAGCCTTACCTAGTTTTTCACAAAGACAGAGTGTCTTTTTGCATGAATCCTAAGTTTCTCCTCAAAGTGGTGTCTGAGTTTACCTTAAATCAATCCATCCACATTCCAGTTTATTTTCCCCGAGCGTGCCAATCCAGGGGAAGCACTGCTCCATATGTTAGATGTGCACAGAATTTTAAAATATTATCTGCTCCGAAACTAAGGAAAGCAGAAAGTCAAAGCAGCTTTTTCTTCTTTCATCTCAGGAAGAGAGGGCGTTCAGGTTACTACACAATGTTTGTCCAAACGGTTGCCTAAATTGTATTGTTTTCTTCTACAACAAGTATGGCAAAGAGTTGCCTGGGGCAGTTAAAGCTAACTTCACAAGGGGCATGGCTACCTCTTTGGTTTGCTTCAAAGGGGTCTCCGCCACTGACATATATGCTGCTGCCACCTGGAGTACCATCCATGCTCTCACCAAGCACTACAGCCTGGACATTGTTTCTAGAGCCAGAGCAGGCTTTGGCCGTGCTGTTCTTCAGGGCCTTCTGTTTTAGGCTTCGGCTTGCCTGCAACCCAGACTGTTTTGCCGTTACTTGTCACTGCTTGAGACTCATTCCTATGGTGTGGTCTGATGACTGAGATACACCCAAAGAAGATAGGAAAGCTATGTAAGAACTTACCATAACAGTAGATCTTTGAGGGGATCTCAGTCATAAGGTCAGCCTTCCCTCCCACCATCCCCATATTTGGGTTTCCTGTTTCAGACCACCTATCTGGTGTATCCAGCCTTTTATTCAGACCTGGGCACCTCTCTCTCTCCTTGGTCCCCCATGGTATGGGAGTGCTCCGTTTGTCTCTGGGGGAAAGAACTGAGGAGGGAGCGGGGCAGCTCACACCTTTATAGGTTGGTGACATTGGCAGATGATGTCGACGTGGGGCCAGTGGTACTGCTGAAAATCTTCCATGTGGATCCTGCTTCACTGACGATGACGTTCCATATGTGTGACCTGACGACTGAGATCCCCTCAAAGATCTACTGTTACGGTAAGTTCTTATGTAACTGTTCTTTTCCAGACCACACAAGAGGAGGTAAGTAGTCTAGAAACATCATGTTTTCTCTTTTTCCTAGTGATTGACCATCTCCCTTGAAACTGAACTGCATCTCTTCAGGACCTTTTTTTTTTTAATTTAAGTTTTCCTTTTTTTATTGAGAAAGAATTTTTCACTACATGCAGCACTCCTAACAATGAAAAAGTTGTGAAGTACAGCTGTACAACTGGCCTCTGTTTACAATACTCTATGCGTATAGCAATACATTTTGCATAGGTCTGTAGGTGTATAGGGTGCATATACAAAACTGCATTGTTCAGAACCATTTCTAGTTGTGACTTGACTAAAAATGTTTAACGCCCTAGGTGGATTGTTCTCACATGAGCTCATCCAGTACCAGTGTACCAGCCAAACAGATCTGGACTCAGCTTGCTATGAGAATCATTTACTTCAAGAGCTATATTGTTTCTTTGCACTTACTGTTAACACCAGGCTGCCATGGATCACCACCATGAGAAATGTGATTTTGCTGGGATTCAAACCCTGATATCCTGGCTCACAGCCACATGCTCAGACCACTAGGCTATGCTGGCTGCAGTTTCTTTAAGCTTGAGGTTAGACACATCTCTGACACAAATAGGTCCCAGATCAGTTCTGCTGATAAAGTGATATAGAAGCAGTTCTGCTCGGCTGCGAAATGGATCCTGAACAAGTTCGGCTTGGCTATTAAACTGATCCTGAACAAGTTCGGCGTGGCTATTAAACTGATCCTGAACATGTTCGGCTTGGCTATTAAACTGATCCTGAACAAGTTTGGCTTGGCTGCTAGACTGATCCTAGAGCAGTTGTATGGCCACAACCACCTGTGCCAGTGTGTAGTTAATATCTGTGGTTAAGGCAAATTGAACAGGCTTCCAAGTGTATACCCTGATCCCAGGTATATGCTCTGTTCCCTGGTTTATACCCTGTTCCCAAGTATATACTGGTCCTATCAGTATAAATAAATAAAATAAAACAAACAATGTACCCTGTTCCCAGGTATATACCCTGTTCCCTGGTTTATAACCTGTTCCAGGTATATACTCTGTTCCTAGGTTTATACCCTGTTCCCAGGTTTATGCCCTGTTCCCAGGTTTATGCCCTGTTTCCAGGTATATACCCTGTTCACAGGTACAGTATATACCCTATTCCCAGGTTTATACCCTGTTCACAGGTATACACCCTGTTCACAGGGATATACTCTTGTCATACCCGTTAGCCCTTGCCCTTCTCAGGCCTAAGTTCAACCCAGTGTCTCCCACGGGCCTGTACCCCTGTGGCAGGGTACCCAGGGGGAGGACTGCACCCCGAGGCAGCTCACTGTGTGGACTAGGAACCTATGCCAGCTGTACTAGGAAGTGGGGAGACTTTGGTGGAGCCTAGGCAATCATATACATGGTCATGTGTTTTAACACCCTGATTTTCTCCCTGGTGCTTCCCTCCACCCCTAGTGTGGGTGTAGCCTACTGGGGGCCTTGGCTACATGCAGCAGCATCCTGCAGAGGGAGCAAGCATCTTTGGCCCACCATAGGGGTTGCTGCAGCACCAGTGCCCAACATCAACCCTCCCTGAACATATTGCACTGTTGAGAGGCTGTTGGTATAGTGTAGCCTGACTCCCAACGTGGCGTCCCATGCTTTCTCCCAAACTCCGATCACCAGCAGGGCAGCACGTAGCACTGCCATTGGCCATCAGCATGGCTTCAGGTCTCAGATTATAAGGGATTCCTAAGCAGACTATCTGTTTCTTTGCATTGTAAAGTTTGTTATGCAATGGCTGTACAAAATAGCATTACCTTTTAAACAGGTGCACCATGTGCTGTCCTAGATTTATCTTGCAAGCTTATGAATTATAAAACAATGTAATACAAGGATACACAGAAACAATGGCCCCAAGCCATAGCAGCAGTGCTGAGTGCCATGAACTAGAAACTTCAGCTTTGGCAAGAGACTTGCTTCTGAAGGAGGTTAGCTTTATCATGGCTCTGTAATCAAAGAAGGAATACAGTCAAAATTTGAAAAAAAAAAACATGTTTTGCACAGCATTTTGATGTGTGTGTTTAGTTCTGGTGTGTCTTTCCCTTTGTTTGCTATTCGGAGTTTTTTTTCTAAATTTACCTACTATTTTTATGGCCTCTGGAGATCTCCATATTACCATGATTTATTGCTTTTCATTCTCCTACAATGCCTTCTATTCCATGTGGCAGTAATGCATCCGGAACCACAAATTCAGCCAGTACTGGTTTACAGTAAATTTTACAGCAGCACAGCTGTGATTTTAAGTCGCTTTCCTTATCCAGTGAGCACTGAAGCCTACTTTACAGCTTAGCAATCACTTGAGGTCTAATTGAGTGGGTATTCGGTAAGAAAACAGCTAGAGTCTTTACTAATTAGAGTACTGATTGTCACATGCCCATGGCCCCCAAACCTCGGGCAGCCCGGCAGGACCTCCTGTTTGCAGAGTGGATCCCCTTTTTAAGAACTTGTGAGCAAGAGTAAGGGTTTCTGGAAGACTTACCAGCCTTTCTTTTCCCAGTGGGAGGGTGGATTCTGTAGTTTTGAGTTCCCTTGACTCTGCACTACTTTCAGTATTTGAATCCCACCACAGCCACTGGCTACGTCTTGCCTAGGTAGTTTTATACGATAGCCTAGTGGTTCTATCTTGTCAAAGCACACAGTCTTTTTTTAAAACCCTTCTGTTAAAATGTTAAATCACATAACCAGACCCCAGGCAGAGTTGATAAAACAAATCATAAAGGTTTACTTAAAATAAAAGCAATACAGAAAATTCTACAGTTTGGAAGAACTTTGAAATGCAGACAATAACAAAAGTAAAACTGAATGGTCTACAGAAAACACTAGATGCTGTATTCTAAACTATATTTTGTTTTTGTTCTTTTTGTTTGTTTTTCTTTCCCCTCCTCTGCCCCCCACTCTCCCATTCTTCAGAGTCACCGGTGGTCTGTTATGCCTTCACTCACCTGACCACCACCTGGAGTAGTCCATCCCCAGTGAGGCCATAGTTATACCCCCCAGGCAGGTACGGGGTGAGGGCCCTTTCACCCCGTGTCATTTTTACTTCATCGGGATGCTGTCTCCGGAGGTGGCAGAGGCATTAAGGGTCAGGACCTTGGTGCTCCATCTACTGGGAGGCGATGGGTATTTTTCTGGCTTTCTTGGTGTGCCATGTGCCCATGACATCAAGGCGCTGATGTCCGGCATACCTACCCTCTTAGTCCCCGGGCCTGCTGTACCTCGAGTCTCCACTTCAGGGTCACCCAGGCACCAGGTCAAGTCCCAGAGAAGGCAAGCCATCCATAGGATGCTCAGACCTCCTCCCCCTGGCCGGCCCTCCAGCTCCCCAGACTTGTTCCCGAACCTGGGTCATTGGCATCGCAAGCAGAAATCCAACTGCTGCCTGGCAGTCCGGCCCAACTATATCTTGTTTTGAAGTTAGAGTTCAGACAAGATTTTCAAATTTCCTTGTAGAGATGAGTCCTTAGGCAACAATCTTGTAGCAAGGTTGTTTTCCAAGTCCGTTCCTCTGAATTATCCTTTTTAAAAAGTCTTCTTCAGATGCTGTCCGTGGTGAAAAGTCTTGGTTTCCAAAATTCTGACATAAAAATCAGAATTTCCTGCTCAGCATGGGACAAGTCAAACTTTCCACACACTCAGGTCTGGTTTTAGAGATTTTTCCCAGACCTATTCATGTACTTCTGGGCTTAAAGTATATGCCAGCTGGACAGACTATCTGCCTTCCAACTAAGCTGTTTTTCAACTGCTCAGCATTTGAAGTGTGTCTGATAATATACTTGAGGGTCATTTTAGGACATACCCACCTTATTTATTTCTCTGGTGTGGGGTTAATGATTCCAGGACAATACAGATATTAGGGTGCAACAGTTTACCTTTCCCAGTAGGTGTCACTGTGGTTCCATGTCAGGTTTGATGTCAACCCCAGCGACATCTGGTCCATGCATTTGGCTTGATCCCTGATCCCTAGGTCACTACATTATTTTTCCTTGTCATGGAAAGCCACAGTGGGATATTTTATGCCTTCTTGGGCTATATACCTGTCTCCCTTATCTTGAGACATAACAGGTCCACACTAGCCTTTATAGAAATAACAGTTATTTTGTAGGTACCTGTTAGAGGGACAGTGTCTTAATTCTAAAGTACATTACAGCATATACAATATGAACCCACATAAATGGATCTAGACCTATCATGCAACACTGATGACCTAGGACAATTTATGAGCTTTTTGTGACTGGGTGTAGTTTGATAGAGAAAAGCTTTAAGAGCAAAACATTTACTCTTGCTGGCTAGACCTACACGAACATATGGAAAACAAAAATATTAAATTAGAGTTATTTAGTTGAGGCCAGAACATCAGGTGCCTATCTTTGGATTACTGCTGCAGTACTTTTCCTCAATGAATCAGTGGTCCCAGATGCATCACTGCCACATGAGACAGGCGGCATTGTAGAACAAAGAAAGAGCAATAAGCCATGGAGCTTCCCAGAGGCCATAAAACTAGCAGGCAAATTCAGAAAAAACTCCCACTAGCAAAAAAAGGGAAGGACCCACGGGGACTAAACACACAAATCAAAACACTATGCACAACATGTATTTTTGTAAATTTTGACTGCAGTACTCCTTTAAGCAATGTCATGATCAAAGGAGTCAAATTGCCAGCATGTTGATTGCCCCCTAGGTGTGCACCTCATGCTTCAAGCCCTTAGAGAATGATTAACTGTTTACATAACCTCTGGGAGTGTTTTCTTGCTATTATGAAAATTGGGTTAAACAAAACACAGATATACTGTACCTCTGAATCAGGGAGTAACTTGATGTTTTGGAGTCACACAGCTCTGCAGGTGAATTAACAAAAGATTAACTTAAGGCTTGTGCAATGTGAAGAACCAATCAGGAGGCTGTATTCTATGGCCCCTTTTTATAATAAACATATCCCATGGGGAGAAAATGTTAGTTATAGTGCTGCAGCTTGCCCTTCTGGCTTGCTCTCTGAGTAGTACTGCCATTAGAAAAAGGCTGCCCCCTGCTTGCCTGGTGGAAGTATGGAGCTGATGCAGTCAACCTAACGGAGCCCCCTGACAAAGTCCTAGTACAGGATGAAGCAGCTGGATACAGTTTTTCCTCTGAAGCTGTGGCATTCTTTGCTTGTGCAACCCTCCTGTTGGGGGTGTACTTATTAGCCCCAAGGCTGCTCCTATTTTGGCCCTGTTTCAACCTGTAGTTTTTCCTGGTCCTGGCTGTGCCCCTGTAGGTCCCCTTAGTGTTCATGGTCTCCCTCCGGCACCTGCATAGTTTTTTGTTGAAGCAGGGCTGAGGGGACTGTAGCGCAGAGGTGCCAGTCAGATTTGCACCTCCGTGGTGCTTTGCTGGAGCTCCACACATGCACAGAAGCGCATTTTGTTTCGGCTGTTTCAGCGGCCTTTCAGTTTGTCTCTCTGGTGGTCCCGGTCCCAGGATAAAGAAAAAGAGGGACTGGTGACTGTAGCAGAACCGGAGTGGTAACAGAGGACCCAGGAGAGTTGTTTTTGTGAGCTCCAATCACACTCGAGAATCGTGTGCCACTTCATTAATATTCATGAGGCAGCATCCATATTAATGAGCATAAGCTTGCCTAGTGATTGGGGGTTAAAGTAAATAGCTTTAGTTACAGGAAAGAAATAAAATAGATGTAGATAAGGAAGGGGTCAACAAAAAGGAAGTGTGGCTACAGCTCTGAGGGAGAATGAGCAAATAAAAATGTATATATTGGTGAGATTAAAGAAATAAAGTTGGACACTTATGACGGGCTTTGTGTATGCTGCCTGGGGCAAGGTATAACGGCAGCAGCGACAGCAAAAGGGCTGAGGGGAAGTTCAGAAGAGTGCAGTTGGATAAGAAGGTACAAATACTACTACACATCTGTGGGGGCAGACTGAGATTACAGTTTATATTTTGGCTGCAGGGGCATTGCAAAGCTGAAAACCTGCACTGACTCTGAGGGGATTGTTCACTCAGCACCCATGATAGTGCCCATGTAACCAGTACACAACCAATCAAGGGGCCACGACCCACCAGGAGGACTCCAACGCTATTGAAAAGACTCTTGGGGGAAAATACTGGGGAATGTTTAGATGCCTTTTTAAACAGCCAATGAGGCATCAAGGGAGCCGCTTGCATATTAATTTTAGTTAAGGACAGAGGCTTCAGCCAATGGGGAGCTGCTAGAAAGCTCCCAAAAGTGAAGAACTTTGGATTCTTGAGTCAGCCCAGCAGGAGCCCCTCCTGAGGAAGGGGGACTCCAGCCCCTAGTTTGAGAATGGGGCTGCAATGCTGGGAAAAGGCCTGCCTGGGGGCTGCCAACAATTTGTCCCCCAGGGCTGGTTGTGCCTTTCCCCATTCAAAGAATGAAAAGGAAGAGTGTTCAGGCAGCTTTGCTGAGAGAAAAGAGAAAGCTACATGATCCTGCTACAGGCTACTGTGGTAGAGAGTTGCACCACAGCGGTGAAAGAATTCAGAGTAATGGTTGACTGGATTCGGATTATGGAAAAGGACTGGCTTGGTGAGGAAAAAGTCTCTTCTATTTCATCTGCACCACATTTGTGAGACAGCAAGTGATGAAAGATTTGTGTGAAGAAATTGTGAGAAAGAGAAAATGTTCCTGTCTGATCCCAGAGAGACACAGCATCTACAGAGAAAGGGGGGAAGGACACAAGGTCTGAGGACTGGTTGTAGCATTGGGATATGGCTACTGGAAACTGGATTGGAAACTGGTTTCTGAAAAGTTGGAGAGAGAGCCTTTTCTGAAATTATCTGCACCTGCACGATGAGGAGAGACTTTCTGTGATGCAGGGTTAAGAGAAAAAGTTTCTGGAACTGTGTGTGAGCCAGAGCAAGAGTGTAGCCATGTTTAAAGTTGAGAGACTTCGAAAGCAGAAGGATGGGAAGTTGCCTTCCGAGCCGTGTAGCTGTTGTCTGCTCCTGAGATACAGCTAAGAAAAAAGACTGTTGTGATGAACCTGTAGTTTAGACTCTGCATGGCTCCCCAGAGCCTGATAGACAGGGACGTAACAGAGACTGCTTTGGCTATACACTGTAGCTGGTTAGTATGAGAAAGAAGAATGATCTGAAGTTTCCATCTTAAACCCAGGACCAGGTGGGGAACTTGCTAACCCCCATCAAGTGTGGCCCTGCTGGCTGCAGGGGACCACGGGTTTATACCTGAGTGCTAGTGCACTCTGTTCTGTGAAGGAGCCGGGCTATGGGGCCACTGCTAGGTCTGGGTCCTCTGTAACTGGTGGGCCTTTGCACTGTGCTCTGCAACAGGCCTCAATAGGCTGAAGGGGACAAGCTGAGAGACCTTCAATCAAGCTGAAGATCCTAGCTGTAGCCTCCTGTTTCCCTTCTCTGTGTGTTCAGGCATCGAATCCCAGGTTCTGCTTCTGTTGATCCATCGACCCCAGGACTTCAGTCACCTGTGCCATCAGAGGACTGAAGTCACAGAATCATGAGTAAAAGCAGGAATTGCCCTGCCCCTGGTGGTTGTATATAGTTTCATGCTCAAGTATGCCCTCTGGCATAGGAGATATAGTCAAAGCTTAAAGTAATCAGAAAAAATGTAAAAAGTTAATTTGATTCTTCAAGCGTGCCAAAACCGTCCGACTAGCTGCACGTCAGGCCTGTAACTAAAGATCTGGGTACCCAGGGACAGAATTAGGGGCTTCGTTCTGAACTGGTACCAGTAGGGGGTCTGTGCATATTTAATACCTGCAACAGTTAGCTAGATAGATAATTGTGGCTGCAATAATTAAAATGAGGTTTGGGTCTGAATATCACAAGGGAAATGATTGTTTTGGAAAATGCAAATCTTTAAATGCAAACCTACTTAAAATGTTTTGTTGACTTCGATTCCATCTTACCCTTTCCTAACCCTCCCCATGCAAATAAACTATGATGTTACTGTTTTGGAAAAGATCTGATTCAGGAGCCTGATTTTAGTGAGCATATCATTACCTGAAGCTAGATGAAGTCAAATGTTGAATGTGGGGACTTAGGTCCTGGTAAGTCCATGTCTGGGGTGATTGTTGAAGAGGTGGGTTAGTATGACATGCCAGGGGATTGTAGTGGTGGAAATTCTTGCCCACTAAAATGCACTCTGGGTGGAGACACCACCATTTCATTTTATATCTTGAGAAAGGACCCCACGTATCAGCTGTATGGGAACCCAGGCCCCTCAACTTCTGGTCAGGCCTGCATGGTAGCTGCCCCCAGGACAGCACAAGAGAGGGGGGCTAGCATTTGTGACCATGTTCATAGTTTTCACAAGATACTTTGTAAGTTGTGTCTCGAGTGTGCTGTCACGCATTTCTTTGGCTGTCTGACTAGCACTGGCATCAGAATGAGGATGCCTCTACTCCTTGTGGGAGCAGTGAAGGTTCTTATCTGGCTATGGCTGAAAACTTGCAGGTCAATAGTGGGTCAATGGGAGGATATCATAGATTCAGTTTATTACTTGGAGAGGCATACTTACAGGTTATTGGATAAGAAAATGTATTTATTTGAAAATTGATAACTGGATGGGGCCCGGTGGTGCTGAGGGTTGAGGTGCTGGACGCCACATCTCATGCCACACTGGTGACCCAGGTTTGGAAGCGAGCCCGGGCTGCCAGGGTCATCAGGAGGGAGAGGATTGCATGTCCGATGACAGCTCTTCTCTCCCAGGGTGGGTGGGTATATCAACATGCTCCTTGACTGCCCCCGTTGGAGGATGGGGAGCATGCCAGACCACAGGAGACTAGCAGCGCAGCATCGAGATGCATGCGTGCATTCACAGCCGCGATGGGGAAGGGACAAAGAAAAGCATGAAAATGCAGCTGCCAACTCCATGATGTCCCCTCCGGTATAGCAGTGTGGCCCCCCTGCCCCGGATTGCCCGTAATTACCAAGTGATAAGGGCTCGAGGGTTGGAAGGGGGGGTGGCTACAGGGCTGGAGGAGGGGTGGATATTATCGGCAGGCCGGGAGAATAAATAAAATATGGAAAAAAAAGGGAAAAAAAGAAAATTGGTAATTGGGAGAGGCACACTGAGCCAGGGTGCGTTTCCAGGTGTGAACTGGGGGAAGGGAACAGTGGAAGAACAGCAGCAAAATACACAGAAGCAGCAGTAGGTTTTATTTATTTATTTGTTAACTGGGTGGGTACACTGGTCCCAGCAGGGATTGTTTTCAGGCACGACCCGGGCCATAGAGATGGCACAGTACAAAGATACATAAGAAACACATATATTTTTTTGCCACAATAGTCTTTATTGAAGTTTCCATCATAACAAAGAGATATCAGCATTGCTACATGCATAATCAACAGCATAAAAAAAATAATAGGTACAAAATTCAATCTTACGATGTTAAGAAATATATACATCAAATGAGGTGAACTAGAATGTAGCAGTTTAGATATGAGTATAAATAACAGAGCAAATAATTAGACATAGTAAATAACGAAAATATGATATGTAACAGTTTGAATACATGCACAAAAGATAAAAACGAGCTAGGAATAGACATTTTAAATAACAACAATATGAACCAGGGATTATAGGGAACTGGGGCAAACTGGATGGGCCTCTGGTCTTTTTCTACCGTCATTCTCTATGTTTCTGTGTTTCTATTTGAGCAAGATTCGGTATAAAAAATTGTACAAAATTAGAACAAGTGCCAAAAAGTTGTATGTGCAGAGAATAAAGTGTAGTACAACCCAATAGGAATGCCTAGCAAGTGCATATTCAGAAGTGGCAGCAATGCTTGCTGAGCAAGAACAAGAACGCAAATTTCTGCAGAAATCTGGCAGTGGTGCATTATATATAAACTGGACAAAAGCACCAGTTCTATACCATAACTGAATAAAGTAGAACACCAAAGCACTGAATATATGTTCTGATAAGATGCAATTACAACTGTAATGAATAATAATATACATCCTGGCCACGTCACCTTCCCCGACACCATCATTGTATTAAATTGTCAATGGGATTGTCATAGACTGTCACATCTGTGTCTTTCTGTTTATTTCTTTATGTACAGTGTCAGGCTGACAATAAACCCTTTTGGGGGAGAAGTATGGTGCTGTCCACCCGCAGTCAGTAACTACCCTATAAATTGGAGATGACCCCTAAACGAGCCCCTCTTTTATCACCTACATACCTCCACATGGAGACTTGCATTCCTCCATAACCCCCCTGCCATTATGTTCCCCAAATGAGGTTTGTAACACATAAAAATGTTCAACATTGGGTAAAATGTTAACAAGCAGACATGTAAGAGTCCCAGTCTGACACCCCTCCAGCTCCTGTTTAATCCTGGCTTTTGCAGATCCATGACGATTTTCCCAGCCCGTCGGTACCCATGCCCCTTGGCATGGTTGGGCTGCTGATGATGCCATGTGCCAGGTTAGAGCATAGGAGAGTTAATTGGGCCTTCTGGTAGTAGACCCACTAGTGTCACGCCCCTCCGATACTCGATGGCTGTGGTTCCAGTGAGCCCAACATACAGGTTCAAAGGGGGGGTCCCAAGTGGAATAACCCCGCAAGTCCTGGGTTAGCAATGCAGCAAACGTGTCAACAGACACTTAATATATAAGCCCCCATTGCTCCCTGTGGTCCAGTACCTGGCCGCTTGCGCCACGAGGTGTGATGCAGCAACCCCCGCCCACTGATAGCAGAGAGACCTATAGCCAAGGGAGAAAGCGCAGATTCACCGAGCAACAATAAACATTGGAAAGGGAAAATAAACTTTGCTACTATGCCTCTCCTCTGGGATGAATGGGCTTCAACAAACAAACTGCATGGTTATACAATGAACAGCTCCTCTCCAGAGCATACTTATCAATCAGCTGCAGGGCCAGCCTGTGATGGGGACCTTCTTTCCGACTTTTTGATTTCTTCAGCCACCCATTTCTATGCTTCCAGGTAATTGCTGAAGAACTTCAGTGGTTTTCTAGGGCGATCAATATGCAATTTTTCCAGGTAAAAAAGGAAAAGGTCCATCCCAGACCATGCAGCTTGGACTTGACCGCATTGAACTTCTGTCTGCGACCGTTGCTGTAGATCGTGGCTATAGTCTTGATAGACAGAAGCCCTAGCATTCTCCATTTGAAAACCCACCTGCTTTTTTGCTGCTGCCAGGAGTTTCTTTATCCACAAAATGAAGGTACTTAATCAGACAATGCCTGGGGCACTCCTCCGACTTCGGTGGGGGACCCACTCTATGCGCCCTTTCAGTCTTGAACTTTTTTGCTTCTTGGGGGAGACTGAGGTGCTTTACTAGCCAGGACTGAATCCCCATAGCTGGTCTCTTCCCTTCTGTTCTTTCTGGCAGGCCCACTATTCACAAATTGGATCTTCTGAAGTGGTTTTCTTGTTCATCCACTCTCTTGCAAATCAGTCACAGTCTCTTTCAAGTGATTACGTTCTCTTGAGACTGTGTGCATGGTGTCTTCCAGGTTGCTTACCCACTGTTGAAGCTCCTGAATGTGCGTCTCATGGGATGTTGTGACCTCCATCAGCCTGGTAACTACCGAGTGGAGATGAACCATTTGGGCCGTGATGTTCGTAAATCTGATCCGCATCTCAGATTGCATGGTGGCTAGTGTACTCGGGACTCTCGCAAGCAAGCGTTCCAGTGCGGCCATGTTACTTTCTTCCTCCACTGTCGCTTGGGCCTGTTGGTGTGTACGAGGCTCTAGTCTCACCTGTGGCTCATTTTGGCTGTCCAGGACTTTGAATGGAACTTTACGCTGCCAATGTTTTGGTTTTGTAGATGCCATCGACTTAAGTACACTTGAGATTGGTGTTTGAAGCTATTTCCAATGCTTGGTCTGTAGAAATGTTCACTTTTAAAGATAATGCCCAGGGAGTCATGCTAAACTCTGACTGCCATCATGCCATCGCAAGCCACGCCCCCTCTCTTTATGTACAGAGTAAGTATAAAATTCTGTTGAAAGCTCAATAAATTTTGCTTATATAAAAAAACCAAAAAGAAAGAAGATGCCCACTGCTCTTCAGGTCAAAGTATATGGCTGATACAATCAACCAGATAGAAGTGGCCTTCAAGAACATTGGGTAAGACAGAAGGCTGTGGCAGACCACTAGGTTCCCTGAACTACAGTAATGACCAAATCATATAACTGTAAGCCAGTTGATGTCACTGCCGGCATCGGCATTTCTAGACTGAGGTAGGAGAATCTGTGAAGAGTAAAAGGATTAGAAGAGAAACTGTCAGACTCAACCCAGAAACAGCACTGTGTGTCAGGAGATTGTAGATGAACATATTCATAAATGTGTGTGTGTGGGGGGTCAGATATGGGTCAAGAACCCTTTGCTTTTGCTTTGCATATATATAAAACAATATTTGGTATCAATGCCTTAGAGTGGATCACGTAACTGCAATAAAACATTAATTTGCTTGCCTCTTCCTTTTGTAGTGAGAACGAAGCACCTACAACAGAATCAAATAGGGATGAGTCGCCCTGCAATAAAATCCCATCCAGCAATGAAATCTTACCAGTTTGGCTGCCAAAGTTTAATGAGGATCGCCCCCTTCCCCCATGTCTCTGTAATGCTCTGGTATATCAGATACTACGATGGCCTTTCATTCTGATATGTGGCTTTCATGTATTTTTGCTGTCTCCAGGATACTCTGGGGCATGAATTTGATATCATAATTTGATTTGATTTCTGATATGCGTTTTTTGTACCTTTGTGTAACCCAGGCACCATCTACCAGCGTGCTACTATCCCTAGTGACTGGGGGTTCATTCCCAAATAGAAATAAATCCAAAAACAAATGATTTGATACCTTTTATTGGACCAACAAAGATGTAACAAAAAGAACAAAGTGCTTTAGCTTTCGGACCAACAAGTCCTTCCTCGGAAGCTTAATGACAGTTATTTAGAAAATCTCATACTTTTAACACCCAGATCATGCAGAGAAAAAACAGAAAAAAATTCCCATTGGTTCAAAATACTAATTTAAAAAATAACAGAAGAAAATGTCAGAGAAGCTGAATAGTACTTGTTCACCTTCAGCTAAAGCTCGTTTCCACTTCGGCCTGTGTGGTTACATCACAAAACCGACAATTCAAGGTACAGGGGAATTATACATGTGCATCATGGCGTGTTGTTTATTTCATTCAATGAAAGAAATGTCCACAAACAGGTTATGTTGGAAAGACAAGCCAACCGCTCCACACTAGAATGAACTCGCACAGACATAATATTAATCTGAATATGACTGAAAAACCAGTGGGGCACACTTTTCTCGGCCTGACCACGCAATCTCAGATATGTCAGTAATGGTCTTAAAAGGAAATCCCAAAAGTACACAACAGAGATGGGCTTTTG
This sequence comes from Neoceratodus forsteri, assembly GCA_016271365.2. Taxonomy (NCBI): domain Eukaryota; kingdom Metazoa; phylum Chordata; order Ceratodontiformes; family Ceratodontidae; genus Neoceratodus; species Neoceratodus forsteri. Next base: position 158,552,016 of record JADMNL010000025.1, read on the forward strand.
AGATCAAACTTATTTTACTTCTCAATATGGTAGAAGATGCCATGAACACAGATTTGGGATTTATGGCATACAGTATTATAGGACTTAACATCCACAGACCTTTTCTTCATAGGATAGACATATTATAGGACTTCTGAATTTCCTTGTGTGTGTGTGTTGGGGGGGTTATGTGAGTGTGGTGCGTGTGGGGTTGCTGTACATTGAGGTGGGCTTCTATTCAGATACATGGAGTTACAGTGTGTTATGACTCTTAAGGCGCTTTTACACACAGGTTTATGTAACGGAATAACTGTTATGGAAACAGTATTCCGTTACATCCCTTGTGTGTAAATTGCATCTGTTTCGGTCCCTAGGCGAACGTTCATCCAAACCGCAATCTCTGCTTTTCACGGTTTGTACCATTGTGTTCCATTTCGTCAGGCTGTGTAAAACAGCCATTCCGGTAGAAAGGCAGAAAACAACATTTGTAGAGCTGCAAACTGTGGGGGAGCCGAAACAAATGGAGGCAGGGGTTGCCGGAATACTCGCAGCATGTAGAAAGGAACCAGAATGCAACAGAGTACAACGGCGCCACACAGGTAATGCTGATTCCGTTTTAAAAACCTGTGTGTAAAAGCGCCTTTAGTTCACACACATAATGAATATTAATTTTCTCTTACTATTTATCTTCCCAGTGGGGTTAATTCCATTGAGTCTTATTCAGATTCCTAGCCTGTTACTGTACATACAGTAGTTTTATTATATACTGTCACATTTTTGAACCCTGAACATATTAGCGCAGGATCTCATCTGCATGGGGGTCCTTGACAGATCAAATTACATTGGGCTAATATTGTAGTGATTTGTGGAAATGAAGGCATGTTAGGACTCTTGTCTTACATACATACTGTACATTTACTTCTAGTTACCTTTTCCTGGGGAGGGTGGAAGTTTTATTTCATTGTGGTTCTATTCAGAATCCTTGGACTGTTACTGCACAAATAGTAGTATGGTTTTATAGTGTTGCATTTTAAACTCTGTGCATATTAGGATACATGATCCTTTTACTTGGAATTTCATGACAAGTTTAATTCCTTTGGGTAACAATTACAGTGATTGATGTGAATTATGGTGCATTAGGACCTGTGTGTGTGTGTGTATGTATATAGCTCTTTAAAACTAGTTTTCTTCCCCCCAGATATGGGGGGGGGAGTGAGAGAATTTAATTCCTATGATTTCTTATTCAGATTCCTTACACATTTTCAGTATATCAAGTTGTTATATTATACACTGAGAAGTTATTGAAATCTGTACATATCAGGCTGCATGGTCTTAATTTTTTGGTGGTCCTTGACAAGCATTTTTTTGTTTGGCATTTATACTGCCAATTTTACTGGTGTGTAGTGCCAGTATAGTTAGGGGTTTGCAGGGCAGTTTAATGTTAAACCTCAAATCTTGCACTTTAATAAGTTTGGAACTGATGAAGGATTTGCACACAATTTGGCATGCTTTATGCTAGGGAAGGTCTCTTGATGTGCCAAATTTTATGTCAGTCCTTATGTAGTTGTTGTGATACAGAGTGTTGAAAAACAGAGAGTTTTGCTCTTTTGGCTGTTTTTGCTCAACTGTATCTCAAAATGGGTTAACGATGTTGCCTGAAAATTTCAGGGTAGAAAGCCTTAGCCTCACAGGTGTGCCTTTGATGGTTTGGTGGAAAAATAATAATCCGTTGCAGAGTTATAACATGTTGAATTTCCCATTATGTTCTATGGGAAAAATAGATGTCGAGCATGAAATAGGATCTTGCTTGGGGAGGAAGTGTTGGGAGATGGATTGTGCATCGAACAAGGATTCTATTGCAGGTGATAGATACATGCTGTATCAAGTAAAGCGACAAATCCTGGTTTGGAGTAGAAACAAGAGTAGCAACACTAGCACTGTACAGGCACACATCCATCATGGGGACAGCTGCTAGATGCCAGTATATTGGTGCCCCCGCCACACACACTCATCTCCGTACAATACTTTATTTTTTTTTTCCCAAACCTACAGACAGAGTCAGCAAGACAGTGAGCAAATGAGAAAGGGATACAACAGTGTATAATGCAAACATGCCATGGTGCTGTATTGCCAAGTATGTCACAATTTCTCCAATACATACCTACCATCAGTACAGTATTCACTGCCTACTGAGATGAAATTCAGTTTGCATCCAGCATTGTACAAGTGTGGCAGTATATCCTACACATCATCTGCAGTTTTATTGCTAGATATTCTCTGCAATAAGTGACAGCCCATGCCCACCATCTAACCCCAAATTCAGAAATCTCCCGTAACCTTCAACACACATAGGCACAACTCACAGACTGTGCAGTCCCACCCACCACCCTTGTTCCCTGGTACACCTTTATTATAAATAAATCCCTCCCACTCCATCCCTCTGTGCAATTGCACCCGCCACCCTTGTTCCCTGGTCCCTGGTCCATGTAAAAATATTACCCTCATGCCTTCCTCCTCTGTGCAGTCCCACCGCCACCCTTTGTAGCCCAGTCCCCTTTCTTATACATATATAAATTCCTCCCACTCCCTCCCTCTATGCAGTACCACCTGCCACTCTGCCCCAGTCCCCAGCCATGTAAAAAATCACCCTCTCTTTCCCTCCCTCTGTGCAGTCCCACCCACCACCCTCGTTCCCGGTCCCCGGTCCATATAAAAAATATTACCCTTCCTCTCCCTCCCTCTGTGCAGTCCCATCCGCTACCCTTGTAGCCCAGTTCCCCCTTTCCTATACATATATAAATCCCTCCTGCTTCCTCCCTCTGTGCAGTACCACCCACCACCCTCGTTTCCTGGTCCCCTTTAATGAAAATGAAAACCGTCCTCGATGTCTTTTTCTTTTTATAACCTGTAAATAAGAAAACGTCCCAGTGTCGTTTCCTCAGTGCCCCCATCCCCACCCTCCCCTGAGCACCCACCTCCACACTCTCTTACCCATACTTCTCCTGGAGGTAGGGAGTTCCCATTTTCTCTGGACTGGGACACGTCTGCACTCTTCAAAGATGAACTGTGAACTGAGGAATTAAGATAAGCACTGTATAATGGCACTCAATGGGAGTTTCAACTTAGGTTGATGTCTCAGCCATTTTTAGGAATTTTTTTACTAAATTTTTAACATGGGGTTCTTGGGAGCCCACCTCATTAAAACAGTCACTGTCATCTCGATAATCGGACCCGAAAGGTGATTTCGTGGTCACTGCAAGGAGTCACCTTTCAGGACTGATTAATGAAATGACAGTGCCACTGTACATAAGGTCAGGTCCCAAAAAGTCCACTTTGAAAATTTGGTGCAAAAACTCAAAAAAATGACTGTGTTACGAGTGTGCATTGTGCAGGTTCTACACATGCTCGTAACTTCACCACTTTTTCATATTTTCACTCCAGATTTTCAACATTGCCATTTTTTCACACCTCCTTATGAACAGTATAGCTGTCATTTTTCAAATCCTGCCCAAAACATGTTTTCGCACCTGTGGCGCAGAATGGCGCGGTCACTGGCAAAATCAACTTTTGGGATGGATTAACAAAATCATAGTGCCACTGTTCATGAGGGGATGTCCCAAAAAGCCCATGTTGAAAATATGGTGAAAAAATTCCAAAAAATGACTGCATTGCAAGCGTGCATTGTGCAGTTTCCACGCATGCTTGTAACTTCACCAGTTTTTCATATTTTCAATCCTGATTTTCAACATTGCCATTTTTTCACACCTCCTCATGAACAATACAGCTGTCATTTTTCACATCTTGCCCAAAATTTGTTTCTGCACCTGTGCCGCAGATTGGCGCAATTCCTGTGCAAAATCAGCTTTCAGCATAGATGCGTCGGCCCGCCGGTGCAGTGGAAGGATTTACCGTTGCACCGCAGGTGACCCGGGTTCAGGAAAGAACTCAGAATGCTCACTGGCTGGCAGGAGGGCAGGGGTGAATTGAGCCACCATTGCATGTTCTTCACCTCTGCAGGAGGGGAGGGGGTATATGTCTCCGGTCCAGGCTCCCGGGTGACCATGGTACACACCGTTACTGGAGCACCTGAATGCTGCTCCTCTGGGGGGTGTTACAATGCATGATGTGGCTGCATCATGGAGCTCAGTGTGACCCCCCCCCCACTTTCCAAAGCAAGACAAATGCCTCTGATGTGCAGCGTGATGCCGTCCCGGCTGCGGTGGATGTGAGAAGGTCCCTGGCGCATCCGTGACAAGAGCACTATTGGGATTGTGGTGGGAGGCTCCAATAGCTCCACCCTGGGAGGTAATCCAGAGGAAACTAAGTGTGAGGACCTGCCCGACCGTCATGCAGCAAAAGGGCGGCTGAAGGGGTTGGCTACCAGAAGAAGAATAAAGGCATTAGTCAGTTACGTGAAATCACAACAGTACTGAAGACTTCCTATTCTTATCTATTCTACTGAGCATGAGTTGGCTTAACTGTGCTGACCTTATGACTGTGTATAACATTAGCTGTTGTAAGTGTTGTGGTTAAAGTTCTGCATGTTAGCAATGTGTGTAACTGTGTTGTGAGTCTGGGTGTGCTATTATGATTCCACACCCTAACTTGATATTTCCATACTATCAAGGGCATGACAGAAACCCTAACTGATGCGTTAACGAAGTGTTTTGCATTTAATTTATATTATCGTCTATAAACTCCTGTTACTGCACTATAGGCCTTAAGGTTTATGGGGCATAATAACTAGTTTGAGAGTGTAGTTGGGTAATGGTTCCAGCTAGTTTTACATTCCATATAATGTGAAACTATTGCTCAGTTTAGTTAAACTGCACTGTTTACTCTTTGTATGCAATATAGAGATACTTTTTGTAGTTCTGTTTTATGGGCCTTTGTTTTAACTTACAATAGTAGCAAGTCTTTAATCCAGGTGGGTTTTGCTTTTCAGTAACTGCATTCTTATACATACTGTGACACTCATAATTGGGTTTAGGAGCTCTCTGCTCGAGTAGTTGTTATCTTTTTCTGAAAGTATCTCTAAGTCATTTTAATTTATGTGCAGTGCACTCCCTGTATGTTATGCCCTACGCTGACCTTTAGGCCCTTTCAGCTGAAGGTGAACTGGTTCTATTCAGCTTTTCTGACATTGTCTTCTGTTATTTTTTAAATGAGTATTTTGAACCAATGGGAATTATTTGTTTTGTTCTGTATGATCTAGGTGTTGAAAGTATGGTATTTTCTAAATAACTGTCATTAAGCTTTCGAGGAAGGACTTGTTGGTCCAAAAGCTACAGCACTTTGTTCTTTTTGTTATATTTATGTTAGTCCAATAAAAGGTATCAAATCATTTGCTTCTGGATCTGTTCTTACAAGGACCAATACGGCAAAGACTAACTCTGTATGTCAACTAGAAATAAGTAATGAGTGCTACCTCCACCCAGGGTAATTATAACGGGCTAGATATCTGAAGGGTACAACCCAGTGGGATGCTGTACCTACCTCCCCTTCCAGTCACTCCCCATACCAAATTACCATAAACCAACTGAACACTCTAAATAGCATGCAATTAATAGCTATCGCTAATAATATCTCACAGTTTTATGCAATAACAACAATAATAGTTTTATTTATTAGAGAAAGGGGAATGGAAAACGCAAAAGCAGAACAGTTGCAAAATAATTTGATTTGGTAAACAGTAGTAAACAGAACCATGCAGTGCCCCCCCCCAACAGCAATGCCCATGCAACCCCTTCCCTACTAGTAACAGTATCCCTCAAGTTAATTTGGGTACCCAGCCTGAGGCAAGGTGCAGCCCTGTAGAACATTGCCAAGGGTGGGCCAGTGTTGGTGCACTTAACTTTAACCAGTAACTTTTAAACTGAAACTCTGGATGATTTAGTAGGCTCCCCAGCTCAGGGCAGGCCCTGGGCTTACTCATGGTTCTGGCATCCTTTCCCACTGGGTCTGACCAGGTTCAGCCAGTACAGGTTGCCTCTGTAGAGCTGAGGCCGTGGGTGGAAGCTGGCAAGGTTGGCAGTGATGTCTGGCAGCTTGTCCTCTTCAGGTGGTTGCAGGCTCTTGCAGCTTGTCACCCTCGGGATGTCCTCTGACAGATGCTGGATTAGGCCAGACTCATAGACCAGGGCCACATGCTCATCCCACACGCTAAGGCAACCAACTTTGAGGGACAAGGTTCAGTACTGCCTGACATTGACAATACTGGGCTGACTCCTTGACCAACCTGAGTGCTTGCAGTCTCTTCTTGAACAGATTTTCTCCCACTGGTAACAACACAGTTTAGTGGTAGCTTTAATACCTTTCTGGCAGTCAGGCATACAGTCTTTTAACAGGAAGAGGATGCCACACTCTTGGACTGTACTCTCTGGCTCTCCAGGTTGCTGAATACCAGTGGGCTGTCACTGGATATTGAAACTCACTTCAAGCTCTGGCACCAGAGTCCCAGACCCCATAGTGGCAAGGGGCTATTCTGCAGAGTGTCAAATTGCTTTCTTCAGTAGTCCTGGGATTTTATGGCTCTCCCAGATGATAAGAGACTTCAGCAACATTCTTGGTAAATGCCACCAGAAGCCATGGACCGACTTCACTTGAATTTCTCTCTCAACTCCCAGCTCCCCTCTTTTCTCACAGAGCTACAGCTGCTGCCTGCCCACAAGCAGCATTTTCCCAAACTCCTTCAAGAGAAAACCACTACTCAAGATTAGTCCATTCATCTGTCCATCACAGAAACTAATGGGCGTTAGGCTTTCCTCGTTACTGATTGGATCACAATAAAAACACTAAGAACAACATTCACACCCTCTGCCACGAGCCATAGCTGCATGTCCTTGTCCTCCTCGATCACAGATTGCACTAAAGAGGGTCAAAGGTCACAAAATGGAGTCCATGTACACAATCTGTAAAAGAGTTACACTTGGCAGCCCAGATGCAAGCAAAGTAAACTGTTTCAGGACACAAAAATCTTGAGTTCACTAGCTGCATCTCTGAAGTATTATCCAGTTGTGGAATGGGTGCTGAGAACATCTTGAGTTGCCTGAAGCTAAGCCCGTAACGCTAAGTCCCACTGTGTAAGGCCAAGCATACACAGAGTAGTCTTTGAATTTAAAGCAATTGTACAATTCCACAATTCACCCATTCACTTTCTTAACATTCTTCTATTTGTTCTCCATTAGGTGTGCCTGAACCCCCACACATGTTTTAGGGATCCCAGGAATCAGAATACACTGTTACCATGCCCCCTAAATAGCAGGAGTTAGGCATCATCCTAGCGTACGGTGCTGTGTCCCCTAAAAGCAGGATATTAACTATATACACAGCTCCTCTGCCTCAGAGCAAGCAGGCTCTGCAGGCTGGCAGGGGCATAAATGGGTATAAGGACCCAAGGCTGGCAGAATCAGACACCAGGAGACAGAAACTAGCAAGCCCTACCCACCGGAGGGGGGTACATTTGTTATATCCCTGGAATGTTCTGGATTGCTCATCAGTTATAATGTGATTTCTGACATGGGCCTTTAATATCCTTGCGATGTTTAAAGAAGATCCCAGATCACCTCCCATGTCTCTGTAGCATGTGGTTTTTATATTAGATGCCATAATCCAATGTCTGACATGAGGTTCCTATATTTTTGTAATGCCTCTGTACCGGTAACATTCTGAACTGAAATATCTGATACCTCCAACTTTATCCCAAAGTAATAGTAACACACCTGATCCCATCCCAGTTGTCCTATCACACCCCAAACCCCCAGATAACTACCCAATCACCTCCTAGGCTGCACAGTTCCAAAACAGTCCACTGCACAAACCACATAGAGTCCCCTGCTAGCTGTCTGCTCCACTAAGAACCCCAAACAAACAACTCGAGCCTCCGCCAAGCTATTTATCATGAAAATCCAAGAAAGAATCCTCTAAAACCATCTGTACTCCTTCCTCGTACTGACTGATGCCCTTACTATGCACCAACACGGTTTCAGGAGGTCCCATGGGACTGAGACTGCACTCCTGAGGGTCACAGTTGACATTTTTCATACCATGGATCAAGGCAACACCACGGGGGCAGTCTTCATTGACCTCATGAAGGCCTTTGACCTTGTTAACCATTCTCTCCTCATTTCCAAATTCAATCTTTAGGTCTTGACACCAACTCCCTCTCCTGGATCTCTAACTATCTATCTAACTGTGTCCAGTGAATAAAATGGGCAGGCGCCCTTCTCCCCTCTATCTCCTGTCATGGACGGGGTCCCACAAGGATATATCCTTGGGATTTCACTTTTCTCAATCTTTATTAATGACTTGCCTCTAAATTGTGTGTGGGGGGCATCAATCCAGCTCTATGCAGACAATGCCATATTATACCGGCATGGCACTGACGTCTCCACCATTCAATCTGACCTGGAAAATGACTTCCAACATCTGGAAGCATGGTTCAAATTGAATATACTAGTACTGAATGCAAAGAAAACCAAATCTATGTTGTTCCATCACACCTCCTTTGACCTAACCTCCCAGCCCCCTCTGGTTATCAACACCTCTTCAGGTCTACCGCACAAAGGTGTGGGATCTTTCAAATATCTGGGTATGACACTCGACAATCACCTGTCCTTTAACATACATGTAAATAGTGTTATTAAAACTACAAATCAGAAGCTTGGCCTAATACATCGCTCTGCCTCCTTCCTTACTCCCTGTGAGAGAAAAAACATTGCTGCAGCCACCCTCCTCCCTGGTCCATTCTACGGTGCACCCATAATCCACTCAGTCAAGTACTCTAATCTGGCCAAACTCAAACAGGTCTACCACAGGACTGCTCATTTCACCGCTGGTGCACCTGCTCAGACTCATCACTGTGACATACTGAGGTCCCTGGCCTGGCTGTCCTTCAAGCCCAAATTAGACTTCCTGGCATTGTGCACTACCTTTAAACTCACTCACCTCCCGTCCCCTCCTGTTCTCGCTGGTCTGCTCACTCTGAAGACCTTCCCCAGGACTCTCCGCCACTCCCACCTCCCACCTCCCACTGCTTAACCTTCCCAAAGCCCACTTGTTGTTGGCAGGTGGTCCTTCGCTTTCTCCGCACTGCAAAAATGTAATGCTCTGCCACCAAGTCTACTCTCATGTACATCTCTTCCCCAGTTTAAGAGAAGCTTCAAGGAAATCTTCTCTCCACCCCCCAATCTGTAGTGGTATATGCGCTTAACCCCTTCCATTTTCCTCTATCTACCTTCCTCCCTCCTCTGCCCTTACAGGCTGTCCATTCTCTTCACTAACCCTTTTTCTTACCCTTGACCTTCCCCCACCTGTCCCATGCCCCCTCTGATTCCCCAATCTTCCCCTAACCCCTTCCCTCTTTCCTCCCCACTTATGCTTTGTAAATCTCTCTTTCCATTCTTAATCTTGTCAGTATGTAAGATTGTACTGTGTACTTGTATTGTGCGCTAGCCTCTAATGAACCAGCTCACCTGTCGCAGCACTGTGGTCTCATGCATCTTCATGACTCTCACAGCTAGCCACTGGACCCTCAGGAACTGTATGGATTCATCATCCAACAACGGAAGAAACTGACGCTCCTCTCTGCATACCTTTCTGTTACTCACTGTTTATATACTGTCAGATTGTTCTCATTTTCCCTTATGTTTTTACCTTTTGTATCCTATTTTATAATGTAGCAACTCATGGAATTGTTTTTATTCCCCGGGCCACCCCTGAAAAAGGGACATATCAGTCTCAGTGGGCCTACCTGGTTATCAAAATTCAGATAAAAATAAATTTCATCCTACCAGGCCCCCCACTAAGTATCCCAGTCTCTCATCTATCTGATCCCACTTGACCCCAAAAATAAACAACCCCATACCCTCCCAGCTGTCTGATCCTCAGCTCCGTAGAAAACAACCACAGCTTCCTCATGCCAGCCCTAGTTTGCAGTAGTCTGTTCTCACTGCTACAGTCCTTTGCTTGACTACACAGTTTTATTAAAATAAATGAATAATAGATATGGTAATTTACATATAAGCCTTTAGGGAGATTCTGGATGTTAGTTGGCCGTAATAAAATTAGTGATCCTAGAAACAATAGTTTGTCTTCTTAGGTGAACATAACAATTTAAGGTGGTATCATTTTATAGTTGCTTTGTGGTCGAAGAATAGTTTCAGTAGAATTAAAGGCACCTTAACAGATTAGAGGAGCATCCGTAGAAGAAACGACATGCACTGAAAACAAAGAATAAGGATTATGTACTAAACTGGATATGATTTTGAATGTTAAAGAGCAACTCTGCAGATTAGCATCTAATTTATGGACAATGATGTTTAAGTCATTATAGTTTATGAAAGAATGCATTTCTTTAGCTTTCAGTTTTCCTTTCCGGGGCTTATAACACATCTTTGGTAGTCTATCCAGGAAGTCTGTATCACAAGCATGTGACTGTCCCCAGCTGGCCATAGTCATGGTGTTCTGTTTATGATATCATAAGTGCTTACCATGGCAGCAGACTATTTTAATAGCTTCAATAATTGTAGTCAGCTGGGGACAGTTAAAGGCTTCTTTGAAAGACACAGTGAAATGTAATCCCGGCTGGCATGTGTGGTTCACACCCTGCGTGATGACTGTACAGGGCCCATCTTGTTGAGGGGTTGGGTTCATTCTTTCTCCTGTGGTAGGGTTCTTCTCAGAACAAATAAACAGTGTGGTGCCTCCACCTAAAGAGAATCAGTGGGCCAGTTGTTGTGCAGCTTGGGTGGGCCTAGCGGTCCTTATCTGCCATCAAGTTTTATAGCACCAGCCTTCAAAATTCAGAGCAAATTGTGGAATGTATAGCACTTTCTTATTTTTGAGAATTATATGCCAAACAATAGTGGACGCTATATGTTCAGTGTTAAGGAATGTTTCTATCAAGTTAGTTCAATGTTTTAATAGTTTGTGTGTCCAAAATAGCTCTAACATTATGAGGAACTTCAGCACACTTTCTCAGAGCAAGGGTAAATTTGAGTGGAAGCACTACGCTAAAATTCATAGCAATCCAGAGGTATGGTGTGCCAGATGATGGGATGCAGTACGCACTCCACCTCCATACACTGGACTGAACCACTCTCGAGGACCAATAAGACAGTTGTTACTTCACCAATAAACATTTAAGTCAGATTGCACAAAGTGAGTGCACACACCAAAGTGAAATTCAGCAAATTAACAGTGTTTTAGTTAGGAACACGGCCTGGAAGCTGGAGGAAAAGAGGAGACTGGGCAGTTACAAGTCACCTTGAGCACACCCACCCATAGCAATGCCTTCTGGGAGCACTTCTAGTCTCGGTCACAACCACTCTCTCAGATTCCACATGGTCTATGAGGCACCTGATCAGCCAAGGGGCACAAAAAGATGACTTACACTACACATGGTGCAGTAAAGTCTTCCACTGGTACCACTACTAAAAAAAGATAATTTTAAGTATGAAACAAGAACCGATGGCTCTGGGTACCCAAATTACTCTAAAGATCTGGTGCAGGCCTGGTAGCTACATTGCCTGGGTTCTTTCAGTGGTGCGCTTGATGAAATTTAGCACGCTTGCAATTTATGAACATACGAATCTGCCAGCAGAAATAGGCCACATGGTCTAGCAAGTCTGCTCGAATGTGCAGCTAGCACCCCTTACATTGCAGCTGTCCCCCCCCCAACAATTCCGCCACCCCTTACCCTGTCCCATCCCCTTTTAATACTGCCACCTGTCTTACTGAATACCACCTCCTTGTGCAAAGTGTTCCACTTTGACACCACCCTCTCTGTGAAATGTGCCTCCTCATTTCCCACCTGTATCTTCCCCCCTCCAATCAGAGACCATGCCCTCTTGTGTCCCTCCCTCTCCTCAACTTAAATACCTCCCGACAGACCATACCTAGTGTGTTAGCACAATTAAAGAACTTGATGTCCAGAAATCTGGAAACCCAATGTTATAATTATGCAATTAGGCATGATGGGGGTGTGTTACGGTGTGATAATGGCCCACCTCAGCTGGGTTGAAGTACGAGGCAAAGCCAAGTGCTTCCGCCACCCGAGAAGGGCCATTAGCCCACCATGATGCACTCCTGCAGTGCCCTATGACAATTATAAAATGGATCCTTTTAGTAAATTGGATGTATTTTCTAAACATATTTTTGTTATGCTACTTTCAGCTGGGTTGTACTGAGATAACCACCCAGCTGAAAGTACTTCGGACAAATCTGGAGCCAGCATTCTTTCTACCCATTTCATAATCCAAATTGAAAATGACTGTAATCCAAAGAAAAAAAAGCCCCAGCCAGCAACGCCAGCAGCACTCACATGACCCACAGATACAGAAGCTCAGTTGAGGTGGGAACCAGCACACAGTAGCAGGTCAGGCAGCAATCAGGACGAGGACCCAGAGGCCTGGAGATGAAGATACCTTGCACTTGTGTTAGATGACTCTCAGCCACTTAGCCCTTCTGGCTCACATTTCTCAGGACACAGCCTTTCTGGCTCAGCTCTCAGTCACAGGAGCACTATGCAACAGCTTCCCCATTCCCAAGGAGTCCAAACCCCAGGAGCGACCCCCATGTTCCAGCGCTCCTCCAGAATAAGAGTACCCATGTACTCTTGGCACAGGCCCTGTGGCTCTCTGTTCCCTGATCCACCCCACTAGATAAGGATTAGCAGGGAGCTGGCTCCAAAGCAACCTGGGAAAGTTGCAGGTGTCTGTCACTGATTCCTCAGCTCCGCAGATTTCTCAGGATTTGGGTCGCTCAGATTTTCTTGCAGCAGCTTCATTCTGCAAGTGCTTTCCTGGCACAGTCACACACATAAGAGCCCAGGATAAGGTGCACAGTACTTAGAAGGATGAGCCCAGGACAGGACTCACGAGATCTGAGCCTGGCTAGGCCTCTAGATCTCACAAGCAGCAGCAGGTCTGTTCACATCTGAGTCTCTTTCCAAACTGCCACAAGCTCCTTGTGAGCATAGAAATTCTCTGTCAGTTTTCCACTGGCCAAGCAGGGCTGTCAATCTGTCCATTTTCCCTATGCTGCCCTCTCATTGACCCCTTTAGCCCACCAATCCAATGGGGGACCCTGTGATATCACTCTGTCCCACAATTTTCTCCTGCTGTTTCTAGGGCTTCCCAGTCTCCTGGCTGAGCCGCAGGGGTCATGGGGCAGCAAGATGGCCATGACCATGCCTGATGGAGCGTAATGCTCCAGACATCTATGTTTATTGGTTTCACTGTGCTCCCATGTCATGTGTTGGCCCCAGTGCAGCTTCTTAGGGCTGTTGTCCACTTTGGCTGTTTTGGTGGTGGTGTAATGGGTCTGTGAGTTGTGGTGACAGGGTTGGAAAGAGAAGAGAGCACTAGGGAGGAGCCCCTTGCACATGCACTCCAACTCTATGGTGACTGTCTCGTGTGGTGCAGGAGGAGGTGGAATGGAGGAGGTATCCTTCTTAGCTCCCAGTTCCCACTGCCAAGATCAAGGAACTAAAGCAGAAGAAAATGTCGCACCCCACCGACAGAGGCTCAGATGGTGCCAAAGTCTCTTTCTCCACACAACTCTTTGTCTCTCACTGTGTTACACACAAGATCGAGCAAGAGAGCTGCGGCAACAGCATGAGCAGTATTTGGGAGGGCAGCTGATACAGTGCAGATAAGCCCCCCTCCAAAACAAGTGGGGTTACAGAATCATATAAAACATTATCTAAAATATTTAGTTGACCAACAACATGAGACAGTAAAAAAACAAAGGAACACCACAATTATATATAAATGCTGTCAATCTAATAGTCATTTTTTATATGCAAGTTCTCCCCTGTCATCCCTGCCAACCCCCTTCTGCCTACAGCCCCCAGCCCCATCAGCTACCTTCTCTGGCTGTTACCCCGTTCTCCTGGGTGCCTCAGTCAGTAGTGCAAGGCCTGCAGAGTCCCTACCTTCATCCCGCCAGACAGCATTGTTATCCGTCCTGCATTTTTGAGCTTCTGGTTTCCCCTGGGGCAGAGTCAAGTGCAATGGCACAACTGTGCTGATGCATGTGCACGTTATGGTGACCTCTGTCATGTCACACAGCACCTTGCCTGTTGCACTACCCAGCCTCCTCTCTGATGTGGCAATGCAGCAAGGTGAACTGATCTGCTTTCTCAAAGGAGGAGAGCAGTTTTGGGACACTCACTCCTCCTTCCCTAGCCTGGCCCCCCAAGTGACCCTGGTCCATTCTCAAACCTGGCTACGATGCTGGCGGCTGGTGAGGCATTAGCGCCACAGCTGTACATGCCACTGGGTCAGCCGCTATACATGTAGTAGTATTGAGTTTTATATTTTAGTAGAGTCATTCTCTATTTCTTTATTTATTTATTTGTTTTTGTTAACCAGGTTGGGCTGACAGTATAGCCTAGAGGTTAGAGTAACGAGCTGTGAATGAGCTGGATACATCCAGCAGACCAGACCTGGGTTTGATTCTCACAACCTCCACTTGCATACCGAGTGGCTCTGAACAAGTCACTTAACTGCCCAGTGCTCCCAGATCATCCCTGAAAACAGGCACTTGTGCCTAGTGGGCCTTACCCGATTACCAAAGACTACAATAAAAAAAAAAAAGTCGCTAGACAAGAGAATACCTATTTTCAGCACAACCCAGGAGATTGCAAGAGCAATTGAAATTACAAAAAGCAGCAATGCAACATCATAGAAAAAATGCAACATTACAACAAAGTGACACAATATGTGTCCTAGAACAAAGTCCCAATGAGCAGGCAAGGGTTACACTTTAAGTGTCAGTTAACTACAGTGTAGTTACAGTGTAACTACACTGTAACTGCATTGCAACTGCAGTGTAGATGCATGCAAGAAACATATAGTAGAATGTTAGTAGAATGTTATTATGGGTTGAATTCGGTTGAAAGCTATCCTTGTTGTACCATCAATGTGACGTCAGCTTGCTGTTATACCATCTTGAGTACGCACATCGATGGTACAAAAGCATCGGATGCATTTGTGCATGTGCATCAGTAAAGCACAGCACCTCGAAAATGGCCATGGTGGTGAGACATGGACCGAAAGTGATCAGCAGCTATTAAATGATGGCAAAGTAAGGTATATTATTGATTCACCGTTGCCTAATAAACAGCTCGCACGTATACATTTATTTAAAAAATTTAGTCTGTGAGATCGCAGACAGGGATAGAGTTGGGCCTGCTCTTTGGTTGGGGAGTCTGAAAGTGCATTGCAACTCTCCAGAAGTGGTCCGCCATTGATTTACTGTTGCCCATACACTATACAAGACAAGGGACAGGCAACTATAAACAACAATGCTAGGATTCACTTTTTCGAGGTTGTCTGACAACCGAAAAACTCTCGACTTCACTCTCGAGGATTTACTTAGTTGTCATGACTCTCTCGAAGTAAAACACAGCACTGATGTTCACTGTTGCCAATCCATTATCTCAATGTAACAACAGTGTGCTTACCTTCTGTTGCGTGTAATTAATGGTTAGTTACACTAAACTGACACTTAAAACAAAGAGTAACCCAAGCAAGGATCAAACATGCATGTATGAGGCAGCAATGAGTGTGACGCTCTGCCCCTTGCTTATGATTAATGTATGATATTGGTATTATAAATACATGGTCTGTGTATGACATTTCAGTGTGTGAGGAATTTGGCCTGTGGTTACAAGGTGTCAGTGGCTAAAAAAACCCCACAGGATATTGTAAAACAGACCAGAAGAACCATTTAATTGATTTCCTTGCAAAATGGCATTTTATTACCTTTTTATGACCTGTCCAGGCTTTTTTGAAGTGGAAACCAACTGTGACTTTATGATATTAGAACTAGAACGTCAGGTGGATTCCTGTTGGCTTTTAACACCTTGGTGCCAGTGTGGGACTGTTTAGATCAAAGGAATGTTTAATTAAGGAGTCATATTTAGAAAATGTTTTTTTTCTTCTGACGTTACCATTAATTTTAAAATACCTTCTGGTAGGAAATTATGTTTGGAGGAATAGATTCTAAAGAAGGAGCTAGATGACTCACCAAGTGGTGTGGAGACACAGTTAAACTGATACTTGTGTCTGAAATGTATGGCATATCATTTTGGGCTCAGAAGAAACAAAGTTCTCTATAACTAAAAGAGCACTTAGAAATGTAATAGTTAGAAAGCAATTACGTCCCTTTGTGGTAGGAGTGTTGTTCTTCTGAAACTTTCTTTTGTTTTCTAAGATTGTAAGCTGTATGATATATTGTTCTGTGTTTAATTTTTCCTTTTTATCATATTTTGGTAAAATACCATTTTCTTTAAGATACTGCCTGTGTCTTCCCAGTTTTTCTTTTGCATGTGGAGTGCCTGTATTTTTTAAGTCTGACAATGGTTTAAAAGGCTTGATGGTGTTACTGAGCTTGGAGAAGGTAAGAATATACCTAAGGTCTTTTATAGAGTTTTAAGGGTTCATTTTGGAGACCTGGCTAGGTGCCCCTGGCAAAGGATTGTACTGCAATTCCCGAAGAGGGTACATATCTGAGCCTGTACATTGGATATGCTAGCATAAGGTTCACAGTTTGAATTCCCCCAGAACTTGAGGCTAACAGGTGATTCGGACCCAAAAGCAGACAGGAGGTTTACCCTGTCTGTTACCTGTTCACACTGTTGCTCTCTGAGGTTGGCACTGTGGGAGCAGAGGGCCTGACCTGCAGAGTGCATTTGTGACAGATTTGGTTGGCAGCGGTGCAAAAGAATAATTGGTAACACAAGCTTTAACAGTTCAGTGTGTCAGCTTAATATTGTACAGCTCACTTGCAAAAGAAGGTAGTGATTTTTAAGAAACAGAACTATATCATTTTCTTACAGTCAAAGTTCCTACCTGTTTTATTTTTTCAAAGTGCAAGTTAAGGTAGTAGTAGTTAGGAAAGAAGATGGCTTCCAATTACAGCGAGCATTGCAGACTACCTGAAGCAGTTGTGGAAGGAGAGAGTCCTGCACAAGAGGAGAGCCAACAAGCAGAACCTCATGGATGCTCTGTTGGCAGCTGATGCCCAGAGTGTCGAGTCACAGCCCATGACTGTAAAGGACTGAACCTTGGGCATGGAGGGGCCAGTGGCCAGTGTAGTGTCCAGATCTAGTGAGGAGGACAGCAGGGCCAGTGCAAGCCAAGGGCCAAAGCAGCAGGGGAAGGTCACCAGCATTCTGGAGCCAGAAGCAATCAGGCTGCAGACTGAGTTGTGCAGAATGGTGCTGGAGTTCCAGAGGGAGACTGAGTGAGAACGGAGAGAAGAGGAGTGAGAACAGCGAGCCGCAATGGAGAAGAGGAAGCAAGAACAGCGAGAAGCTAACCATGAAGAGCGTGAGTGCCAGCGAGCCGCAGAGGAGAAGAGGGAGCGAGAACAGTGAGAGGCTGACCATGAAGGGCATGAGCACCAGAGGCAACATAACCTGGAGAAGCTATGACTCCAACCACCAGCACCAGAGCAGGTAAGTGGCCTGGGTTTAACTGGAACTACAGGACTGGGTTACAAATTAAATTCCAAATTGATAGCGGAATTTAAAGAGGGGGGAGGATATGGATGCCTTTTTAAATTCCTTTGAAAAAGTTTATATTCAGGCAAATATTTCTAGAGGCTTCTGTAACTTCCAGCTATCCCTGCTACTTCCCGGGAAAGCTCAGAATGCATTGGGTCAAATGGACAATGAGGACAGTAATGATTACAGCAAACTTAAAGCTGCACTTTTAAAAAAAAGTTTGATTTAACTGCAAAAGCTGGGGAGGTGGTCCCAGGATCTGGCAGCTTGGCTTCAATGCCAAGAAATGCAAAGTTATGCATATTGGAGCCAAGAATCCCAGGACAGAGTACTACCTGGGTGGAGTCTGTGTATCTGCATCAGAGGAGGAGAAGGACCTGGGAGTGATGATCACTAGTGACCTGAAGCACTCCACGCAGTGCAAGAAAGCAGCAGCAAAGGCAAACAAGATGCTGGGATGCATAGCTAGGGGGATCAGTAGTAGGACAGAGGAGGTTATACTGTCCTTATATAAGTTACTGGTAAGAGTATGGAGTTCAGTACTGGTGCCCACACCTCAAAAAGGACATTAACCTTCTGTAGAAGGTCCAGAGGAGGGCTACAAAGATGATAGCAGGTCAGCAGAGTAAGGCATATGAGGAGAGGTTGAGGGCATTGAACATGTATTCCCTGGAAGACAGGAGAGAAAGACGGGACATGATTGAGACTTTCAAGTACTTGAAAGGGATAAATAAGGTTGATAAGGAGAGTCTCTTTAAGCTGAGTGGCAACCATAACATGAGGGGGCACAGTCTTAAGCTGGAGGGTGGGAGGTTTAGGAGGGAGGGCAGGAAGCACTTCTTCACAGAGAGGGTGGTGGACACTTGGAATGCATTGCCAAAAGAGGTCATCTCATTGAAGACAGTGGGCAGCTTTACGAGAGGCTGGGATAGGCATAGGAGGAAGGTAAGGATCATGGATAGGGAGGATGGGAGGAGTGGGGAGGAAGGGAGGGCAGAGACATTAGCTCATGTTGTGGACCCTGCAATATGAGCAGACTTGACAGACCAAATGGCCTTCTTCTGCTGGCTTCTTTATATGTTCATATGCATGTTCAACCATTCCTAGAGGGTAGGAAGGGGGCAGGGGGTACAATAAAAGGCTGTAACATAGATAATACATAAAAAGGGCCAGGAAACAACACGTAGAGAAACAATAATAAAGGTGCATTTCAAAACATAGGATAATAAATACAGTAAAAAAAACTTTTATAAAACATAAAGACTGTGTTCTTACTAGGGTTTTACATTAGAAACCAAGGCTAATAGATCAGTTTTCAGCCCCTTTTTAAATGTCTCCCCCAAGGGGAAATGCCTGAGTTGATAATGATGGGAATTTTACAAAAGCAGGGCCACCATTGAGAACGCGTTCTTCCAGAAAGTTTCAGATGCACCCTCAGGACAAACAGAAACATAGAAACATAGAATTTGATGGCCGATAAGGACCGCTTGGCCCACCTAGTCTGCCCATTTTCCTACCTAACAGATAAGCTGCAGATCCTAGTTAACCAACAGCTTACTTCCTCCTACCCCACTAGGACTGCCTTATGTCTGTCCCATGCATTCTTGAATTCTCACTGTTCTTGACTCCACAACCTCCTCAGGAGGCTGTTCCATGCATCCACAACCTCTCCATGAAAAATACTTCCTCACATTACCTCTGAGCTGCTCCTCTATCTTCAAATTGTGCCCCTTGTTCTTGCACATCTCTTTTTCTGAAAGATGCTACCCTCTTGGACTTTGTTGATTCCCTTGAGGTACTTGAAAGTTTCTATCATGTCCCTCTCTATTTTCCTCAAGGGTATACATATTAAGCTCCTTTAGTCTTTCTTCAGATGTCTTCTGGTGCAGACCCTGCACCATTTTTGTTGCCCTCCTCTGACAGCCTCCACTCTGTCTATGTCTTTGCAGAGATAGGGTCTCCAGAACTGCACACAGTACTCAGATGGGGTCCTCACCAACTGTCTGTACAGAGGGATAACAACTTCCTGTTTTCTACTATTGATGCCTCTTCTTATGCATCCCAGTATCCCCAGCCTTCCTTACTGCCTTCTCACATTGCTTGCCCACCTTTAGGTCATCTGATATAATTACCCCCAGGTCCCTTTCCATTTTTACTGTTGTCAGTATCTCACCCCCCATTGTGTACTCTTCCCCTGGGTTTTTGTTTCCCATGTGCATTACCTTGCACTTCTTTGTATTGAATCTGAGCTGCCATACATTTGACCATTCCTCCAACCTTGCCAAGTCCCTTCTCATCCTTTCCACTCCATCTTGTGTATCAACCCTGTTGCAGATCTTTGTGTCGTCTGCAAAGACACATACTTTTCCTTCCAGTTCCTCTGCAATGTCACTTATAAAGACATTAAAAAGGACCGGTCCCAGTACTGAACCATGCGGTACCCCGCTAGTAACCCTCCTTTCTTCACTGTGTACTTCATTTACTACTACCCTTTGCGTCCTGTTGTTCAGCCAATTTTTTATCCAGGCTACCACCTTGGGGCCCACTCCAAGGCTGGCTAACTTGTGTATTAATCTTTTGTGTGGGACTGTATCAAATGCCTTGCTAAAATCTAGGTAGGCCATGTCCACAGCCCCTCCCTGGTCTACTACTTTGGTCACCCAGTCAAAGAAATCATTAGATCTGTCTGACATGACCTTCCCATCGTGAATCCATGCTGCCATGGGTTCTGTGCCCCACTGGCCTCTAGGTACTCAACAATTCTTTCCTTCAGAAGTGATTCCATCATTTTCCCTACCACTGAGGTCAAACTAACTGGTCTGTAGTTTCCTGCCTCTGTCCTGCTCCCAGTTTTGTGAAGAGGAATCACATCTGCCCTCCTCCAGTCCTCAGGTACCACCCCATCCTCCCATGATTTGTTAAAGACAGTAGTCAGCGGTGTCACTAGTTCTACCCTTAGTTCTTTTAGAATTCTTGGGTGAATCCCATCAGGCCCCATTGCTTTGTCCACCTTCAATTTTATTAGTTCTTTCAGAACCCTTTCTTCTGTAAATGGACTGGTATCGACCTCATCTTCAGAGTGTTTCTCTTGTTTGGTTTAGATACCTCCCTCCTCTTCCTTTGTGAATACTGAGCAGAAATATTCGTTCAGTATCCTGATTTTCACTGTCCCCCTCTACCCACATTCCCTCCCCTTTATTAAGCCTCAGTATCCCTCCTTTGGTCTTTCTTTGCTCCCTAATGTACCTATAAAAGGTCTTATCCCCCTTCTTAACAGAATTGGCTATCCTTTCCTCGGTTTGGGCCTTTGCTATTCTGACTGCCTTCCCAGCCTCTTTCTGCTTTAACTGATAAAGTTCTCTGTCCTGCTCCTTCTGTGTTTCCTTATATTTCCTGAATGCTATCCTTTTCTCCTTTACCTTCCCTGCCACCTCTTTTGAGAACCATAGCGTTTTTTTCCTTCGTTGTGTTTTATTGATTTGCTTTACACAAACGCTTGTTGCCTCTGTGATGGCTGTTTTGATTACTCCCCATTGTTCCTCCACCCCTCCTTCTTGCCTGTTTGCTAGTGCTTTTCTAAGGCACTCTCTCATTTTCCAAAGTCAGCTCTCCTAAAGTCCAATACTCTTGCTTTTGTATGGCTTGATTGTATGGCTGTGTTTATCGTGAACCACACTGTTTGGTGGTCGTTTGTTCCCAGATGGCTACCCACCTCTAAATCTGATTCTTTCTCCGTCCCCATTTGAGAGAGTACCAGGTCTAAGATTGCTCCCTCGAGTGGGTTCCAATACTAGCTGTCTGAGGCATGCCCCCTGTAGGGCATCAAGAATGACCCTGCTCTTGGATGTGCTTGCAGCAAAGGTGCTCCAGTTAACATCTGGCATATTCAGGTCCCCCATCAACAATATCTCCCTTTTTCTGCCATTCTAAGAAGCCTTCTATCATTTCCTTGTCCATTCCCTCCCCTGAGATGGGGGTCTGTATACAACCCCGTATGGATTGTGGTGCCATTTCCTGTCTCTAGGGTGACCAGAGTGCCTCATCTGCCTTGATGGAGCAGAATGGTCGATCAGGTGCATACCAGGCTAAAAAGGTCTTTAAGGTACTCAGGCCTCAACCCATTTAGGGCTTTGTACATTAGATCTTGTGCAGGCCTGGTGGCACTGAGAGTTGAGGATGGATGCCATACCTCGCTGTATGCTAGCAAACCAAGTTCGAAAGCAGACACAGGTTGCTGGGGGTCTGCTGGGAAGGGGAAGAGGAATAAACATCTGAGGGATTGCTTCCTCTCCTGGGGAGGGAGGACTGCGATTTTCATCAAATGACTACTGCCAGGTGGAGGCCTGGTGACAGTGCAAGTCTGGAATGGCAAAAAAGGGCGGGTTCTGTGGGACTCTGTGATATGTGTGTGCCTCCACATGCATACACTGGCGTGCATGCCCAGAATGGAGTTCAGAGGAGAAAATGGTGAAAATGTTAGTGAGACAGATGTACATGATGCTCTGCACATGTTCCCCTACCTGCCCCAACACCAGGGACCTTGCTGGTCAGAACTGGTTGTGTCTCAGAGGGGTGTCGGCCTTCACCTCCTGACCCTGTCAAGGGGTAATCCGTGGGGGTACTCAAGCTGATCAGGTACTCCTGGGGAGGTGGTGGATGGTGGGGTCATCAGGGACAGGGCTGAAGGAGCCGAGCTTCATCAGCCAAGGTGGCATAAAATGTGTATAGTAAAAAGTAAACAAGAACTTCAGGTAGTGCTCCACCTGGTGGGAAGCCAGGGTAGCTGTGACAACACAGGTGTAATATGTCCAGTGTATGTTGATTCGAAATCAGTCTTTACACGGCATTGTGCACCAGCTGTGAGTGGTCACCAGCCTCCTGGACAGTGCTAGGTAAAGGGCATTGCAGCAGTCGAGTCTTGAGGTCATGAATGCATTGGCTAGGGTCAGCAGGTCCTCTTACTCTCGATAGGGTCTGAGCCAGGAGATATTTCTCAGTTGAAAAAAATCTAGATTCTTCAGCCTATCCACTGCCATAGGACCCCTCATGAAAATTTGGAGCACCACTGGTGTAGTAAAAGAACAAAGATGGGCACACCACAGGTACCGACATTTCAAAATATATTGAATTAGATGCATGAGAAAGCCAGGCTAACACCCCTATGTATCGATATGCCATATCTCCTCTCATTACTTTAATGTGGATCATAAATTCCTTTTTTCCTTTCCCTTTCCTTTTGTCCCTCTTTCCCTTCCCCTCTCCTGTGTCCATGATAGAATTATTCTAACATAATTATTGTGACAGCTGCATATATGAATATTGTACATATGAAAAATCTTTATTATCTTGAAATGATTTCACTAAAAATACCACCAACTGCTTAATCTGGTTCAATTTTAGTTGGTTACCATCTGTATCGCCCCCCCCCCCCGGTAGCCCCTGAAAAAGGGACTTCTAGGCCCAGTGGGCTTACTGGGTCAACAAAATGCAATAAATGAATACATCATCTTTATTATTGGTATTATCCAATTTGATAGGTTTTTAAATTTTTCTTCTGTGTGTCATTTCTGTATGCTCCCCCAAGTCCTCGGCTGCCCACTCCTTTGGGTGGCCTAGGGACCTGTGGCTAGTCCCCATCACCAATTTGCCACCCTCAGTACTGCCATGGCCCAGTTGACCCAACATATCCCTTCGTCGGGGGGGCCCTCATGGACAGGGGAACTGGGAGAGACTTGCCCAAAGGCTGCCTTCTACTCTGAACACATGGCAAGGGTCAGCACGGACACTACCAGGCTTCATGGTGAGCGGGGACCGGCCTCCGCTATCTGGTTGGCAAAGTTGCTGCTTTTTCCTACTTTTCACCCCCCCACCCCCATATAGTGGTCCAACCTCGGTGTTCTGAGGGGGTTGCATTCAGACATCTCGAGGCTTCACACCGCCATCAATGCCAGCCACAAGCCACCACCGGGAGCTGCCTATCCAGCGGTCTAGGACCATTCCATCCCCACCCTCCCAGGAAGGAAACGTCCATAGGACATTCATGACTCCTCCTTGCTGGACTCTGCTGCTGATGTCGGGGCTTGGGGCATGAACCCGGATTGCCAGTGAGCCAAGTGAACACCCATTGCTCAGTGCCACAGAGTAGGTGCACTTCTGTAATGTTTAATAAGGATTAATTAATCACGTGTGTATTTTACACTTGGAGGGGTATTTAAGAAGTGCTTAATTGTGCTAACTCCTCCCCCTGATGAAGCCTTGATAGGAGTGTCATTGAGACACAGGTCAGGAAGCATAGGAAAACCAGGAGCAGTTGTAGAATTAACCAAAAATATTTATTTACAGTATCAGTAACATAATAAATAAACTTGTTCAGTATAACTACGTACAAAGGAGAAAAAAAACAGTAGTTTTCCTTGAGTCTCTGTGTCTCTTTTTCTTCTAATCTCTTTTTTGCAGTTGCAGCTTAACTCCCTTATAAGTTCTTTCAACCCCCACTCTTAGCAAGCATCCTGTTTTTGTATATGTCAGGGCAGAAGCTGCTAGAACACATTGTGCTTCAGCTGAGAGGCCCCATTTGCACAGCTTTTGCCAAAGGGTTAAACATTTGCACTCAAGTAACCTCTGGAGTTTTCCATTAGCTTTTTACAGTCATCTCAAAATATAATTATATATATTT
This sequence comes from Neoceratodus forsteri, assembly GCA_016271365.2. Lineage (NCBI taxonomy): Eukaryota > Metazoa > Chordata > Ceratodontiformes > Ceratodontidae > Neoceratodus > Neoceratodus forsteri. The sequence continues at coordinate 158,576,186 of JADMNL010000025.1, forward strand.
CAACAGTAATGCTGTATATTGAAGATCTACTGTTACGGTAAATTCTTACGTAACTGTACTTTGTCTGGAAGCCACAAGCATAAACATAGGGATAATGAACAGGCCTCCCTGGCATGCTCTAGGTTGCCACTGTGGCCGTCAGATAACACTTCTAACACGTCACTGTCTGCTCCTGCGGCGGTGACTCCAGCCCCCTCTGACTGTCGACCCGACGCCAAGGTCGGGGCTTGGCTTAGGCGCTACCCGGGCCTGTTACGGCAGCATTTGTAGGGGGTAGGAAGAAATAGGCTGTTGGTTAAATAGGATCTGCAGCTTATCCTCTAGGTAGGGAAATGGGCAGACTAGGTGGGCCAAGCGGTCCTTATCTGCCGTCAAAGTCTATGTTTCTGTGTTTCTATATTAGCAGATATGCAAGGGGGAAAGAGGAGACAGCAAGGGAAAACTGAGCGACAGTGAGAGTCAAAGAACTGTGAGATTGTCAGGGTGATCAAATCCGAAGACTTACAGGAAAATTTGGTTGCGCAACCAGACAGACAAGAGATAGAAAAGAACAGATCCTAGCATTTAAACACTTTCTTCATAACAACTGGGATAGAGTCCTATTCCACCCTGTCACAAGGAGGCAATACGTAGGGGTGTTAGCCCAGCTTTCTCATGCATTTAATTCACTAAATTTTGAAATCAGTACTTGGTGGTGTGTGTCCATCTTTGTTCTTGTCTACTTTACAGTTTGATTAGCTGGAGCACCTTTATAGACATTGGTGTGTGTGCTTCGATTTTTTATTATGTCAGGACCACTGGTGTAGGTACGCCTGTGAGCTGTAGGTGTCATTGAAAATGTAAACCATGTGCTATTTGATTGGCATTGTTATAAAATATCAAAGGGAAAATATTCATTACCCCTTTAATGTAAATCCCATCATTAGCAGAGCCAAGCCTAATTGAGTTAATGTCAACCAACCATTAATTAAAACAATTGTAAATTCATGGTTAAAGCGATGCAGATAAGGAGAAGGCTGGTAGGACAGGAACAAATGAACTTCAGCATTTTACTGGCGAGGTTCAGTCTTATTTGTCTTGTAACTATTACCTCTTCTTCATTCTTGGTTCCTTTTTTCTGTTGGGAATGACACTGCAAATTTAAACATCAATTGGCTTTCTCGTCACAGCAGAGGAAACTTCCTGTAGCTCTGCAGAAGTGAGTTTCAGTCTGGAATACTAATTGATTTAGACGTCCCTGTTGAAGAAATGTAGCAATGCTAACAAACCCTCTGCAGTCATGTGGAACTTGGCACAAATGTTTGTTTGAATGCCGCGTCTTGTTGCTGAGCTTCTGTTTTTAAATCTTTAGTATCAAGGAGTGTGATGTGCATATATGTTTGAAATACAACTTTAGAAGTGAGAATGAAAAAGTGCCCCAGCTGGGATTTGAACATAGGCCTGCTCAGAATAACATTCTGCTGCACTAACCAGCTCTGCTGCCAGAACAACTGGACCCTGAGGATCCCCAAGGGCACTCAGCTTTTTCTCAAATGCACACCCTGGAGCTACACAAATTAGAATTACATCTTTATTAACAAGGAGGTTACATTTCTACTACCTGTGTTAGTCATAGCTTTTTTTTATCCATAACATTTTTGTTATGACCGCGGTGGATCAGTAAGAGTATCTGTATTTCTGTTACATTAGACACTCAGTGCACACGCGCTTGTCATGGGTCTAAGCTGCACTGCATATCTCGTGATTGGTAACAATAAACGTTCTATCAACAATAACTATAAATGTGATATACAGAAAAAGGATGAATTTCACATGAACAAAACTCTGATTTGTACAAGATAGAGGAACTGATTAAATTTGTTTAGGACGGTACACAACATTAAAGACTTTCACACGCAATTTGATTTGTTCCATTCAGTTGGGCTGCTTAGTGTAGCTGTGCAAGACACAGTTGAGTAAGGGCTGTCTGGCTAAAAGAGTCTTTAAGTGTGGCCAAAAAATAATTCAGAATAATGATTCACACTTTTTGACTGTCTCACAGGTTACGAAAATATAGCTAGCGCTGCATATGTTTCCTATCAAAAATCCTCTCGCTATGCATAAACATTAAAAAGGTATTTCTGCATATGATTGTATATATCTACAGAATAATGGAATGAAGACCCTTTCTCCCTTTATAATATAAGAGCTGAATTTTACTGCCCTTGATGAGTGATGAATGAATGATGTGATCTGACTTCCTCACTGCTGTTACCCCGTGGGCTACCACTTTTAGGGTGAAAAGGTCATTTTGTGAGGCCTGCCCATCGGTTCAGTGGTAGCGCTACTGCTCATGATGCCATTGACCCGGGTTCGGGAAAGAGCCTGGGTCGCATGGTGCTAGCTGGGGGGGGGGGAGGATCAAACGTCCCAGAGGGCACTCTCCTCTAGGGTAGACCGACTGGCTTGTAGTACTACCACCACCACCACCTGTAGGTGTACAGGTAATGGAGTAACTGTTGAGACATAGTACAACATGTCCTGTCAGTCACACCACCACCGCCAGATGTAATGAGGTAGATGTGCCTACAACACACTCCAGGTAGATGCAGCACCTCTATAGAGATTATTAGGGTTGCACCGCCAGTAGGTTCCTTGCCTCTGTTCCCACCCACAACCATTGATTGGGTACATACACAGGAACCTTTACAATTACCTCCCCAATCGCGTGGCTGCAGAACCAGTGTAGGGGAGAGAGCGAGAGAGAGGGTCTGTGCTGGACTGACTCAGGAGACCACAGGAAATGTGAGGCTCGGACAACATGAAGCATGACTCTGACACAGTTTCATACTGAAAAAGAAAGTACATTTTACTGACTGCTTTGCATGAAAAGCATTAGCAATTAACAATAAAAACATAAACTTTAAAATAACTTGAGCTTTGCACAAATCATTAAACATTGCACTTCTTCTTATTATTCTCCCATAGGTCTGAACCTACTAAGCCCCGGAGACTGTAGGCTGTTTCACCACCCACCAACCCCTCCAGTTAACCAATAACAATACCCAGCACTAAGGCCACACCTCATACCTCAGTCGCTGTACATTCATATTCACTTGCCTAAAGGGGCGGCAGTGTCTAACAGGCCTATACCCACCTCAGTCATCTCACTCACCCCTTAATAACCAGATACCCTTCCCCGGTATCTATACTTAAATACTCTGTTCACTTAAAACTCTGTACATTCACATTCACTGGTACTTTGCATCACATTGCATTACACATCAAAATTTCAGAATACACTCCCCTCTCCCAGTCTTTAGAAATCAGAATCCTTCAGTAGATGGGCAGTAGTCCTTAAAGCTAGAAGGATTCCAACTCAAAACACAGAAGAGTGTCCTTCTTTAACTAGTCCTAAGATGGCAAATAAATTGAACTGTACCACTTCCCTTTATGGCTGAAGAAAATGATGTCCTGAACCTGGTGAGCTGGCGGTAGATTAGATGACAATCTCTGGAGACAACCTGGAAACTTGAAGCAGTTGCAATCTTCTTGGCTGAAGCTGAAAACACTTGTGGGAAAAACAGGTACTTGAAGCAGCAGGCTAATCTTACACTGACCCTGCTCTCACTTACTGCCGTACTATCCCTAACACTGGGATACAGGTGATCTCCTCTATCTATTCACTTTAACTGAGGGTTAGTCCCCCAGGCACTATCAAACTGGCAGGCCTCTGCAGGCTGGACTCCCTTTGGTCTGGTCTGGTCCGTCCCTTCAGGTCGCTCTCCTGCTCGAACTCCCTTCAAATGAGTTGTGCAGCTCATTCATACCTTTGAACATTCTATTTTACCAAAATCCTGGTCTCTAAATAGGCAGAACCCTGTTCCATCCTCAGCACCAATCGCATGAAATTCCAGCTTGAATTCTGCAGCAATACAAGCCACAATGGAATCCTGACTTTTGAATTCCAACTGCCTTCCCTGAACATTCCGAGACTGTCTTGCCCTGTCAGCCTGGACTAAATATATTTATTTCATAACTTTTCACATACAGTTAATAAATCATTGTAGCACAAAGTCTAAGCATTTTTTTACAGTTATCTCATGAGAAAGCTTGCTTTCTTACCTTTCTTCTGCATATTTTTCACAGAAATTAAGTTATGGGAACCCAGAGTTGCTACGGCTTGAAGTTTACCCACTATAAGGAAATAACTAGCTCATGAGTGACCCCCCCACCACCACTGACAGGAACTAAATAACCATTAAAATGAGCCATTTCTCCATTAAATGACTTCCTGCATGGTCTGGAGTCCAGTCTATTTGAATATTCATCTTTTGGTTTCAGACACCTCCTGGGGCTGAGTACCATGGACTCTAGTTATACCTCCTGCCTGAAAACCACACCTCTCCTGGCTCCTCCTCCACTCTACCTCGATGCAGCATGAATCCTGAATTCCAGTCACTCCACCTTCCCAGGTTAGCGACCCCTTTTTCCTATATTTTTATACACTAAATCTATGTTTTTCCTGTTAGAGCACATCTTAATCTACATTTCTGTGCAGTGTGGTGCAAATCCTACATAAAATGGCTTGGCAGTGCACCTTAGTAAAAAGGTGCTTTTTTGCAGTTTAAGTTGACTGATCCATTTTCTCTGCTGTCTTGCTTTAAATCATTCCACTTTTAAATTATGCATTTCTGTGCCATAAACCATATATGTATGTGTTCCTTGGACTGAGGGCTAGCCCCTGTGGCTTTTATTATCATTTTAATCAATATTTCTTTGTATTTTGTCGAGTGAATTCCAGTTGTGTGATTATGTCCTCAGCGGTTCTCCTGCTACTCTAGTGGTGCCCTACGTGTAATGGGCACTCCCATTGAATACTCTGTGCTCCTTTTCATTTATCGATTCAATAATCAATAGTAGCTATTCCCAGAGGATAACCCTGGTGCTTGTCGCCTGCCAACTGTTTTATTTTCTATTAAAATATCTTGGCTCCTTGCCAGTGAGAGGGCGCTCTTGCTGCATCTCTGCCTCTGAAACCTGCTTCGGCAGGCCTTAACTGCTCTGTGACTGCTGTCACAGTTTCACACAGCCACCCTGACTGTTGTGAGGGGATTCCTTCCAGTGCTCATGCTACACTGTGGTGCCTGCGCCAGCTCTCTCAACTCTGTTTTGCTCTTAATGCCTTGGCACCGTGTTGATGCTGCTTTCTTTTGAACTTGGCAGCAGACTGAGCATTTTACATTAAATACATGTAACCCTCAGGTGGCGCTATCCCAAGGGCTACTACACCTGCCTCTGAACTGCTAACAGGTTAAGGGGCCTAGATCCAATGGCGGGTCGAGTTAAGACAGTCTGAATGACTTGGCCACAGCCTCTGGGTCACTGCAACCCCCCTTTCTTCCCACTAGTGGCCCACATAAGTTACCAACAGTACCTTTGCAATATACACTTACCCCCAGGATTGGTCAATCAGCTTGACTCTGGGGAACCCCTGTAAAGTAAGATGCAGTAATACAATAGCCACTGTACAGTATTTCACACAGACACTCAGTTCAGGCAGTATACTTTGCAAAACAACCAACTCTGATTTATTTAGGGGGAAATAACAAGGGCAGGGGGAAATCTAGTTAATTAGCTTAATCACGCTACTGTTTCAGAGCACTGTGCACAGGCTAAGGTCCCTACGAGTCACTGTCACTGGGTACCCAGGCAATAAGGGGCTAGCCAAGTTCGGTGCAGCTGGTTGGGGCCCTGAAGACAAAAAACAACTGTACAATACCCAAATTTGTAATCCGGAGCCGGTAGGCTCAGTTCGTGTAACCAGAGAGGGAAACAGATGAACACTTGCAACTCAATAGATCAGTTGGCAGGGAGCTACCCTGATTTCTACTTACGACTCTTGTAGCAGGATACCTTTCACCCCGCCCAGGGACACCGGCCTGTGATCAGAACACTCCCCCAAAATTTATGTGTAAAAGAAGGTTACCATACCAGGCAGCTGCTTTATATCCCGACCGCAGTCACTGCTAACCCGGGAAGTCACAGCACAGCTTCACGTTTCCTGACAGACTGAGCGCGATGAAGCTGATTCTCCAGTCCTCTACAGGGTGAGCCTGGTAGTTGGCTGAAAAACTGCACAGCCTCTTCTGATAGCAGCACACGGCGGATTCAGTCCGAATCACCTCGGCGAACGAGCTGCCCGACTTTTGGCCTTCCGCCCTCCTGCGAAACTCAACAGCGCAGGCCCGGAGCTCCTTCCTCACTCACAGCTACAACAGGTCTGCCTTCTCAGCGTTGAGCAGGGAATCACACTTTGGGTGCCTCCCGACCCGATTGGAGGGCTTCAGATGCAGACTCCTCTACCTTCCCTATTGGTGCGAAAAGCCACACTCCTGGACTTCACTTCCAGAATCACTGGCCATACTACCCATTGCAGCCGGCTCCGAGAGAGTCCTGTCCTGGCTGGCTGCTCAATACTCCATTTTAAGCCGCCTCCTCCTGATTGGAACCAAGCAGCAGTTCTGATCCAAAATGGAGGAGCCCAACACACAAAGTCCCAGCTGCAAGAGAAGCAGGTTAGACAAAGTACATTTTCCAATATCAATTCAACATATATTACATCAATAAGTACAACCCAAGGAAGTGCCTGCTTTGCCTGCTTAGCGACAGCAAATGGGGCACATTATCAGCAGCTCGAGTGGGACTCGAGCAGGAGAACACATGGTCCCCCCCCTTTGTAGACTAATTGGGTCTGCGAGCTGGCAGCTCTTAAAGAGACAGTACTAGAGGCGTTTAGAAACCCCCCATTTGCAAGGGAGTTACACCCTTCCTGCCCTGGAAAGCTTGACGTCCGCGTCAAGTAAATACCCCAAGCCAGTGTTAAGTAGCACATTTTAAAACTGTCTTGCATTTTACTCCTTTCAGATAGCAATCAGCATATTGATCTTGGGTAAAACAGTTGCATTATATTATGCTAACAGTATCACTCATTTAATGATGCATACGGATATATATATACACATGTACAACTAGTATAAATCTCAGGATACCATTTTCTGCATCTGAACCTGGGATAAAGGAAGCTTATCCCTATCATTCCCCTTGGGACTGGAAATAGTAGGGGCACCATATTCAGAGGGCAGAACAAGTAATCTGGAGTTATTTCCCAGGCTCAATTTGGGCAGAGAGCTCAGGGTCACATACACCCCCTTATGGACCACATTCAGGGGCAGATCAACAGGCTGGCCCAGAGACTCATAACTCAATCTCACTACAGGCCTTACCTCTTGGCCAGTCCATCTAGGGGTTTCTGGTACAATTTCTGAATGATCAGACTCAATTCCAGCTCTGCTTGGGGTTTCTGAGGGGACCTCTATGGGTGCAGGGGAGCTAGAGTCCAGGGTAACTTCAGTGACGTGGTCTACCATTTCTGAACTCACAATGTTTGGATCAGCTGTGGGGACTTCTGGTACTGGCAGGGAACTATCAGGGCACTCCAAATATTCTTCTTGCTCTGGGATATCACCAGCTTGCTCCCCCACATCACTTCCTCCTTCTGAAAGGTCGGGCAGTTCAACCATGCACAATGAACCCACATCTTCTGATTTGATGCTACATACTTCATCTTCCGGGAGCATTGGCTCCAGAGACAAAGCTGGGGGCTCAAACAGTCCAGAAAGCCCAGCTTCATCCCCTGGGTTAATTAGGGATTGCCCCAAACAACTGACTCAATTCATAAGAGGGGTAGTACTCAGGATTACACTCACTGTCCTCGGACACAGACTGGCAATCGGGTTCAATTGAAAGGGCAGAGGAGAACCTTTAACTTGATTTCTGTAGGATCAGTCTGTCTTAGTTTTCTTTTGGCAGTGGCTGTAGTCATGGGCCCGGAGGGGGTGTTGTTTAGGGGTTCAGCATCGATCAGGATCTGTCCAATTGGCAGCAAATGATTTCTGTGTATAGTTTTCACATCTTTCGAATTGTTCTCAGGTCGCACCTTGTATACAGGTAAATCATCTAGTTTGCCTACGACAATATGAGGGAGGTGATGCCATCTGTCAGCAATCTTATGTTTGCCATGCAGCCCCAGATTCCTCAGTAATACTCGATCTCCTTCCCTGAGTTCCACTGCTTTCACTTTCTTGTCATACCTTTCTTTATTAGCTAGATTTCGTTTGCAGCCATGGTCTGGGCTAGTTGGTACGCATGGTTTAATTGAGCCTTCATTTTCTGCACATTCTGTAGATGAGTAGCTGCTTGAACCCCATCAGGAGAAACTCCAAAACAAACATCTACTGGCAATCTGACTTCTCTTCCAAACATCAGTCTATAAGGGGAAAACCCAGTAGCATCACTTTTGGTGCAGTTGTAAGCATGTACCAGGGTGCTAATCTGCTAACTCCATCTGGGCTTGTCTTATGGTTGCAGGGTGCCCAACATGTCAAGCAAAGTGCGGTTAAACCGTTCAGGCTGGGGATTTCCCCTGGGGATGATAGGGGGTAATTCTTGACTTCCGTACCCCCCACAAGGAAAGCATCTCTTTAATCAAACGGCTGTCAAAGTCTCGCACTTGATCAGAATGGATTCTTTGAGGGGCCCCATAGTGAACAAAGAAATTTTCAATAAGTACTTTAGCCACAGTAGTTACTTTCTGGTCTTTAGTGGGGAAGGCTTGGGCATAACGAGTGAAGTGATCAGTGACTACCAATATATTACTGACATTTCTTTGATCTGGTTCTAGACTCAGGAAATCAATACAGATCAACTCCATGGGGGCACTAGTGGTGATGTTAACCACGGGGGGAAGGTCAGCCCGGTGGTGCTGAGGGTTGAGGCGCTGGACGCCACACCTCGCGCCACGCCAGCGACCCGGGTTCGGGAACAAGCCAAGAGTCACGGGGTCGGCGGGAGGAAGAGATCGAGTGTCCGGAGGACTGCTCTCTCTTCCAGGAGGGTGGGATACGCCATGGTGCCACCTCTGGCGGTAGCTAGGGGTTCGCCGACTGAGCAACATGGCGCATGCCAGGGGGAGGGTGGAGCTACGGCGCTACATTGCCATGCTAGCCGGGCTCTGAGGGGGTGGGAACAAAAGGTGAAAATGCCTCCTATGCGCCGGTGAGATGACGGTGGCCCCGGTGGACCCTCCCACATCCCAAATACTGGCCCAGACGCGCCCACGAACTGCCTCCAGAGGACCCGACGATGCTCAGGTGAACCCCTCATACTTAAGAGCCCCCGCTGAAGGGAGAGTGGAATCAGCCCCGGAGATGGTACCGGGGGTCGGGTCTGCCTGGGGTTGATCGGGGGAGGCAGTCAGGGAGATGCGGAGGGTTCAGGTTGGGAGTAGAGGAGGAGTTCCATGTGGGCACTCCTGAAGGATGCCCGGGGTATGAGAGGAATAAATAAAGTTAAAAAAAAACACAAAAAAAAACAGGGGGGCAGCCCTCTGGGGCAGAGTTTTTCGCTGTAGGCATTGGCTACAAGTTCTAATATGTTGTTCCACATCAGCCCCCATTTTAGGCCAATAAAACCTGGATCTCACTAGATCAAGGGTTCTGTCTATGACGAGGTGTCCCATGTGATTATGCAGGGATCTCAACGCCAGTTCTCGGAAAGCAGTGGGCAAAACTAACTGTTGCTTGTGCTGTTGGCCCCCTTTGTCCATAGTCTCTCTATACAACAATCCATTCCTCAGGTTCAATTTAGGGCCTTTTTTATATAGCAATGCTGTTCTCAAGTCAGGGAGCATAATTTGGTACCATCTTTCCCAGCCTGCAGGGCCTCCAGAGCAGTTTTATCATGGGGTCTCGGAATTGAGCCCGCCGAAGACTGTCATTATTGAATTGGGGCAAAGCACCAGTATCTAATGCAGAAAAATGGCAGTAAGCAGCAGGTATACAGTTCTCAGAGGGCCCCAAACAATCCACCATGCAATCCACAGCATCAGGGGATACCTGTTCCTCCTTGTCAAACTTTTGGCAAAGTGCTCGAATATCAGGTTCTGAAAGTCTGACCCAGTTATTCTGGGGAACAGGCCTCCGGAGAGAGCATCAGCATCTATGTGGTTCAGGCCTGCTCAGTATTCAACAGCATAGTCGTATGTAGATAAAGCAGAAAGCCACCTATGGCCAGTGGCATCCAACTTAGCTGAAGTCTGCACATAGGTCAACGGATTATTGTCAGTTTTTACCAATATCTTAGCACCATATAGATACTCATGAAATTGATCGACAATGGCCCACTTCAAGGCCAGAACTCTAACTTGTGCACTGATAGTTCTTTTCTGACGGGTTAGGCCCTGCTAGCAAAGGCTACTGGTCTTAGTCCGTTAGTGTGCTCTTGATACAACACAGCCCCAACCCTTGTAAACTGGCATCAGTATGAAGAACATATGGTCTGGCAGGATCAGCATAGGCCAACACTGGGGCGTGGGTAAGTTGATGTATGATCTCATGAAAAGCCGTCTCACAATCAGGAGTCCAGCGGGCCCCAAATATATAATTCAGGCGAAAATATATTTTTTCAGTCTCAGTGGGCACTGCTTTCTTGTACTTTTTATGGGTTGGAGGATACCCTTCAGTAAGGTTAAGTAAAGGGCGGATCACTCAGAAATAGTCCTTGATAAAACACCTATAATAACCACAGAAACCCAGGAACCTCTGAAGCTCTTTCAGATTTTTTGGCTGGGGCCAGGTAGTTAAGGCCTCAATGGATACTATATGTCCCACATATTTCACGGATGTTTGAAAGAATTGACACTTATCAATGGACAATTTGAGGCCAAAGTCTTCCAATCGGTCCAGTACCTTGAATAACCTGCTTTCATGTTCCTCCAAGGAGCTGCCAAACACTATGACATCATTCAGGTATACTAAGCACTCTAGCAAGTTCATATCCCCCACTACACACTCCATCAGGCGCTGAAAAGTGGCTGGAGCACCCGAAATCCCTTGAGGCATCCTCATGAACTCATAAAAAACAAGTGGGCAGATAAAAGCAGTTTTTTCGCAGTCTTCTGGGGCCATCGGAATCTGATAGTACCCACTACGGAGGTCCAGGACTGAAAACCATTTGCTACCATTTAGACAATCCAATGCATCCTGAATGTGTGGCATGGTGTACTGATCTAGTATAGTTCACCGGTTCAAAGTACGATAATCCACACACATCCTGACTGTTGCATTCTTCTTCCTTACTACCACAATAGGGGAGGCATAGGGGCTTCTGGATTCTTGTATCACTCCAGTCACGAGCATCTCCTGCAGGTGTCGTCTTACATCATCTATATCAGCAGGGGCCAGGTGTCGAGATCTCTCATGGAATGGTCTCTCATCATGTAGCCGGATGTGGTGTTCAGCTCCTTGTACACATCCTACATCCCACTCCTTCAAGGAAAACACCTGGTCCCTCTGGGCAAGCTTTTCACTAATCCTTTTCTTCCATTCTGCTAGCAACTGGGAGTCACTGAAATCAAACAGGTCAGGGGTCACTCGGTCGCTCTTCCCTGAACTCTTGTTACTGGGCAGGACAGCAGTATCCGCACAGTGGCCAGAGTGCAGCCTCGCTTTACTCTAATCTCTCGATCAGACACATTGTGGACTTGAACCATTACTCTTCTGGGAAAAGCATGAGCTCTGGCTGGCAAGATACTGGGTTTGACCAGCAATCCCTCTGGCAATTTTCCATCGCCTGGTGCATCCAGCATCAATATTTTATTCTTAACATCTTTTCTAATTCGGACCTCTCCTTGTAGAACACACTGTGCATTTGGTGCTAGCAGCAAAGACTCTGGATCCTTCTTCCAGACAACGCCCACCGGGTCTTCGGGTTCCATTCAGCTAGCCTTTCTCTGAGTTTCATAGGCCTTTTGGATTAAGGCCGGAATTCTGAGAGCTCGCCCAGTCTTGGACCTTTGTTTTTCAGAACACAGCTGCGCTAATCAGCCAAACATATGAGCATTGGTTCCAATCAACAAGGGCACCCCACCATACAGTCCAGTTGGGAGACACACTAAGGCTAGAGTCTCCACTTGTTTGGCCACCCCAGCCACAGAAGTAGGAAAAGATAACCAAATACGGATATAACCAGAGTAGGGGTAGGCCTTCTGCCAGCTCCCAGACATGTAGTCCCTCTAAAGGTTGCAGGGCACATCAGGCAAATGCTTCTGATACAAGTCCTGAAACATGATGGTCACTTGAGAACCACTGCCAACACAGCCCTGGTGGACACTCCATTCACATTCACTGTAGTTTCCATGGAGGGACCCACTACTTCAGACCATTCAGGAGGCATTGCTTGAGAGGTTGCTCGGCATTGGCCCTGGTGGCTAAACTCTTTCAGGGGCCCCCAGACCGGCACAGGCTCACGATGCCAGGCCACTAGCTTGCTGGTGACTCTCCTTAGGTTCTTTGGCAACCGCACTGAGTCTAGAAATGTTCATCTTCCCACAACGGTAACAGAACTTAGTATCTCGGGGTCTTTGGTGGAGGGAGATCTCTCATCTGCCGGATACTTCAGGGTTCTACATGGCTCTTCTTGACCAGGTCGCTTACTCCGAGATAACTCAGGTTCACCAGTTTTATTGGGGGTGACAGCAGTCTCTTTCAACTCCCTCACCATCTCCTGTAAATCTCTAATCTCTGCTCTCAAATTACTCTCCAGCCGGGGATCAGAAGAAACAGCATGCACTCCCACTCCACTGTGGGGCTCAGGGGACGCTTGGAACAGGTCTGGCTCCCGATAAGTCTCTGTCATTCCCTTGATCAATCCTTTCAATTGATGGATCCCATCTGGTTCACTGGGTTCAGGAGTCTGGCACAGATTCACAACCCCTACATAGGGTTCCCACCCCTCTTCATCAGTTTCAGCTTCACAAATTTCTCTCATTAATTGACAATATTCGGGAAGGGTGGCCCGTGGGTCATGCAATTTGAGTTTCAGCAATATCACACTGGAAAACCTGGCTGACTTCAATATATGGTCTAGGCAGACCTGATTCAATGCTTGGGCAGTTACTCCCACTTTTCAGTGAGCCTTTTGCAGGGCCCTTTCCATTCTGGTAACAAAGGCAGACAATTTCTCATTTCTCCACTGCTTAGCTGACTTGAATTTCCATAACAGGTCTTCCCTTGTCTCTGTACTACCAAACACCCCCTCTAAGGTGGAAAGGTGCTCTACTGCAGTGATCTCGGGACTAGTGGCATGCAGGAACCGAATGGCTTCCAAAGCTGGACCCCTCAGACTCTCCATCAGCCTCTTTCTTTTCTCCCCCTCAGAGCACTGCCACTCTTCTACTAAGGGTGTAGCATAGTCCATCCAGGTCTCCAACTCATCTTCCCCCAAGGGCACAGGCACAGTACCAGAAAAGAGTCTCAATCTCCGATAGAAGTCTAATTGTATGGGAGGGACAGCTATAGGAGGTGAGGCCAGAATGGAGCTCTTGGATGACCCGGGAGATGTACCTGGGGACGGCAGGGGGGTGGGATCACTTGAGAGATCTAACACCTGTAGTAATTCCTGAGCAGTCCTCCCCTCTGTAGCCAACAGTTTAAGTAACTTGTCTTTAAAACTATTAGTTTTAGGGGACCCCCCTGGGGTGACCAAACCACTTCGGGCATGAATGACCCTCCATCCCTTTTGAACACCTTCAGGGAAAATCACTGGGGGCACCCTCTCGGGGTCTATTGTAACACTGCATAAGAGCAGTACCTGCAGGGTTTGGTTGAGCAAGTCAGCCATTCGCTCTTTTACCTCTACCTTGCCCAAACATTTAACACGCTGGACAGCAGAAACAAGGTCAGCGTTTTTGATCCCCAGAGGGACATCCAACAGTAACACAGTCTTCTGGGAGTCCAATTCCTCAGCTTCGTCCCACCCCATCAATTTATGCACCATCATCTTAACAGGGTCGAGTTTTAGTTTGGACATGATATCCCCCTCCAGTTTTTCCTTTAGTTTGGACATAATGTGGTATTTTGTCTACTCGGCCACTAGAGGACGCTAATCCCAGTGGTGCCTCCAAGATGTAACCCCCAGGTGGCGCTATTCCAAGGGCTACTACGCCTGCCTGTGTAACTGCTAACAGGTTAAGGGGCCTAGGTCCAATGGCGGGTGCCTCCACCCAGAGGTCGGGGTTAAGACAGTCTGGAATGACTTGGTCACAGCCCTCTGGGTCACTGCAACCCCCCTTTCTTCCCACTAGTGGCCCACACAAGTTACCAACAGTACCTTTGCAATATACACTTACCCCCAGGATTGGTCGATCAGCTTGACTCTGGGGACCCCCTGTAAAGTAAGATGCAGTAATACAATAGCCACTGTACAGTATTTCATACAGACACTCAGTTCAGGCAGTATACTTTGCAAAACAACCAAATCTGATTTATTTAGGGGGAAATAACAAGGGCAGGGGGAAATCTAGTTAATTAGCTTAATCACTCTACTGTTTCAGAGCACTGTGCACAGGCTAAGGTCCCTACGAGTCACTGTCACTGGATACCCAGGCAATAAGGGGCTAGCCAAGTTCGGTGCAGCTGGTTGGGGCCCTGAAGATGAAAAACAACTGTACAATACCCAAATTTGTAATCCGGAGCTGGTAGGCTCAGTTTGTGTAGCCAGAGAGGGAAACAGATGAACACTTGCAACTCAATAGATCAGCTGGCAGGGAGCTACCCTGATTTCTACTCACGACTCTTGTGGCAGGATACCTTTCACACCGCCCAGGGACACAGGCCTGTGATCAGAACACTCCCCAAAAATTTATATGTAAAAGAAGGTTACCATACCAGGCAGCTGTTTTATATCCCGACCGCACTCACTGCTAACCCGGGAAGTCACAGCGCAGCTTCACATTTCCTAACAGACCGAGCGCGATGAAGCCGATCCTCCAGTCCTCTACAGGGTAAGCCTGGTAGTTGGCTGCAAAACTGCACAGCCTCTTCTGATAGCAGCACACGGCGGATTCAGTCCGAATCACCTCGGCGAACGAGCCGTCTGACTTTTGGTCTTCCACACGTGCTTCCCGCGCAAAAAATCAACAGCGCAGAAGCCTGGAGCTCCTTCCTCACTCACGGCCACAACGACTCTGCCTTCTCAGCCGTTGAGCAGGGAATCACACTTTGGGTGCCTCCCGACCTGATTGGAGGGCTTCAGATGCCAGTCTCCTCTACCTTCCCCTATTGGTGCGAAAAGGTGCCACACTCCTGGACTTCACTTCCCAGAATCACTGGCCATACTCCCCATTGGCAGCCGGCTCCCGCGAGAGTCCTAGTCCTGGTTGGCTGCTCAATACTCCATTTTAAGCACCCCTCCCTCCCTCCTGATTGGATCCAAGTGGCAGTTCTGATCCAAAATGGAGGAGCCCAACACATAAAGTCCCAGCTGCAAGAGAAGCAGGTTAGACAAAGTACATTTTTCAATACCAATTCAACATACATTACATCAATAAGTACAACCCAAGGAAGTGCCTGCTTTGCCTGCTTAGCGACGGCAAATGGGGCACATTATCAGCAGCTCGAGAGGGACTCGAGCAGGAGAACACACGGTCCCTCCCCCTTTGCAGCCTAATTGGGTCTGCAAGCTGGCAGCTCTTAAAGAGACAGTACTAGAGGCATTTAGGACCCCCCCCCCATTTGCAAGGGGGTTACATACAGGCAAACAAGTGTTTTATTAATTAAAAAAACCTATGTTGCTGATTTGACCTAGGCTGGCTCCTACATACTATTGGACCACCAGGGCTGTTACCCAGTAACCAGGGCAACCAGGAACTAGCCCTTGGCTATTTTTACAATTTAGAAATGCATGTAGGTGCATGTGTGCAATGGGGGGGGGCAATCACTCTCTTTCTCCCCCTCTTAGTATACTGTTATACCCATACCACTAATGATATGCTCACAGCTATTCCTTTCTGTTTAAATTTTGCAGGGTCCACCATCTCTTTCTCCTAGCAGAACCCAGCCTTGAACCTATAACCAGCTGACCTCCTAGAACTAAGGTACCCATTATAATTACCTGTGGAACAGTTGTTCCACATTGTTACAATAAGGAGGGGGATTCTAAGCTGCATTTGGGAGGAGCATTGTCCTCATGCTAACATCCCTGTGGGTTGGGAGGCCCCAGCCCACCAGAAACTAAACAGTAAATCCCTCCACCCAAGCTTTGTGATGGCCGATATATCTACCACGCTGGTGGAGTTGCCAGAAAAACAGAATTCTGGGTTCACACTGGGTGACAGGATTCTTTGTACAATCACAGTCAGATTATGCATGGTATGGGAGGTGCTGTATCTCTACTTTACGTTATAACATGGTTACGTACATATAGTGGACATATAGCTATGTGGCATCTAGGGAACAGGTAAGAGGAGTAAAGAGTATTGTTATCAATTCTGTTCACTCTGTTCAGGATGCAGTGTCAGGAGTTACTCACTGGCCTGCCAGAAGAGTTGTTTTGTTGTAACCTGACACATTGTTCGATATAAAGTCACATAACTAGGGAAATATCATCCAAGATGGCTGCTTAAACCTTTGGCTATGCTCAGTCAGGTTAATATCTGTCAGAATCTGTGTGGTTTCAGTGGCGATTGGGACACAAAACCCCTCAATTTCATCTTAATTTGCCTTCTGCTCTCGATTGGTGTAATTATTTTAGAACTAAGTTTGGTTTTGTTGGCTTTGTACCTAAGTGGGTATTGGGTTGGCCTTGTGAGCCTTGTAGAGCATCATGAGGCATAATGACGGCAGTACCCTCATCAAGTGTCGAGGACCTCTTGGAAATTAAAGGAATACAGCACATACTAAGGCTTGAAACTGAAATAATATCAAAAGGCGAAAGATCAGACACAACATGGGTTCGTTGCAGGTTGATCCTGTGCCACAAATCTCATTTCATTTTATGAAAAATCAGTAAAAGTAGAACTAGAGGTACACCATGGATTTGGTATTGCTAGACTTTCAGAAAGCATTTGATACTGTTCCACATGGTTTATTAATAGACAAAATGATGAGGTTAGAACTTAATTCATATACTGTTAAATGGATAAAACAATGGCTTTACAACAGGACTCAACAAGTCAAAATCCAAAATATACTATCTAAGGAAATAAAGGTGACAAGTGGTGTACCTCAGGGTCGATTTTGGGACCTGTTCTTTTGGAATCTTCATTAGTGACCTACATGCCAATATTAAGGAGAATTTAATTAAATTTGCTGATGATTCCATAATCAGAGCGAGACTGATACAGAAGATAAAATGAATATTCTGAAGACAAGACATTTTACATATAGAAAATTGGGCACTAAATATCAGATTGGCCTTTAACATCAATAAATGCACAGTTATTCATCTAAGGAAAAGAACATGATGCAGAATTATGTACTTAATGGTACTATAATTAAAACAGCTAACTCAAAGACAGACCTGGGGATAGTGATCAATAAAGATCTACTTGTGGGAGATCAGTGTAGGAAGATGGCTTTATCAGCAAATTGACTGTTAAGGTCAATCAGGAAGGTATTCGCTTTCAGATCAGAAGCATGTTTCATCCCCTGTATAACATGTGTTCCAATTCAACACAACCCTCTCCGTGAAATAATACCTTCTCATCTCCCTCCTGAACCCGCCTCCCTCCAGTCTCAGCCCGTGCCCCCTCGTGTCCCTTCCCTTCGTCCCTCTGCTTAAACAGCCTCTCTGCACCAGGTTTGTTGATCCCCCTCAATTATTTAAAAATCTCAATCATGCCCCCCCATCCCTTCTCTCCTCCAGGGTGAACAAACCCAGATGACTCAGCCTTTCCTTGTAGATTCTGCCCTCCATTCCCTGTATCATTTTCATCACCCTGTGCTGCACCCCCTCGAGAAGCCTGACATCCTTCCTCAGGTATGGATGCCAATATTTCAAGTAGTACTCCAACTGCAGCCTGACCAAGGACCTGAAAAGTGGCAGGATCACCTCTTTGCGCCTGGATGAGAATCCCTGTGTGATGCACCCCAGCATCCCATTGGCCCTAGCTGCCGTCCTTCTGCATTGAGCAGAGTTATTCATGCTTCCCATTACTATGACCCCCAGGTCCTTCTCCTCCTCAGTGACTCCTAACTGCACCCCACCCAGCCAATATTCCCTCCTCTGGTTCCTTGCCCCGAAGTGCATAATGTTGCACTTCTTTGCATTAAATCCCACTTGCCATCTTGCTGACCACTCTTCAAGACTGGCGAGATTACCCTGTAGCCTCTACCACTCCTCTACGTCATCCACTACAGCTCTCATCTTGCTGTCTTCTGCAAACAGACTGATCCTGCTCTCTACCCTATGTGCTATATCTGATATGAACAGTCCAAACAATACCAGCCCCAGCACGGAGCCCTGCGGCACACCACTGGTCACTGGCTTGAGAGAGAGAATTCTCCCTCCATCACCACCCACTGCAGTCTACCCCAAGCCAATTTCTGATCCAGCCCACCATCTTGGGCCCCCACCCATGTGTACCAGCTTCGGTCCCCAGTCACCAATGAGGTACCAAGTCAAAGGCCTTGCTGAAGTCCAAATGTAGGACATCCACTGCATGGCTCCTTGTCCAGTTCCTGTGTCACCCATTCATAATATTCTATCAGGTTGGTCTGGCATGATCTCTGAGATGAACCCATGCTGCCACCCATCATAAGGACGGCGGTGGAAGGGAACCACGTGAAGGCAAGGGCCCTGGACTTCAGGAAAGCAGATTTAAAAGATGGGTGAATGCCTCAGGGATGACCTGGCAGGGGGATGACCTGGGTGGGAGGAACAGTGGGCTAAAAGAGGGCATATTGAAGGCAACAGACCTCTGTGTCAAGCAAATGAGCAAAAGCGAGAGAAAAGACAGCTATGGTTCTCGAAGAAATGGATGAACAGGGAAATGCTAAAAGGTAGCATTCAAAAGGTATAAGGAGATGCAGAGGAGGCAGATAGGGAGGTGTATCAGGGGAAACAGGGAAGCAGGAAAAGCAGTAAAGGTGCGTGAAGGCACAAACTGAGGAGAGAATAGCCAAGGTGATAATGAAAGGGGATAAGACATTTTTTAAGTATGTAAGTGAAACGAGGAAGACCTGGGAAGGGGTTGTAAAGGTAAGAAGGGAAGGGGGGACTGTACAGAGGAGGACCAGGAAAATGTAGATATCCTGACCAATTACTTTTCTTTAGTGTTCACAGAGGAAGGAGAAAGGGAGGGGCCACAAAAAAGTAATCGGAGCTTTGGATGGAAGTACCAGTCCTTGTTTGGAGAGAGTTCTGAAGAGATTCCAAATCTGAAAGTGGACAAAATGATGGAGACAGAGGGATGCATCCAAACTTATCGAGGGAGCATGGAGGCACTGGCTGCACCTCATGAGAGCCCTATTTAACAACTCACTGGAAACAAGAGTGGTTCCACAGGACTGGAGGAGTGCAGATGTTGCCCCACTCTGCCAAAGTGGCACCAGGGAGGAGGTTGGCAACTACAGGCCAGTAAGCCTGACATTGGTGATAGATTTTTTCACTGGCTGAACAAGGAATTCGATCAGGGTAGAGTGGTGACATGGCCTATCTAGATTTCAGTGGGCTTTCAATACCATTCCACATAGGAGACTTGTAAGGAAACTGGGCAGCTTGGGGGGGGGGTGTCTAAAGGTGGTAAACTGGGTAAGAAATTGGTCAAGTGACAGGCAACAGAGGGTGGTGGTAAACAGAGTTCACTCTAGAGAAGGGAGGGTAACCAGTGGAGTGCCTATGGGATTAGTAGTGGGGCCAATCCTCCTTAATGTCTTTATAAGTGATATTGAAGAGAAGCTGGAAGGGGTGGTCTACCTCTTTGCAGATGACACCAACATCTGCAATAGAGTAGAAACTCGGGAAGGGAGACAGAAAACTGAGAAAACTTGAGCAGTGGTCAAGTATATGGCAGTTGGGATTCAATGTGAAAACATGCAACATCATGCACATGGGGCACAGAAACCAAGGGGTGGAGTACAAACTAGGTGGTGAGATAGTGACAACCACCAAACAGGAAAGACACCTGGGGTAATCTTATCGGTTTGGGCTAGCTGTCCCTCTTGCACCAAGCAATACATTTGTGGCATTATTAGTTTGACTCTGAGAGTCTTTTATATTTTGGTACACCTGAGTGCAGACTTTTATTTGTCTCTGTACTGTCAGGGGCTAGCTGCTTCTTGCCTGCACCACCTGACCTCCCAGTGATGTGCTACATTTGATTCCTGGGAGTAATCATGTCTAATGACCTAAAGGTGGCAGTTGGGAGGGCAACTGGGATGCTGAGGTGCATAGGGAGGGATATCACCAGCAGAAAGGGGGAGGTGGTGTTGCCTTTGTATAGATCGCTGGTGAGACCCCACGTAGAGTACTGTGTCCAGTTCTGGAGACCACATCTCCAGAAGGACATAGACAGAGTAGAAGTTGCTCAGAAGAGGGCAACTAAAATGGTGCAGGGTCTGCATCAGAAGCCATATGAGGAGAGACTAAAGGACCTCAATATGTACATCCTAGAAAAGAGGGGGGGTATGGTAGAGACCCTTAAATACCTCACAGGAGTAAAGAAGGTACAAGAGGGGAGTATTTTTCAGAAAAAAAAGATATCCAGCCCACTTGCTTGGAGGGCTGAAGCATCAGTGCCTCACCTGCCACCATGTTGATGACCCGGGTTTGGGAATGGACCAGGTCGCTTAGGTGTCAGCTGAGGGGAGAAGGATCGAGCATCCCATGAAATGCTCTCCACCTCGGGGATAGTGAGCTCCATTGTGTAACCACCACCTGGGTGACCAAGGGTGCTGATCAAATGGAGTCACACCTTGGGAGGGTCAGGCTGCTCATGACTGAGACACTTACGCATGTGTGCATCTGCATCCATCACGACCCACCAGGGCACCTGAGGGAGGGACGAAAAAAACAGGTGGAAAATACCAAGGCCATGTGGGATGATGCTGCACTCTCTTGTAGGCCCTGCATCCATCTACTGGCTGCCCACTGGTACATCCCATACCAGCCTCCTCCTGGAAGCAGGGGGTGCTCGGGGCTCCACCATGGGGGTAATCCATGGGTCACTGTATGATGGGATGACAGGGCTGAGGGGCTCTGTTGCAGATGGGGCCAGCTGAGGAGGAGGGCAAAAAAGATAAAAGATGCTCAAGAACAAGGGGACATGCAGTGAAGCTGGGGGTAGATTCAGGAGAGATGCGATAAAGTACTTCTTCACAGAAGTGGTGGATGCCCGGAACAGTCTCCCAGCAGAGGAGGTGGTGGAGGCAAAAAACAATGGTGGAGTTCAAGAATGCATGGGAGAGGCATAATGGAATCTTAATGGAAAGGAAAGGGGAGAGCTGGAAATCAATTACGGTCTACAGTGACACTGTAGGTAGGAAAAAATGGGAAGATTGGGTGGGCTATGCAGTCTTTATCTGCCGTCAAATTCTGTGTTCCTATGTTTCTTCTCCTGCTTGGTGACTGTAAATACTCTCCCCCCATCTTATACATAGCCCCCAGGTTTCCCCACCTCAGGTGTATGACCTTGCACTATTTGGCATTAAAAGCCAATTGCCACACCCTAGGCCACTCCTCTAATTTCCCCCGATCCCTTTATATTCTCTCCACCCCTTCCTGGGTGTTCACCCTGTTGCAGATTTTTGTGCCATCTACAAAGAGACATCCCCCCCCCAGTTCCACAGCAATGTAACTTATGAAGACATTGAAGAGGACCGGTCCCAGTATTGATCCCTGCGGCATTCCACTGGTCACTCTCCCATCCCCTGAGTGACTGCCATTTACCACCACCCACTGCCTCCTATCCTTTAACCAGTTTTATATGCAGCGTGCCACTTTCTCCTCAACCCCCAGGTTGTTATGTTTCTTCATTAGCCTCCTCTGCGGCACAGTGTGAAATGCCTCACTGAAGTCCAGAGAGGCCATATCCATTGCCTTCCCCTGATCTACCTCCCTAATCACCCCATCAAATAAATCTATGAGATTTGTTTGACATGATGTCTCTCTGTGAAACTGCTGCTGGTGGTCTTGCAGCCCATTTGCCTCCAGGTACCTTGTCAGTCTCTCCATCAGCAGAGTCTCCATTAATTCCCCCCACACACACACACACACTGATGTGATCCTGATTGTCCTGTTATTGCTGGCCTTCTTCCTGCTGTTACTCTTGCAGAGGGACCACATCAGCCCTCCTCCAGTCTTCTGGACCCCCCCATCTCCAATGAGGTGCTGAAAAGTGTTGCCAGAGCAGCAGCAAGCACCATGCTCAGCTCAGATTCCTGAAATAAATGGAGAAAAGCAACATGAGCAGATTCATGCATATGACTTTGCCCCAAATTCTCAACTACTGTACTACTAGTAGGATCAGCCTCTGGAGATTGAGTGGGCACAACACTCCTTTGCTCCTCGACTGAAGACCAGGGCCCCACCACATCCTGTACTGACCAACTGCTTCAGATTCATTTTTCTCAAAACAATGTTGGGTTAGCTGTGTAAGTGTTTGACAGCTTCACCCTACTTTTGGCATTTGTTGAAAGCCTTCTATTAAATAGAGGATATTGTCTTTGGTTAATAATCACGCCTGTAAACACTAAGAGTGTTGCCATGATATCATTATAAACCCTTGAGAGTGCAGCTCAAAGGTTTTCAGATGTCATGGCAACCTCAAGAAGTGTTTTCAGCATGGTTATTAACCAAAGTCCATACATTATATTTTATAGTGTATGGGCTACCAAGTTGTGTAATAGTGGATTGAATTACTTTATTTTACTGAATAACTTTGTGGAACATTGATTGTTGTGAGCATTCCGTTTTGTTATACCATTGATATGACTCCTTTTTTTTTCAATTGTTTAACCAGAAGTGGCACACTAAGCTGAAAGCTTGTTTACAGGTGCAACCTGGGAGCACAGGGAAGTTAAGTGACTTGCTCAGGGTCACAAAGTGTGCAAGTGGGGGCTGTGGGATTCAAACCCAGGTCTCCAGATTTGCAGCTCAGAGCCTTAAAGCACTGCGCTATACTGCCTCCCTAAGCTATACTGAAGAAGGGTTAACAACAGAGTGATGTCATAACAATGGCATAACAAGGGAATCTGCTTGATTTCAGTTAGTAATAAGGGCTCCCCATACATTATATCACTGTTTATTCCTTTATCAGTGTGTAGTGTGCAGTCAGTTGCTAGGAGACTACACCCGGGGAAACGGGGTTGTGTAGTTCTCGTGAGCCCCAGGGACTACATTGGGTTTCTAACTGAGCCAGACTGTTTATTTTTGATTTAGGACTGGGTAGTCCATTTTGTTTGCCCTACAGGCTCATGTGAAGCTATTTCATATTTTAAATTTGTTCTTTTAACTAGTTTGGGATGCCACACTTGTGCAACCCGCGGGGAGCCATCTCCAGGTCTCCAGGTACAAAAACTCGTCCCCTAGTGTGTGAGGGTGTGTCTGCCAGTGTCCGCCAGGGCAGACAGGACGGCAGGGCCTGAAACCTTGGATTTTTCTCAGCCTGATATTATAGGTCAGTACCCCCTCTGAAAACTGTCAAGTTATTACAGCAACTTATAGGATTCTATCAGCTCTCGAGTGGGATAGACAGCCTTGGTGGAAAAGAGCTGTAGTATGCAGGGCCTCCCTCCGCACCTGCTCCACCAACATCAGTCTGGATGTCAGGCGGGGCCCACAGTCGCCTCGGACCCATGTATTCCTGTGGAGGTGGATGGGCCCTCCTCCATCTCCATGTGACTGGCCTCAGTGGAGAAGCCCACCACCGCTGACCCATGCAGACGCTCAGGAGCTGTAAGGGAAAACAAAGTCAGCGTTACTGCATGTGACCTACCCTGTCCTCCCCCAATAGACAGACCATGACCTACCATGCAGTGACGGGCTACCACCCATCTGGAATCCACCACCCGTGACACCCTCAATGGCGCAACGCTGCATGCTGCCAGCAACCTGCTCCTCCTGTGGGGTCAGGCATGGCGCCTCCGGCTGTTCCCCACCTGTCTGAGACCATGCTGCCCTGATGGCAGCCACCTTCTCCTAATCCTCTGCCTGTCTGTGCCCATCTTCTTCTGCATTCCTGCACGGGCACTGGTGGCTGCCATGCAGGTTTACAGCACGCACCACCTCCTCCCTTGCAGCAGCATGGGCCTGTGTGTTCCTCGGCATCACCTGAGAAGCAGCTCCTGGTCTAGGTAGGCCTCGAACAGGGCATCTGTCTTGGTCTTAGTGAAGTTTGGACCTCTTCCTCCCACGACTCTGCTTCCTATTCCTCCACCACACGCTCGGTCATGATTCATCCTGTGAGAATGACAGGTGTTACCTGTGACTGTGCAGTCCCATGCATGTCCCAAAATCCACAGTCCACACTCCCAAACAGC
The DNA here is from genome assembly GCA_016271365.2 of Neoceratodus forsteri. Classification (NCBI taxonomy): domain Eukaryota; kingdom Metazoa; phylum Chordata; order Ceratodontiformes; family Ceratodontidae; genus Neoceratodus; species Neoceratodus forsteri. The sequence continues at coordinate 158,600,542 of JADMNL010000025.1, forward strand.
ATGCAACTCACCGCAATAGACTGCAGTAACCGACTATGGCCAGTGCAGCCCAATGCACACTTTTATAGTGCAACCCATGCAAATGAGGCAAGCGCATCTTTAAGTGGATGCAAATGCAGTGACTGCACCATTGAATGGCTGATTAGCTGATTTGCATATGCCGGCTGAATATCGCTGTTGCGCTTTGCGCAGTGTGTTGACGTGCTGAGCCAAGGGTGCAATTCACCATGACATGCACAGTATACACCTAATGCGCATGCCGGGTTGATGCGCGGGCGCTACACGCTGCTGACATGCTGTGTGCAAGGGAGGCAATGCTGGGCACGGCCACCATTGTGCCAGTGGCGCTACAGCGCTGTTCACCCATATGGCACTGTGGCACTGGGGCATTGTAGGCGCACTGGGGCAACAGCGCAATGAGCGCTACAGGAGGGTGGCACACAGGCACCCAATTGCGCTCACACGCATTGGGTTCCAATCACGCTATGGCTGTCCATGCGCCAGAGACCCTTGACCCTGTGCCCAACCTTTGTCCCCTAGGCACCATGTGCCAGACATGGGTGCATCACTATCTCGCTGTTCGATGACAGCGCGATAGAGGAATAACAGCGCTATACCGCGCAGCATCTGCACGTAGCAGGACAGGCTGCAGAGTGCCATTTTGATTGAACTGAGCAGCAGAGATGGCATGGAGGCGTGCTGTGCAGTGGAGCCAGGTCGAGCTGGCAAACCTTGTGGCCATAGTGGAGCCACATGTTGGGCCTTTGTTTGGGGAGGCACCCCAGGACAGGGCCAGGAGTCAAGTATGGCAGGAGGTGGCCGACGCCCTGGAGGAGGCCACTGGTATGGGGCAGACGGCAGAGCATTGCCACCACCGATATGGGGACCTGAGGTGCAGGGACCTGGACCTGCTTGCCCACCTGCGGGCACGTGCCAGGAGGGGCATGGTGCCACGGCCAGGTAGGTGCAACATCCATACACTTTTATCATCCATAGGGGTATCACGGTTGCATGTGTCCGGCACATGGGGGCCATCCTGTGTTGGCCATGGTGGTGGTATCGTGTGGGGTGGGTGGGTCTGGCTGTGTGGGATTGCACACACATGGAGGAGGGGGGACATTGCTACCGGATTGTACTGATGTTCCTCTCTCCATTTTTGCACCTAAGAGCCCGCAGAATGCCAGCAGGCCAGAGACCGGAGGTGTCACCTGGAGGAGCAGCAGGCCAGGAGGGTTAATGGTGGTCAGCGGCGCATGGACCACCCTGATGATGGTGAGTGCCTTACATCCATGATTACTATTGCATGCTGTATAACTGGGTGGGCAGCGGGGCATGGCCACCATCCATTGACACCACTGCCATGACGCACCACTTGTTACAGTCAGCACTGTCCAGTGGCACTGCATGTCTGGGAGGCCAATGGTGGTCCATGCGTCACCGGGCACATGGTTGTGGCACTGCCTTCACACCACATAGCCAAGTCACTGTACAGCCATGGTGGTGCTGTGCAGGACATGGGCGGTGGGTGTGTGCAGTGGTCCACATGGCTGTGGCTGCCTGGGTAGGCAGGTCTTGTGGACACGGTCACTGTGGGTGGTCGCACACCATCACAGGGGCGTGGCACATGGCTGTATGCCATGCACAATGGGTGGGCTGCAGGGGGATGGACAGTCACACTTATTGACTCTGCTCCCTCGTCCTAGGTGGACAGTGACTCCAGGCGCAGAGGAGTGTAAGGAGCTGCTCCAGGTGGCTAGGGCGACACTGGAGCTGTTTAGAAGCACATCCGCCGCCACGGGGTGAGGAGGAGGAGGAGGAGCAGCAGACATAGGCGCCATGTGGAGGAGGACTGGAGCACACACTGGGATTCCGTGCCCTACTACCACCTTCCCCTTTGAACCACCCTCACACCCCTTCTTCCCTCTCCCATATGTTCACCCTGCCCCTACCGCCCCCACCTGTTATGTGTCCCTTCCCCACCTGTAAATACTTATAAATAGTTTTTATTACTTCTTTTAAATATAAACATTTTGTTATGACAACTGTGGTGGTCTCTGATTCGTAGCGGGCTACAGGTGCTCAGCTGCAGTGGTGTGCATGGCGTCAGGGGTGGTTCATGCATGGGCGTGTGTGTGTGTGTGTGTGTGTGTGTGTGTGCAGAGGTTAACCGCTTATGGTGTGGGCAGGGGGATCAGTCACTGTCTGTGGTTTGTGTGTTGTACTCTGTGCACTAGATGCCTGTGCAGTGGTCCATGGGCCTGCACTGTGTGCATGGCACCCTGTCAGACCGTCCATGGCCTGTGCAGCTGACACCCTTGCATGTCTGTGATATGCACGGTCTGCTGGCGTGTCAGTGGTGGCTGTCCATACTGGATAACAACTGTACCGGCACAATGCCAGGTTGCCTTCCATCACCAGTATGGTGCACTTCTGCCTCCAGTGGCACTGTGGCCTCTGTTGTTGTTGTCCCCCCTCCATGCTGTCATTTGTGTCTGTTGCAGGGGATGTGCTCTAGTGTCTGTCACCTGTGCTCTGGCGGCATGCTGGTGGCATACAGCTTCATGGTGCCTGCGGGTGGCTGGCACACCTGTGCACCAATATCAAAGGTAGCAGGCCGTGTGTACATGTCATTGGCCATCGCCAGTGGCTTGGTTGACCACTACTGTGTCCCTGTGTTGGTGTGCCCCTTGGGTATGGGTGGTGATTGTCCATGCACTGTGTTGCATCCTGTGTGGTGCATGCCTCCATGCTACACTGTGCGTGTCTGTGCTGGCTGTTGTGGCCAGTGCTGGGACGGGATGTGTTCTTGGGAGGGTGTGCAGGGTGTTGTACCGCTGGAGGTGGGGTCCGGGGCATGCCCTGTTGCATGTGGGGTACCTCGTGTGCTGACGCATGGTTGGTCTCTCAGCTGTACCTCATGGGGGACATGCAGGGCGGCACTGTGTATGCATCTGTTGCATCATTGTCTGCTGCCACCCTCTGCAGGGTGCCCATGGTGGGGCTGCCTCGCATGGCTCCATGGTGCACATGGTTGCATTGTCACAGTGGGGGTGGTGGCATGCATGGGGTGTCCTGCACTGTTGGGTGCTACTCCTGGGCAGGGTGTATGGGATCATGGTGCAGGGTGTGCTCTGCATTTGTGGGATGGTGTGAGTGCAGGGGTGGTCGGCCATCCTTGTGTGCAGTCACAGCTTGCCAGGGGTGTGATGGGGCACCATGGCCCGGCTGTGGGTTGGTTGCTGGTATCCATGGGCCAGTGGTTATTCCAGCTCTTCCCAGTTGTGCAGTGCATGGGGTGTGGGGGATGATGTCTGTTCTGCTGTGTTCCTCTGCCCATCTGTGGCATGGATGGTGGGCCCTGCATCCCTGGTTGTGCTGTTGCATTGCTGCCTTGCTGGGCGTCCCTGGTTGTGCTATGGCATCTGAACTGCTCAGCTGAACATCTCTTGTTGCACTATGGTGCATCAGATATGCTCAGCTTCACCTCCCTAGTTGCGCTATGGCGCAGGTGGTGCGATATTCAGTCATTGGCCGTAGGCACATCTTGGCCTGCGCAGATTTTGAATATCGCACTTCTTGCGCATGGGCGCAGTGGACTTGCGCTTGCTCCTGCTGTTGAGCACTTTTTGGGTGCAGTTTGAATATCTGGGCCTTTAGCTTCGAACTTGCTGCAAGGCATCATGGGTAACTGTAAATCCTCATGCGGAGTAGGATGATGATCTAGCCCAAAACAAGTTGCCTGAAAAAGGCTTTATTTATCCTGGACTTGTAGTGCTGGCTGGTGGAGCACTGTTCCACTACATTCATACCCTGAGATTAATCCTCGGTCCCCTGTGACACCAGCGACCTTGGTTCAGGAACAAGCCATGGCTGCTGAAGGGCCAATCAGGGTAGGATGGCTGAGCATCCCATAGATGCTCGCTTCCTCGGGAAAGGGAGGTCTTCTGGTCTCCGCCGCAATACTGACACCTGGATGACAATAGGTGGCAGTGCCATGGAGCCAGAATATGGGGGGGAGAGGGGCATCAGTGCTCTGGCATCTCAGCATCAGATGCACCTTCTCAGGATGCTTGGGGCAGATAAAATCCCGACTGAGCAGGATGCTGCCCACTACCCCTGCCGCAGGTCCCGACCACCAAATGAGGCTCTCGCCTCCCATGACAGTGAAACTCTGTCCAGGTGTAAGGGGTGTCCCCAGACAGCTTTTCCCATGGGGGTCATCCACAGGGGCACAAAGAGTGAGAAGATTCTCAGGATTTCTGGTTGACAGGATTGGGCAGGGCAGGGTGGGGGGTGGGAAGAGGGCGAATGGAGCCGGTCAGAATCTAGAGGAGAAAAAGTACATTAAATTATAAAAAAAAATTCTTGATCCCGACTTGCTTACCTGGGTCAGTGGGGTCTGGAGTACAATACAGAGGCACTGTGCACCGATATGAGGGGGAGGGTGCTGAGCCTCCCACCCTCTGAGCACAACCTGCTGGGAAGGAACGGGACTGCTTTGGTGCTGCCGCTGACCACACAGCTTCAGCAGCTCCCTACCTTCAGGATGGTGCTGTGGGCATCTAGCTTAAAGGGGCAGGTCACCGCCCCGCAAACATATGAGTAAAGGGGTTCAGGAGGTTGTACAGGGCCCAACTGTAGTGGGCATCATCCTCATGAGCCAAGAAATTTGCCAGTATAGCTGTTGAAATGTGGAACTGGGCCGTTATCATTGTGCTGAGCAGTGTGGGAATCGCTCTGGCAAGCTGGTGTTCTGGATTTGTGCCCTGTGATGGGGTGTCAGCAGTGAAGGGTGGGCTGGCCCACTGGTGCAGTGATAACATTACTAGTTGTGGCGCTGATTACCTCAGTTCAGGAGTGAACTCGAGTTCTCGGAGCATCAACCAGATACTGAGGAGGACTGAGCATTTGTGGGACTGCTTTCCTCCTCAGGGAATGGAGGGCTGTTGCACCCACTGCATTCCTGACCCCTAGCAGTGGCTGGGGTTGAGGCACCTGGGATGGCAATCAGTGGTGGGAAGGGTGGTGGTTGCCGATGTCCTATGTATGGGACCATGAGTGGGAAGTGTCTAGGCAACACTGCACACCATCCTCCTGGAGGAAGCAGCAAATAAACTGGAGGAGAAAAGCATGGCTAGCCAGAATGATGGGATAGACCACTTGCAGGCTCAGCCCCACACCCGGCTCATGGCACACTTCCATCCAAGGATCAGTTTTGTGACTTTTGGGCCATCCGTGCCTTGCGGGAAACCATGGGAAAGATGGCTGAGTGATGGTAGCAGGCCGTCCAGGAAACTAACTGCAGAAAAATAAAAGCGGTGAAGAGTGCCAGGGAGGGTGAAGGAATATCCATGGGGATGCTCTCCTTCTGAGGGAGGGATGAGCTACATACCACTTGGAGAGTGGCCCCTAGTGCATGAGATGTACATTGACTGGTATGGGTGACAACATGCCAGTCAGCGCCGCCCCTGGTTGGCAGTGTAGTAAACACTCCAGTGGAAGGTAGGGAGAGGAAGGACTCAGAACAGGGGGAAAAGGCCACCTCAGTTCACTTGATAAAGGCTCCTGAATTCCCCCGTCATCCCACCCACAGCAATCACCCCAGCCAGCAGCAGTGACAGATAAACCTTTCCTCTTCCTAGCTGGTAAGAGGTAGCTCCAGTCCAGAGGTGCGGGAGCCAGGAACTGGAGAGAGGCGACTGTGACCAGCAGCAAGGGGTGAGTATGGCAGGGATGTGGAGCCCACAAAAGTAGGGGACAGAGGGGCATGGAAGACACAACAATATGTGGAATTGTGTAACAATATTTGTGGCTGTGCATTTTTCATGGCTTTGCAGTTGTCATGTGGACGCAGAGATCAGATTGGCCACTGTGTGGCACTGTCTGTTTCCACTTTATAGCAACAGCAATGCAATATACTAGTGTCGTGTAAGAAACTGCATCCCGTTCTAGGAAGCCGTGTTCCCTGAGACATTTAAAGAGGGTCTCTCATGCCAAGACAAATTAAAAAAAATCAATTTGTGTTTTGCAGCTGTAGGTGAGTTTTTAACCTTCTGCTTGCAGGTTTTTGTGTTGTTTGTAAAGTAAACTGGGCTTTCTGCAGCTGCAAAAGGTAAATGTGTTTTTTTCTTCAGTCTTTAACACATAAAAATGTGGATTTGTCTTACCCCCTCCTCCTCATCCTAATTGTGACATTTAGAGCCCCCTCACCATTTATTATGTTAAAGTATTTGTCTGTGGTCCTGCAGTGGTGACCAAGGTTTAGGAGAGAACTTGGGGCTCTGAATCGGGCGGCTGGGGTAGCAATGCAATGCGGCAGCTCTCCAAGCCAATGAAGGATGCCAGTAGGTTCTGCTGCCACAGTGACCCCTGTAGAGGACCAGGGGAGCTTGCCTCCTCCACAGAGGCATCACTGCATGTATGTGAGGCTTGATGGGGAACCACCAAGTGTCAGGGGAGATGGGCGGGATTAGGGGTCAGGACCAAAAGCTAAAAAAACTCCATGGGCTCGCTCTTCACAGGTGACGCAGGGCTTGTATCAAGCCCTGCCTCAAACCCTTTGGTGCAGCTGCACCAATCAACCTTTGCAGCAGTTGCACCTGATTTTTGGTAAGTCTGGCACAGTTGCGACACGGATTTATGGCAGCCTGCGATAACTCTTTGGTGCAAGCCCTGTAAAAAGGGTTCCTGGGATTGTCGCAACCTAGACCAGAAAATGTTGGTCTAACTTGCAGTAATTGCCACAAAAGATCAAAAATCCAGATCGCCGGCTGGGTGGTTGCCACAAGCCTTGTGTGCCATATCTTCAGCGCTCCTGGGGCTTGTGGTAAACAGGGGTTTTGAAAATCAAGCCCCATGTCCCTCCGGCCACCTGCAAGATGGATGGTGATACTCTTGGGCTCACTCTGCATGGATCCCCACTAGCCTGAAGGTTGGAAGGAGCAGCTAATGGGGCTGGGAGAAAGCCAGACAAACCTGAATCAGGTGGAAGTTGCAGTCCAGGAGGCAAAAAGGTATATGGGAAAAAGAAATTATGAGATTGTGTAAGACCAGCACCATGCTCGCGTCTAGCAGCATGTGATAGTATTTAACATCAAGGGAAAGCCTGCTTACACCATAAACTGCACGTCGATTGACCAGCATGGGCCTGGAAAATCCTGGGACCAAGGGCATTAACAACCAGAGTGGCACCAATAACAGAAGACCACACACAAACTGGAATGTCCATGCTGGGAGCTGGGATCAAGCATATCAGTGTTTATGTACTCAATAGATGGTACACATTCTTCCCTAGGCTACGACCCCTTACCAGCTCACTGCCCTCTTAAGTTCATTTGGGTGGATTCACACACGGTTTCTCTAAGCCCTCCAAATAGATCCATCACTGCTTCATCTCAGGTGGTTATATTTCTTTACAGGCCTAAAGTATCTCCATTAGCTGGTCCCATAGGGTGCTACTCCCCATAAGATGGGTGCTCAGTGGCATCCTTTCCAGGCAGGGCGAGATACTGCCCGAGGGCTGCATATGCCTGTGTCAGCTGTTGAAACCAAGGTAAAGTCTGGAACTACCTTCAAACAACATGAAGTCTTGCTGTATTCTGACAATGTGCAGTATGCCCCAGCATTAGAACTGCTCCAGAAAACAAAGAGTTAACTTTATGCCAGAGCATAGAACGTTGAGCTCATGCTCGGTTCAAACCTCTATCTGCTGCACTTCAAAGTGCAACTGTCAGATTCTTTACTCCACCTGACTGAACAGTCACTCCGGAGAGTTTCTCCTTCGCTCAGTTCGGTTTAGTAAATCGTCGGTTCATTCCGATTATTACTTGTTGTTTTTCAGGGTTCAGATCACTGTCTGCTGTACTGTGTAACCCCCCTACAAATGGGGGTTCCTAAAAGTCTTCTAGGAGCTGGCTAAGTGCTCCCAGCCTGAATGGTGTTCGGCATTTAAGCCGTTTAACTATGAGTGCTTTTAGAGCCTCTGGTACTGTCTCTTTAAGAGCTGCCTGCTCGCAGGCTAAATTAGTTTGGATGGGGGGACTGTGTATTTAAAGCTCAAATCCCGCCCGAGCTGCTGTCTGATCGCTCCGTTTCTGCAGTCGCTAGAAGCACAGAGGGAGCCCACCTGAAAGATGTAACTGTTTGCCTGAAATCATTTAGAGCATTAGTAAAATTGCAGTTTGTCTAACCTGCCTTTAGTGCAGCTGGGACTCTGTGTGTGTTGCCCCTCCATTTTGGACCTAAATTGCTGATCTGGGCCAATTGGGTTAGGGGAGCCCTAAAATGGAGACTGCTTGGGCCAACCAGAACTTGGACTCTCACCTGGAGCCTGCTTACAGGGGAATGTATGGCAGGTGCTTCTGGGAATTGTAGTTTGGGCCTTGGCACCTTTTTGCACCAACAGAGGAGCCCTGCCATGATTGACAAGTGAATCCACCAACCAAGCTTGTGTGGAGCCTAAGAGAAATGCCCTGAACTGTTGCTGGAGAACCAGATGCAAGTTGATGTAGAAGAAGAAGGAGCTCTGTCCTGCTGCGGTGTGCAGTTCTCACGGGAAGCACATGGAAGGTCCTGAAGCCAGCCTGTAGCCATTAGCGAGTGCTCATTGGACTGAATCCGAGTTGTGGAAAGAAGGAGGAAGTGTGCAGAACCAGGCTTGCCCGTAGAAGACCGGAGATTTGCAGAAGTGCAATCGGACTGTCGGGGACTCTGATGCTGTGTGTGCTCCCAGGTTTTGCAGTGTTTGCAATCGGGATCGAGAAGCCACTGCCTAGTATTGTAATTTTCTTACATATGAATGTGTCTAGTGCTTATGGGGATTGTGACTTTAATCCCCCGATTGCAGTTAGTTGTGAGCTGAAGCTGAAAGCTGAACTCAGTTCAACCAGACTGAATCCGTCTGCTATTCAAAGCAGTTGGCCCCTGTCACGAGGGCCTCATCTCCATGCCCTGCTCATCTTGGCCATCCAGAGCAACCTCCTCAATTCAATTCTCTGCTTGGGGTTTGTGAGTACAAATCAGGGTAACTCCCTGCACCTTTCATTTAATCAAAGTGTGTCAACTGATTGCTTTGTGTTCTTCTGTTTGTGGACTGAGTCATCCGGCTCTGGATTACAATTTGGTTGTGCATATATTTTCTTCCAACAGGGCCCCATCCAGCTGCACCAGCTGGCCAACCTCAGGCAACGGACCTGGCTAGCCCCCCATCCTGGGTGCCCAGAGTGTGACTTTTTGGACCCTATATGTATGCACAGTACTGTGATTTGAACATTGCCAAACCAAATCAACCTGATTGCCCCTCCCGTGTTACTGTCCCCTGAATAAATCAGATTTGTTGTTATTGAACTTTATACTGTCTGTGGTATCAGAACATATAGAACCAGCTTTGCAATCTGTGTTTGTGTATGTTGCTTAACCTTGTTTTACAGGGGGTCCTCAGAGATGTGCTGCAGACTCTGTCTCGAGGGTAAGTGGTATCTATATGTGTAAAACATGTTCATATGTGGAGTATTGGGAAGGTAACTCCTGTGTACTGTGTGGGCCACTAGTGGGAACAAAGGAGGGGTCCCAGTGTCCCAGAGGGCTATGCCCGAGCTAATTTAACCACTATCAACCCTGACCTCTGGGTGGAGGCACCCGTCATAGAACCTAGGCCCCTCAACCTGTCAGTAGCCGAGCAGGCGGGGTAGTAGTCCTTGGGATAGCGCCACCTAGGGGTTACAACTGTAGTAGGTAGATTTAGTTTGTGATTGAATCTGTATAAATTGTAAAAAAAAAAAATTTGTGTGAAGGGATGTTGTTCAGTCGGTTCAGCTGAACCGATTCAATGTATTTGTTTGTTTCTCCCTTTAGGTTCAGTGGGTTCCAGTACTGATCGGTTCTAAAAAAAAAGCCGTATTACCGTTTTTTTCCCAATACCCGTAACACGGTTAGGAACCGATCAGTGAGTCTTGCCTGTCCTGAAGTTGTGTAAAGGGCAAGTTTTTACCGATAGTATGGCTTAGCCTGAGAAACCCAAGAAAAAAAACGGGCTCACTGGGTTTCAGCACTGCAGTGTGTGTGTGGGGAGGCCTTTGCCAAGGCGGATCCCCACACCACCTGTGTTTACTGTCTGGGGTTTGACCACCTCGATTCAGACTGCCAGATTTGCAAAAATGATCCCAAATCCAGCTTGGAAAAAAGAATAGGTAGGTTGAGGGACAAGGAGGCCAAAAATCCTGTTTTCTGGAGGTCAGGGTTAAGGGGCAACAGACTTCTAGGAAAAGATAAAGTAAACGTACAAGCTCAAATGGGCAGACTGGGTGGGCCGTAGGCCCTTATCTGCTGACACTGTCTATGTATCTATGTATCTATGTAAATCCGCTGACCCGGATGGCCAGCCCGGTTCGGATCTTACCGAACTAGAGGAAGTGCCCTCTGACCAGGGCCAGTCTTCCTCGGGCAAGAGGAGAGCCGATCCTGAGGGGTTGGTTCCTACTAAGAGGAAAAGAAAGGACAAGTCATCTGGTTCAGACCCAGAACCGTTGCGTCCGACCACCAAGAAATAGCCAGAGTGATTAGCATTGTTGAATCACTCCGTTAGTTTCCGACTGATCCGGCACCGCAAACCCAGGCGCCGATTCGGCGGTTCCTCCGTTCCTGATTATTCACCAGAGGATTACTATGAACGGATTGGGAGGGGCGAAGATTTTGAAGACGAGGATGAAGAGTCGGTGATGACGGTCTGCACGAGCCTATTGAACAGGATGTCTCACCAGACAGACCTTCTGGAGTCTCCCTCCCAGGCTTTCTGAGTCCCATCCCACTTTGTATTTTACAGGAAGGTGGCAGAGACCTCCAGCTCCCTTGGGAGAGACTGTAGAGAGTCAGAGGAGCCTGACTTTGTTGAAATTATGGATATCCCAGAGTCCAAGAGGTTGTCTATTCCCCTCCATAAGTCTTTTGGGAAACAGACACACAAACTGTTAAAATCTCCCAGTTCTTTGCCTCCAGTGGACAAGAGAATGGACAGGAGGTACATGCTGTCAGGCTCTGACTCAGAGTTCCTTTATCAGCAATCCAGCCATGTTGGGGTAGTACAGGCTGCAGCCTGTGACAAGGCTGGCGTTCCTTTGGCTTCACACCCCCTTGACAAGGACTCCAGGAAGATAGACGCCATGGCCAAGAAACAGTACTTGGCATCTCCCCTGGGACTCAGGCAGGTGAATCACATGGCCTATACAGCCAGATACCAAAAGTCCAGGTGGGATACGGTTTTGGAACTGGCTAAGCAGACTTCTCCTCAGCTAGCCAAAGAGCTGAATGATGTGGCTGCTGATGGGATTGAGGCATCAAAGATCCTATTTCATGCAGCTGTGGACTCCAATGATGTTTCATCACGAGTCATGGCTACATCTGTGGCTCTTCGGAGAATGGCTTGGCTCAGATGTACTAGCCTATCACAGGATACCCAGGCTAAGGCTATGGATTTCCCTGTAGAGGGTAATTCTCTATTTGAAGAGCAAACAGAGAACTACATGAAGAAAATGGATGAATACAGGACCACTTACAGAAGTGTACAGGCCAAGGAAAGGCAGGGTACTCCTCAAAAGCAGCATTCTAGGGGCAGGGGCAGACCTTTTCACAGGCCTTTCTACCAGGCACAAGCCTCCTCTCCTTTTCCTCAGAGGGGGGTTCTTCAGAGGGAGAGGCAGAAGGGGGATGATCAGAACTGCATCCTCCTCTCAGCCCAAGGCTCCTGCTAAGCAGACACCCTGATGTGTCAGCCAGGTCGACTCCCCAATTCCTGTAGGAGGCAGGCTGGCTTACTACTTCCAGGCCTGGATGTCTGTTACCTCAGGCAAGTGGGTCCTGGAGGTAGTAAGCCAGGGACTGGCCCTCAGCTTCAAAAAAATTCCAAAGCTGAGGGTCAGGTCTTTTCCACCTGTGAACATCTCAGAAACCATCGCCCTAGAGGCAGAGGTTTCCTCTCTCTTGGTCCTCAAGGCCATAGAGAAAGTTCCTCCTATTTACTGGGGCAGAGGCCTGTATTCCAGGTACTTCCTTACCCCAAAAAAGACAGGGGAGTGGCGACCCATCCTAGACTTAAGGTTTCTAAACAAACACCTGCTCAAGCCAAAGTACAAAATGGTGACTCTGGGTCTAATTCTTCCCTCTCTGAGACCAGGAGACTGGCCAGCCTCGCTGGAACTCAAGGATGCCTACTTTCACATTCCCATCAGATGCTCCCACAGATAGTACCTCAGGTTCGAATTGCCCTCAGGTCACTACCAGTTCAGAGCAATGCCCTTCGGGCTAACATCAGCTCCAAGGGTGTTTACAAAATGTCTAGCACCAGTAGTAGCATTTCTCAGAAGGCAGAACATTGCCATATTCCCATATCTGGACAACTGGCTCGTGATAGGGCAGTCTCAGACCAAGTCAAGTCAAGCCTGCAAGTCATTCAGCACTTGCTCACCTCTCTGGACTTTCTCCTCAATCTTCAAAAATCAGTTCTCGAACCAGTTCAGCTCCTGACCTTCATAGGAGCAGAACTGGATATCTTACAGAGCAAAGGCTTTTCTTCCCTAGCAAGGGTAAGGCCCTGGCAGAACTGGTTTCATCCTTCCACCCTCTGGTCTCTCGGCCAAGCAAGGCATTTTCTTCAGCTCTTGGGCCACATGGCAGCCTCCACCACTCCACCACATTGGTCAAGGGACCAGATTTCAGATGAGGGACATTCAGTTCCACTTGAGGGCTCATTGGTCTCAGAAGAAGCATCCTCTGACCAAACTAGTTCCAGTAACTCAGACTTTGATCCAGGCTCTCCAGTGGTGACTGGATCAAAGCAACCTCAAACAAGAGTCCTTTCATCTCCCAGTCTTATTCAGTCATTCTGACCACAGATGCCTCTCTCCTGGGCTGGGGTGCTCATCTGGAACACCTCACAGTTCAGGGGTTGTGGTCTCCTCAGGAGTCCCTGCTTCACATCAATCTCCTGGAGCTCAGGGCAGAGTACCTGGCTCTACTAGCTTCTCTCAGTCAGTTCAGAACAAAGTGGTTCAGGTCAGAACAGACAATACAATGTGGTACATCAACAAACAGGGGAGGCACTCGGTGTCTGGCCTTGTGCATGGAACCCATGAAATTGTGATCTCTGGCTTATTCCCTATGGACAACACTAGTAGCAGTTCACATTCCAGGGAAAGACAACCTGATAGCAGATGCCTTGAGCAGGATTTCTCAGGGCCATCACGAGTGGTCCGTGGATCCATTAGTTTTGAAAGAGATTTTATCGAAATGGGCCACTCCTCAGATAGACCTCTTTGCAGCCCCAGACAATCACCAACTTCTCCTCTTCTGTTGCAGACCCCCAGTATTGGGCTCAGTCCCCCTGGATGCTCTACTTTTGGATTGGAAGGGGAAATTTCTATATGTATTTCCCCCCTTTCCCCTACTGTTCAAAGTTCTGGTCAAGATAAGATCACAATCTTGCAAAGTGATCCTGATTGCTCCAGATTGGACCAGACAGCCTTGGTTTCCTCTATTACTGTCACTGGCAGTTCATCCTCCTCTGGTTCTCCCAGAGTCACAAACTGTTAACTTCCTCTCAGAGGAAATTTGGTACCCCAATCTTCAATCTCTCAACCTCAGGGCCTGGCTCTTGAAGAATATGCTGGTATGAATTTGTCTCAAGGGGTTCTGGATATTCTTAAGGCTTCTAGGAAAACTTACAACTCAAATGGAAGAGATTTAGCATTTGGTGTTCAGATAGCACATTTCTCCAAGCACTGCTGACCTGTCCACAGTCCTTGACTATATGGCTCACCTTAACAGCTTAGATCTCAGACCAGCCACTGCAAGGTTCATCTGTCAGCTGTTTCTGCTTTCCTGTCAATAGGAAAGCCTCTTCACTGGCATCTCACCCACTATTCTGCAAGTTTTCAAGGGGCCCCTTCATACGAACCCTCCTTTTAGAGATCCCATTCCTGTTTGGGATCTTAATATCTGCATTGCTCAACTGATGCAGTCACCCTTTGAGCCCGTGGAGTCAGCAGACCTTAAGTACTTGACTTGGAAGGCTGTATTCTTGGTAGCTATCACCTCTGCCAGTCACATCAGTGAGTTGCAAGCTCTCTCAGTGGAGCCTGACTTTATGTCATTCCATAGGGATCAGGTGGTCCTCAGAACTAATAGGAGATTTTTACCTAAGGTGGTCTTGGATTTTCACTTAAATCAGTCCATGACCCTTCCTGTCTTCTTCACTGATCATTCCTCTTCAGGTGAGAGGAGATTACACAGTCTGGACGTTAAGATGGTCCTTAGCTATTACATTGAGAATACTAAGGTCCTTAGGTCTGGCTCTTGTCAGCTGTTCTCACTTATGATGAAGTGGGAGAAGGCAGGCCAGCTACTAAAGAACTATTGCCAGGTGGATTCTCTCCTGTATTCAGTTCTGCTATGAAAAGCTGGAAAGAACCCTCCCTCAGGCCTGAGGGCTCATTCGACTAGAGGCACAGCAGCTTCCTAGCTGCTGCCAGAGATATACCTCTGTTAGACATTTGCAAAGCAGCCACCTGGAAAACAGTCCACACTTTTACAAGCATTACTCCTTGGATATCCAGGCTAGGAGTGATGCTAGGTTCTAGCGTATGATACTGCAGAGCTTATTCCCTAAGTAGGTTCTGGACCCTCCTCCTGGGAGGTACTGCTTGGTAGTCTGCATATTGTCAGAATACAGCAAGACTTCATGTTGTTTGAAGAAAAAATTACTCACCTTAGTAATTGTATTTCTTCTAATGGAGTCTTGCTGTATTCTGACTCCTTCCTGCCTCCCTCTCAGAACCTAGTTGTTGGGGTGTGGGCTGGCAGGTGCAGTGTTGCACCCCAGAGGTGCATTGCCTCTCTCATCTGTTGGGAGAGGGGTCATAGTGTTTAAGTTGTCTGGTTAAAATGTGTTTTTCACTACCAGGGTTTTTGGTTTTGGGGTCTTAGACTTGGGTCTTTGGGGACCTTTTGTGTGCATTGCCTTTGGGGTAGTGTTTTCTTACAATTTCCACATGACAGCTGTAGTTAGTCAGTTTGAGCTCGTAAGAATCTGACAGTTTCACTTTGAAGTGCAGCAGATAGGGGTTTGAACCAAGCATGAGCTCAACATTCTATGCTCTGCCATAGAGTTAACTCTTTGTTTTCTGGAGCAATTCTAATGCTGGGGCATACTGCATATTGTCAGAATACAGCAAGACTCCATTAGAAGAAATACAATTACTAAGGTGAGTAATTTTTCTTATGGCTCAATGATCTTTCACACCAGTCATTTCCAGCCTGACTATGCCTTACTGCTTATTAGTTTCTGGTGACCATTTTCTCTGTAATAGGCTCCATCACTGGCCCACCTCAGTGGGACTTTAAGCTGATCCTGACTCTTGCCAGGCACATCTACTCTGCGTACCCCATATAGAACAGTATTTCTTCAAGAGGTGTTTCCTATTTACTCTGGTACCAGTTACTCCTTAAGCATCTCATGGAAGTGTACTCTCTTTGTGCTCGCTACTCTTGCTCATGTGGGAGTGGATCCCCATGGACCCCAATAACCTCCTTTGGGAGGAGGATCATCACTACTCCCAGGTGCAACTTGGGTTAGGATAGATGTCATGCTCCCACCTTGGGACAAAGTTCTAGGGATCATCCCTCCCAGTGCTGCTATCTGGAGGGCTTCTGCATACCCCCAGAGGGGCACGGAGTAGCAGGGCTCCTTAGTGGCTTCTCTTTTCCTGTCTCTGGTAGTTCTGAAACCCCTGCCTGGCAAAAGGCTGCTAAGCCCAACTAGCTTCCTCTTTTTTTTGGAGAAAAGGGGAAGGGTAGTGCCATGAATATTCAAAGGGGCATCATTTAGGGTAGCCTAGGTCCTGTTGAGGCCCCTATGATTCTTTTTTGCAACCTCTATGATGTCCATTGCAACCCCTAAAATAAGGTTTTCCGAGCATTTACCTATAATGTTTTGTAGGTGAAGGAGCTTTGCACCCCTTATGATGCTACTGAAATGGGGCTTTGCAAACCCTATAATTCTAGTGTTTCATGCTCTGGCCCCATGGCAACCCAGCAGGTGTGAAGACACAAGCACTCAGACACTGTGTTCTAGCTGGGGCACAGCAAGAAATAGCTCTCATGATCCAGGTTATCCTTCAAGTGTTTCCTAGTAATCTGCCTCAAGCTTGGAAGAAGAAGGAGGCTGGTTACATTCTTTTCACGTGTAACCCTAGGTGGCGCTATCTCAGGACTACTACCCCTGCCTGCTTGGCTAGTAGTAGGTTAAGGGCCTGGGTACTGAAATGGGTGCCTCCCCCGGAGGTCAGGGTTGTTAGTGGTCAAGTTAACCTGGGCACAGCCCTCCGGGACACTGTAACCCCTTTTCCCTTCTAGTGGCCTGATCAAAAATACAATAATCACTTTCACAATGACCCTTATTCTACCATGCAATTACCCACATTGTTTGCACTTACCACCAGGGCTGGTTCCTCTAGCTTAACCCTGGGGACCCCTTGTAAAACAAGGCTCTGCACAGTAAATAGCAACAGTACAGTACTCTTGGCACAAACTGGAACCACAGTCAGGTTAAATGCAAAAAAGAGTTAGATCTGATTTATTCAGGGGACTTGAACAAGGGAGGGGTGTAATCAGGTTGATTTGCTTAAAGGCTATATCAATCAGACAGTTTAGCATGCACTTCAGAGTCCCTACACAGTCACACACTCTGGGCACCCAGGTAGGAAGACGGTGGGCTAGCCAGGAACATTGCCTGGGGCAGGCCTGTGTCACAGCTGGTTGGGGCCCTGTGATAGAAGAAAGCAACATGCACAACACACATTATTTGTAATCTGGAGCCCGGAGGGCTCGTTTCTTGACAGAAAAGACAACAAAGCAATTAGATGACAACACTTTAGATTTAGCTGTTGTTGCAGAAAGCTACCCTGATGTTTACTCACGATACCCAATACAGGGCATAGGCAGGACGAAATCGAGACAGCAGGTTGTTGAACTGGAGTGCCAGGAGAAGCAGGGCCCATACGAATCACCGAGGCATCGTTCCTGTTCAAAAGCATGAGCAGGAGGCTGATCCCCAGGCAGGTCTCTCGTCGATGGCTTTCAATGTGCAGCGGGCAGTCTGGCGGGGCCAGTGTGGCAAAGCCCAGGCTCAATGTACATGAATACGGATTCAGTCCGTGGGAGCTGGATGTAGCCTCCAGCAAGCAGAACACAGTTCAGCACACAGTGGGGAACCAAATCATGACCCACTAACAGCACGCAGCACATTTACATGTAAGAGATTCTACTGTACCAGGCCAATTGCTATCCAGTCGCAATTACAGAGTCTCTGCACAAACCGGCAGTTCAAAGGTGGCTGAGGAGATCGCATTCACCAAATTTTGGTCTTCTTCAGGTTAAAGCCTGGTCACAGTTCTGTGGCCTAAATCGTCCACACAATTCTGATTCAGTCTGAATAAACTTCAGTTTCCCTCTCAGGTACAGCAGGCAGACAGGCAGGCCAAAACTCAGCCCTTTCACAGTTCTCTTGCGCGAATTACACAGGGGCTGCTGCTTGAATATTCAAGCTGTTACCTCTATCACTTCCCACTTCAGACTGACTGAACTGCAAACAGTCTGGGACTTTCCCCGGGATCCAAAAGGTTTGGTTGGCTGATCTGTCTGTCAGTCACAACAAGGGCTCCCCCTCCAGGTCTGTCTTGGTGCCAAAATGCAAAAACTACAATTCCTATAGATTTTTGCTCTCACAAAGCCTCTGGGGACAGGTTCCATTTTAGAGTCCCCAAAGGTACTGATTGGCCCATTTCAGCAGTCTGGGACTAAGATGATGGAAACAAACAGAACTGTCCATGCTACAAAAAAGGCAGGTTAGAACAAACGGCAATATTATCACTATTCTAACAAATGATCAGCAAACAAGTACATCTTCTAACAGAGCTCCATCTCAGATTAATTATGACTGCAATCCAGGCAGCTCTTAAAGAGACAGTACACATAGGCTATACATGCACTCCCTGGCAATATATTTAAACTGCTAAAATGCAGGACACCAGCCTGACAGTGAGCATTTAAGCAAGCTCAAGGAAGACTTTTGGGAACCCCCATTTGTGAGGGGTTACATATTTTTGTTCCCAATACTGGTCTGCCCAGATTTCATATAAGTCTTGGATTGGTCCTGGCACCCTCCACTCCTGTCAGTCAGTATCCCACAGTTCCTTCAAGTGAGGTCACTGCGGAGCAGGGCCCGAGATTGCTAATGACTGTCATGTAGCTGATACTGGGGTTTTCTCCCTTGATTTGCCATCCCAACTTTTGTCACGTTCCCTCCCCGGTGTGTCATGGCAAACTCATGCAATGTTCCTTTTAGCATTTTTTTTTGTATTTATGTTTTACACCCACCACCCTGGACACCCACTCTTTCATTCTCTCCACAAGGCTCCTCCCATGCTGCCCACCAGATTAATCCTATACTGCTGGACCTTTCCCCCCAGACCTCTGGTAATTCCTTCATCAGGCAGATCTGTCTTATCCCTGTCAGGGGACCCTCCTGATGCCTCCACGAAGGCAGTGCTTTGATCTGCCTGCGATGGTTGGAGGTAGAAGGGCCAGCTTACATTGGGGCCTGGCATTGTGGGAGGGGCAGCCAGGAAAGCTGTCACTTATGGTGCCCCAGCGTAACCCTTTTCCATGTTTGGGATCATGCCCACCATCTATGTTTGCACTACCACAGCAGCATCCTGGGGGCAGGGATGCTCAGCAGCATATGGTCACCCATACTGCCAAGAGTGGCTCCACAAAGCCACCACCAAGATCCGTCAAAATGGAGCACAGCCACCCACCCTGCCAGACGGAAGCATTCAATGGATACTCTGAATTCTTTGCTGCTAGCCTCTGCTCCCGACCATCCAGGCTCAGGGCATGAACCCATGTCACCAGCGTGCCAGAGCGATGCCCCATCACTCAGTGTCATGAATTGGCATATTTTTATTTTGTTATTTTATTGAAATTTTTGCAGAGCACCGTGGCGCACAAACACTCGTTTACAAAGGTTCCAAGTCAGTGTCAGAATTACAGAGAAACAATACAGATACAAGTAAGCAATTCCAGAAGAATGTAGCCAGGGCAAATACAATACAGACACAATTGTACAACCAGCCAAATTACTGCGTTCCAGTCACAAGTACTTCAATAATAACAGTGCTGGGAAGAGGCACAGATCAGTGTGAACACCAGGTAAGATCCAGATTTGGAAAATGATCAGTTACATTTGCTTTGAATTATATTTGTTTTTAAATAAAAAAATAAACTTACAATCACTCTAACTTGATTAATGAATAGTAAGTTTATATGTGTTCCCTCAGATATGTCTCATGGTCTAAGAGTGTCATCTAGAACAATGTGGGCAAACAGACTCTCAGCTTTGTTTCATGGTCCTCTCACCCAAATGCCACAATATGCCACATACCTTAAGATACATCTCACAGATCAGGAATGAGCCCTGATTGCTGGCGGGCCAATGGAAGGTGAAGTTTGAACAGACCATAGGAAGCCTGTCTTCCCAGAGATGGACATTTGTCTATCTCCCACTGCGCCAAGCACCTCCCAGGGGCCAACAGGAGGAGCCAGCAATGCAAGCGGCAGCAGGGTGGGGGAGATGCTCAGGATGTAGCTGCGGGCACGCCCCTTTATTTGCATATGCAGTGTATCCCAGTGTCGACAGGATGATGTGACTTGCCAGCAGTACGTTGGGACTCTGCACTGACTTCCTGCCCAGCACGATAAAGTTGTTCTCCCACCAAATTCAGTCTCCACCATTAGGGGCTAATCATGGTGACAAGGGTGAGTAGGCCTCTGGGATTCAGAATAACTGACAGAGCCGAGCTGCAGCTGCAGGGGCATGTAAACAGACTGGAGGTCACAGTCAGGCTTTAGAAATAGCAACATCTCACAGAGTACATAACAACCTTTTAGTTAAAAACAACTTCATATGAAGACAAGCAAAAGGGTAGATGGTTACATCAAAGGACAAACATAGCTTTTTATACATTCTTTTGTTTTGCATTATTCTTTTCAGTAAACATTTTTTCAGTTTTATAGTACATGACTGTATGGATACAGTACAATAGAGTTTTTCCATTGTAAGGTTGTGGAAGTGTGAGGTGTCGATAAAGTACACAGCAGGCAAGAATTTAGGCAACAGCCATGAAGGATTGCACAGTTTTTTTGCTTTAAGCAGTCTTTAGACACTTTCACAGACGCAAAATAATAAAAATTTCAGGTCTGGCTACTTCAGAGACTAGCTCTTTGTCCTCACCATGGAAGCGGGGTTTTTTTTGCACGTGGATTAGTGACACTATAGCCCCATTCACACCACTGTCTTTGCAACGCATCAACTCATGCACTCTGGTTGATGCGCTGCAAAGCCTGATTTGTGGACACTCACTACATTACTCCAAGTGTGCTTCTGCTCCAGTTTCTGATCCTACTGAAAAGTGGGACCATGTACTGGATCGAATGCATTACTCTGCGGTGTGAATGGCCAATGTGTTCGATCCGCTGTGATCCCCTATTTCCCGGCTGGCGATGTCTTTTTCTGGAACCTTGTCTCCAAGTACACAGACACTCCTCCCAGCATGATCTACAGTGCTTCAGGGTCAGGAGTGTAAACAGTTAATTGCTGGATCCAGGCACAGCGCAGTGGGAAGGCAGCGGAGTGGTAAGTAAATTGCTGCTGCTGTGTAAACAGGGCTTTTGATATTAGGCTTATACCTGTATATATGTCACATGAGTCTTATTGTAACGTCATCTTAGAAGGACTATTTAAACAGCATTGTCCCAGTTACCCATATCACCCTTGACAAATCATCTGCCAGAAGGTGTGAAATGCTGTTATTTTTTTATGGCTACTGTTATGGAAGTTTGGCACTCATGTTTGTGATATGCCTTGCACTTTATGTCCATGTAAGTTTTCTTAATAAACTTTTTTGACTGTATTCTCCAATGCTGGTTTTACACCTGTGTTGGATGACAGGTGCTAGGTCTTTTTCAGTTTTTTGCCCTCCCTAGGGAAGCCTAGCTATTCGGTGTCAGCTCCCACTTACCAAGGTTGCGCTAGGGAGGACCTCTGCTATGGAAGGATTTCACCAGACTTTATACTTTCCCAGGAGTTTAACCCAGCCAGAAGCAAACAGCTGCAGTCCGTCAGAGTCAGCCCTCAGTAGCTTATTGACTAGAAGCTTTTGAGTAAGCCTTTATTGGCTCAAAGGATCACATGACTTGTCACTCAAATTCAAATTTTACACCATTAAAGGAAAACTACATCCTCATATCTTATAAATGTGTTTCCACGTCAACAGACAGTTCTTTTCCTGTAGCTGTTGGGATATATGTATTTGCTTTAGTTTGTTTTCACTGTTCGTGCTAGTCCTCTATAACTATCCTGGGGATCTCCATTTTATGGTTGTTGAAATCTCATTGTCCATGACAGCTGCATTAGTGTATGAGAACATGATACCACAGCACCCATTTATACCATGTATCTCTATGCTGCATGTACAAATATCTCAAAAAAAGTCTCTGGGAAAACACAAATTGAATGCAATCTAAAGGAAAACCCTGCATTAAAAACATAGACAATCGGCAAAGCCTAACTGAAGGTAAATGTGGTATTGCATGCTGCAACTTGTTTGTTGAACTCTAATTAAGCAGACAGGCATACTGTATAGTCTACTTGGTGCTGACACATCATGTTCCCACATGCTAATGCAGCTCTCAGGGACAATGAGATTTCAATAACCAGAAAATGAAGACCCCCAGAGGCTGGAGTGAACAGTGAAAATAAATTAAAGCAATCACATATATTCTTAACAACTACTCAAAAAATAGTTGTCTGTTGACATGGAAACAAATAAATTTTACAAGATATGGGGGTGTAGTTTTCCTTCAACATTCACAGTACCAAAATCACTAAAGAAACAGAGATCATTAAACATTCATTACAACAGAAACAACAATACTATACATATTCTGTAAACACATGATTTATCTACACTTAACAAAGAGTTTTCAGCATGGTTCCTCTCCTTTAACTGACAGAACTCTGATCCTAGGTCCTGCAAAGCCATCAATGTTAGGTGGGGCCCGGACTAGAGGGAAACATGAGTCAGCTGACTGAGAGTCTCCAACCCAAACCACTCACAGTTTATAGCCTCTCAGGGTAAGTTCATGAAATGCTTGATGAACTAAGAAACTGCCTTTTACAGGGTTTTAAATAATTGATTAGCAGTTTTTTCTTGGGACGATACTAACTGTACAGAAAGTATTTATATAGATTTTCTAGAAGTGCTGTGTTTGTTAAACACAGTGAGGCAAGAGCTAAGCATTTTCACAAAGATTTAGCACTTTTCTGAGCAAAACGCTAATCAATTTTTAGAGTTAAATAAAACCCTGTTTTAGATGGACTTTTCTTCTACCAGTTAAAATGTAACAGAAGCTAAAACAGGAAGAAAACTTTGTTTTTTTTTCTAACTTCAACTGCTGTGTTTTAAATGGTTACATAAACTTCATTGCTGCTTGTAGACTGATTATTTCTCCATTTTAAAACAGGCACCAGTTATGCATGTTTTTATCTGGTAATATTTTCACCAGGGAGGTAAATAACATGAAAACAGGAACTTTTACAAAGAATTAACCAGTCCAGGAGAGACAAGACAGCCCTCCTGGGTGATCAGTCAAAGGCAGACAGTAAGAAATACAAACACAGACAAGACAGAAGCTGCATAGCTAACAGGTAAAGAAAAGGTGTGTTTGAGTGTTTTGCTTATTTTCCTTAAGACTATGGTCTCTAAACTGAAGCAAATCTTCCTATGCTGATTATCCATCACAAACAGTCCCTGCTATCTGGAATATATCCATACAGTCACTGCATAAAAGAAAGGTGACCAAACATTAATAATTATAAACACATCACTATTAAACAAACTTCTTGAAAAACTGGTAGAGTCCCAGCTGACTAACTCTCCTCTTATAATGTCTTGTCTCCTGCGCAGCATGGTTTTTGTACATGCCACAGCACTACTACTGCCTTCTTGTCACTCTCCTCTTCTATCTCCTCTGTCATGGATAGGGGTGAACTCACAGGCACAGTCTTCATCGGCCTTACAAAGGCATTCACCCTAGTCGATCACACCCTATTATGCAACAAATTAAGTGCTTCAGTTGTCTCTACTTCAACCCTGAATCATTTCAAAAGTTTTCTGGGTAACAGGTATCAACACATTCAATTTGGCCATGTCAGACCCTTCTGCTACCCAGTCAGGGTCCTTCAAGGCTCCATAGTGGGTCCCTCCTCTTTTCCATTCATATAAATTCCATTTACACTAGTCTCAGACACTGCACCCCAATTCTATATGCCAACAACCTTGCCCTCTACATTAGCTCTTGTGCCATCCCCAAACTGAATTGCCACCTCACCTCTGACATACAGTCTTACAATCTTCGCTCTAATCCAACAAGTTCCTCTTAAATACCACCAAGGCACAAGCCATGCTGTTTGACTCTGCCCCTAAATTAAAAAAGTGTAACACCACACTCGCAGTTCAGTGCATTGATGGATCTCCTGAAGTGATACCTGATGCATTCTTAGACTTCTCAGTGCATATCTCCACTGCATGTAAGTCTATTAACATCTGACTTGGACTTTCATATAAAATCAAAGCCAGCCTTTTGTCCTCAGCCTCTATTGCTATTGCCTGAGCATCCTGCTACCCAAACTAACATATGGGATGGCAGTCTTCAGAAATGGGATGTAGTTTACAATAATATCTGCAGGTTTGCTCTAGCCACAAACAGGTATACTCACACTGTGACCTCTATTCTAAGCTTGGATGGCTCCTCCAACAGCCCCAAGAAAAATTTCTATGGGTAGTTTGATTCATACAGTGGTGAACAAGCAGTCCTCCATGGCCCTCTCAGTGGTACTGAAACCTGACAACCTAGTATATATCCACTCAGGTCTACTGTCCTGGATTATTATGCACCCCTAGAACTAGGGCCAAACTTGCCGAGATGTAGTTCTCCTTCACAGCACCTATAGTATGGAACTCTATTCCAAGCACAGTCCACCAGTGCTCCTCCATTCATGCCTTTAAAACTGCACTTTGAACCTTCCTGTAACAAGAGACTGTATGTTCTTGACCTCAGGTTGTTTATAGAATGGATCCCTAATCTTATACACACTTCACCAACACAACTGAAGACATACACCCTAGAACCTTGTTCTGTGTGCCAGTATTGTATATAGTAATGAATGAACTGTCTTGAATAACCGTGTGCTTTGAATCTTATTGTATTACTCCCAACACTGTTTCCATCTTATCATTTTATTGTTGTCCATTTTGTACTAAACTCGGTTTGTACTAAATATTTGTCATAACTGTTCCTTACTTTTGACCACCCTTGTTGTATTCTCCCAGTTGTGCCTGAAACAGGCAACTGATTTGTCTAGTACACCTACCTGTCAAATAAACACTAAATAAATAAACAAGTGCCTTGGGTGAGGCCTTCTCATGGCAGTACCATTTACAGTTTACAGTGCATCTCCAGGTCCTTATTTATAAGCCTCAAAACAATGACAGGGACACACAGCCACAAAGGTCACACAATATACACCAATCAGAAGGTTTAATTGTCATTTATTAGCCATATAATTTTTCAGTCTTGTCACAATTTAATAATGCCTTCTTATAACACAGATGACATGTACAAAAAAAGAAAAAAAAAGTTGAGGAAGGGGAATCAAATAGCCAGATGCCAGCATCCAGGTGAAAGATGGCAAGTAGCAGTGAAGAAAAGAAGAGAAGAAAAACAAAACAAAATAAAAAAGAACACACAAAATTCAACCAACCAATGGACTAGCAACTCAGTCAACCAGATAATAACCCAACCAAGAAACCAACCAGGGAGGTGCCAGAGAGCCATCTTCCAGGTTGGAAGTATTCTTCTTACTCTCTCTCCACATGGCAGAAAAATAAGCAAAAGCTATAATTTTAAACTATTTTTCTGAAAATTCAGCCGATTACCTTTATTGAGCAAGGGTTCCTGAATCAATTGATACCATAATCAAGATGGGCAGAACAAAAACGCAGCAACCAGGACACCACAAAGATCTCCCACTGATCAACACCAAGGCCGGAGAAGCCTCAGGTGGAAGTACCGCTGGTATGGAAGATCGTGCATCGGATCCCCCATGGCACACTCCACTGGAGTCAATGCAGGCCATGGACTCTAAAATTGAAAAAACATTAACAAAGCTAGAAAAACATGACACTGCAATTGTACAAGTCTCAGGCTCCTTAGCAGATACAGATAAGAGGGTGGTCACGACCCTGGCTACAGTGGAGACCATCATAAAGGAAAATGGATGGCTCCGTGGCTGCCTTGAGTCCCTGGAAAATGAAATTCGAGCTGGCAATATCCGTAACATGGGGCTTCCTGAAGGTATGGAGGGATCGAATCTGCTGCAATATTTACTGGACTGGCTGAAAGGCAATCTTAACCTACCTGAAGATTTTCCATGGGCTGCACTCACTAAAGCGTATAGAGTCAATCCGAGAGTCCGACCATCATCCCCTAATCAACCACGCACTATCCTGCTGAGAACTACAGGATCAGAGATACGTGATCGGGTCTTACTTGCAGCGAGCAATATATCCCTTGGAGGTTGGTGAAATGGACATTAAACTGTACCCGATCTCTCTTTCAGACCCGTGCCAGGAGGAAGGCCTTGATGCTGTAAGGCACAAGCTGCATGCACTTGGAATCATTCACTCCTTCCTACTTCCAGCATGATTGCGAGTGATCTATGGAGGAAAACATGGCATTTAATACCAGTCAGGATGCTGGCAGATGGATGGAGAAGGTGGAAATCGAGTTTGAAGCAAGGAAGGATCCGGTTGATTTGCAGAGCTCGATGCAGAGGGCGATTGAAACAATCTGGGGTATATATAAATAACAGGTCGGGACTTTCTAATTTGTATCTCCTATGCTGGGCCATTTTGTGAGCACCATTGGACTCTATAGGGAACTGTGGATGTCAGGGTGTATTTTATAAATGTTTGTTTAAATGAGGGGATTATAGAGGGGCCTTCTGATGTTTGTTTCTTTAACTACTCGATGCATGTGGGATTTCCCGCCATAACAGTGGCTCCTTGTAGTCCTCTCTATCAGTTGAGATACAGGAGAGGTTGAGCCCGAGTTTTATACCATCACTTTTTAAAAATAATTTCGAAGTTGGAATTGTTCGGGTTGGGTGTTATTAAAATCATTACTGCCTACTGTTTAAAATGGGCAAATTCAAAATGTATTAAAAGAATGCTGGATTACATTGATATTCCTGCAGGGGAGGAGGGAATTCAGGGGAATCAAATTGTTTTCTATACAAGTTCTACCTAATTGTACCAGGTTGAAATAGCAATCTTTTTAGATTGTGTTTAGCTCTCCCTTTCTTATTCTACCTATAGGTCTCACCTTCACCATTGAAGAGGCTGGCAACTTTCGATAAACTCATGGATCTATATAGAGGGACTTATTGTCCGGGACTTACCCCCCATCCTTCTGTACCTGACTACAAGGGGGCCGTCTATGTGATTATCAAATATGTGATATAATCTTTACCTATACCTTGTACGAGTATATATAAATTGTCTGTAAAAACAGAAAATTAATAAACATAAAGTTAAAAAAAAAAAGAAACCAACCAACAACCCAGTCAAGCATCTAATCAAACACCTAACCAACCAACCGATCAACTAGCTAACCAATCAACCAACAACAAAACCACACACCCAACCAAGCTACTAACCCAATCTAACAACCAAACAACTATCCGAACAACTATAACCAGCCTACCAATCAAACAATCCAACCAACCATGCTACCCATCAGCCAACCACATATCCAACAAAACAACCAACCTACCAACCATCTAACCGTAACCAATCTATCAACCAACCAACGAACCTGCCAACAAACAACCCAGCCAACCAAACATAGCCAACCATCCAACCAGCTCATACAACTAACCAACCACACAAAACATATCAACCAGCCAGTTAACCACAACTAACTAATAAACCAATCAACCACCAAGCAGCCCACCAATCAACCAACCAGCCAACCAAATGACCCACCAGCCAACTAATCAACCAACCACCCAACCAATCAACCAACCAACCACACCCAACCCATCTACCAGCCAGCCAACCTCAACCAACAAACAACCAATGAACCAAACAAATTAACAACTGATTGACCAGCCACCAACCTGCCAGCTAGCCAATATGCTACCACAACAATTCACCCCTGCACCAACTAGCCAGCCAGCCACCCAACCTGACAGCCAGCAAGTGCACAAACCAACCAACCAACCTACCAACTGCCCAAACAACCAGTCAACCAAAACAAACCAACAAAAAACCCAAGCAACCAGGCAACCAACTAATGGACCAATCAACTAACCAACCAATCAACCAACCACTCAACCGACCACTTTGCTGTGCTTGCTGTGTTAACAGAATAAGAACTCACATATGTATAATAAAAGTGGCTTATAACTTGTAAGGTAAACAATGTTTAGTCATCCTCAAACAACTAGGGAAGCAAGTGGGTGATTCAGCAAACCAGTTAACTAAAAGGAGCATGGAGCTTAAGTATTATGACTGTGAGGGATGTCCCATGGTATACAAGAGTGATTTGGAAACAAACTGTCTACTATTCAGGAGTTGAATCTTAGAAGACCTAAAGAAGGGGGCATGACTAGCATCTGGAGTGAGCAGACATACTTTTCCTAGCTCCTGCCATCGAATGGGCTAAAAGCTTATCATAACTTGACTTTTAGTGTAGTGAATCACCTTCAACTCACCCAACTAGTGGATAATCGGTGATGTGGTGTATTGATGAACGTTGGAGTGAAAGTATTATTTCCAAGAGCAGAATTTTACGGCAGTTTCCTGGCATGGGAAAAACATGTGGTGCAACAGGAGGGCCCATCCCAGTGGCAGACGAAGGGAGACAGTGATAATAGTCCCTCAGTCAACCCCCCTGGAGGTTCAAAAAAGCATTATAGACCCCCACGGCATATATGTAATTTTACAAGGTACCTTGTTTTCCCATGAGATGACTTTGGTCAGTGTGTATCTTCCCCCACAAGTTACAGTCCTGGTTGTGAGAACTTTTTTTTTAAATAAAGTCTTGGATCTTTTAAAGTGGAAACTTATATGGGAGAGGAGGCCTTAACATGACCTGGGCCATGAACTTGGACTCCACAAATCAAAGGTCAAATAGAGTTACTAATGCCCTTCACTTCTTAAAAGGGCCCTTTGAACAACTAGGAGTGGTGGATGTTTGGCAAAAAATGTATACAACCCAAAACGTTTATACATATTATTCAGGGAGGCATCAGAGTTACTCCAGACTGGATTATTTTTTTGTCTCCTGTGAAGACTTTCACTTGGTGCAGGACATTTCCACTGGTCTGTGTATCCTTTTGGACCATCACTCGTTACCTTTGAAAACAGATCTGGATAAACACAAACGACAAACATTGTGGTGTCTTAATTAGTCCCTTTTAAGAGATCCCCAATTTAAAACCCACATTCAAGAAAGAATACTCCAAATATTACAAGACAATGATTCACCAGATATATCTGTGGCTACCTTCTGGGATGCCCTAAAGACTGTCATTAGGGGATATAATAGCATATTCAGTGTGTAAAAGCATCAGCTGGAGCTAGATATGTTACCTTAGTGAAGCACCTGAAAACTTATCAATCGCTGTACAGGGAAAGGGACCAGAGGTGATGTTGAAAATAAGGGACACTAGGCAGGAAATAAAAAAAACATGGATTATAAAGTTCAACAAGCTTTGATGTACTTAAGACAAATGAACTAAGAGGGGCTAGGGGCACTTGTATGCTGACCTGTAAAATAAGAATGCATAAAAGAACAACAACAATACTTAAACTAAAACACCCTTAATAAATAAGATGGTTTATAAAGATGAGGAGATCAAAACCATCTTACGAATTCTATCAAGCCCTTTACAGGGTTGGCCCTTCATCCACAGTGGAAGAAAAGCAGTCATTCTTGGAACCGCTTGGTTTGCCACAATTAACAGATGAGCAAAGACATTCATTGGAGGCACCGATTAGGTCTGATTAAATATTTCAGCACATCCAAGCTGTGAGTCCCCAAAAATGCCCTGGGCCAGGTTGCTTTATCACAGAATGGTACAAAAAATATTCCAGGTTACTTCTTCCGATCATGTCGCAGGTGTGCCAGGAGGTGGTGAGTGGGAAAGCACCCCCCCAACCCCCTTCTTAGGCATATGCAGTGTTGGCATCCCTACCTAAGCCTGATATGATAAGGACATTACTGATCCTTCCTTGTATCACCCAGCCTCCATATTAAATGCAGATTGTAAGATTTATATGGCTATTTGGGCTTTCTGGTTGGAACAAATATTACCTAATTATACACCCTGACCAGGCAGGATTGTTAAAGCCAGAAATACGATGGATAATATCCATTGAGTACTGCTATTGGTTGAATACATTCAGACCAGACAGATCCCGGCAGCCTTGTTAAATTTAGACACTGAAATGGTATTTGACAGGGTGTCCTAGAATTTCTCTGGGACACCTGGCCACCTTCTGTTTTCCTGACCCATTCCTGGCCTGGTTGAAAAATATTTATGATGGTCTGACTGCCTATATTCATGTCAATGGTGCTCTGACCCCTCCAAATCTCTCTGCAACGTAGTATGAGACAGGGCTGCCCTCTCCCTACTTTTATTTGCTCTGTATATGGAGCCTCTGGCTTCAGCCCTCCATGAGTAGGAGGGTATAGAGGGTCTCTCTGGGACAAATACAATACAAAGGTCTCTTTGTTTGCATACAATGTATTGCTCAGTGTCCTATTGCCCAAGGAGTCAGTGCTCGAGGCATGGGAAACTAAGCAAATTTGAAAATATAGATTTTAAGTTAAATCTATCTAAAACTGAGGTTTTGACTTCTAACTTGCCCCACCTGCTGGTTTAAATAATAGGTTCCCTCTATGCTGGTTGTGTACCAAGATAAAATACTTAGGCATCAATATTATGAAGGATGTAAATAATATAGGTCTCATAAATTATGAACCTTTAACAATAACGATACAAATCAGTTTATCTAAATGGAGTAAATTAACGTCTTTCTTTTAAAAAGTGGAAATTATACGAATGAACATCCTGCCTTGTCCGTTATATCTGTTTCAGACAATCTCAATTTTGCCAACATTCATATTTTACCTCCTGGAACAGAATAATATTACATTTTATATAGGGGGCAGTGTCCCAGGGTCTGTCTCTCTGTCCTTCAGTTACCATTAGCTTCAGGTTGAGTTAACCTACCTAATCTTGAATGGTATGCAAGAACCAGTTTTTTAAAGGTGCTAATTCTTTGAGTAACACCTACATATCAAGCCCCTTGGAAAGATATCAAATTCACTATAAATAACCTCTATGACCTTGCACCTATTCGTTTGCAACTAGAGGAAGATCTCCTTCGTTGTGCCATTTTACTAACTTTACCTCTGGTGTTTTGAAAATATGGAATCAAATGAAATATCATCCAAAGTTTGTGGACGTCTTTTATTATATGCGGCTGATATCAGCTGATGAAAATTTCAGACCAGCCCAGACTGACCTCACCTTTAAAGGGTGGTGTTGAATGGGACTACAATATATTTGTCAGGTACTAACCCCTACAGAAATAATCTCTTTCAAAATCTTGCAGAAGGAGTATGGGCTGGCTCATGGAGACTATTTTAGATTCCTTCAATTGCGGATTTATATACCGCACCAACGACAGGACAGGAAACAGTTACCCAACCCAAACCCACCTTTATTAGCTTTATTGATTGGTAGCTTAACCGGTAATGTTGGGGAGCATCTCATAGGGTGACTATACCAAATTCTTTGGGGTACATCGGGTGACTCAATGTTATCAGTTTTAAATAGCTGGAATAAAGATCTCAGTCTTACTGTAACCCATGAAGATTGGTCAGGTTTGCCCTACTAGTGATACAAATTACTCTCTCCTCTATTTGGAGGAATATGCTTGGAAATGCCATTATATGTATTTTAAATCTCCTGCTGTCCTCATCAAATACATGCCAGCATCTTTTGGAGTGTATTGGTAGGCATGCAAATGCCAGGTAGCGGACCTGGGGCATATATTTGGCTATGCCTATTGACTCCATACTGGTGTACTTTACAGGAAGAACTGCAGGAATGGCTGGGAGGTAGTCAAATTAACAGCTGAGCTGGTAATTCTATATCTAATATGCCTCAACATAGCCCTGGTGGCACCGAACTCTGCTGCCAGAATATTTGATGGCAACCAAAAATAATTACTCGGATGACCCCAGTAATTCCTTCTGTGGAGGATTGGAGGCCACTGTTATGGTATTTATCAATTAGAAAAATTAACTGGTTGGCCTCCATGAAAAGTTGGATGCCTTTAATTTAAAATGGAGAAAATGGGTGTAGTACATGGCCCAGATAAATTCAGCCTTTGTCCCCTGAGAGGTTATTGTGGTTCATGGGGTGGTTCTGCCACATTGGGACAGGGGAGGAGAGAAATAGTAGAATTATATAAGTCATACAGGGAAGAATGTCCAGAATGAAACTATCTTCTGTGAGACTGTACAATTTGCATATGATAATGCTTACAAATAGTGATGCTGAATGACAAATGTCAACATTCTTGTAACCTTGTACATGCTATGCTGGTACAAATGTACCACAGAAGATCATTTTGTTCCTGTGTGTTGTGATGTGTCTCATATGAAAAAATCAATAAAAATGATATAAAAAAAATAACTGGACACAAAATAGAGAATAATGCCTTCGCAGGTGTGTGCTATGAGGATTTTTCATACAACCTGAGGTGTGTGATAATCCATAAATCCCGAGAGCGAAGCTTGAGGGACTTATGAGATTATCACATGAGGGTGTGTTAAATATCCTCATAAGACAAACCTTGCACAAGCATTATTTTTATGTATGCTTGCGCGCATGTGCAAGAAACATTATGCGGCAGCTTAGGAGAGAAGCAGGTTGTGGAGGTGCAGCACTGTGGCAGCCAATGAAGGCACTGCATTGGTGGGCTTGGCAGTGCTTGGCCAATACAGGGCCAGTGTGCTGATGACACTGGTTCTGCAGAGTGCCACCAAGTTGTAAGGTTTTTGCTGCTGTAATCAGGGGCTGCCTCATCATTGCAGCGTCAGCCATTCCGCTGCAATGAGGGAGCGACCTGTCATTGCAGGGCGGTACCTTGCCTGGTGTAACATTACCAGGACTCTGGTGGCTGTATGCCACCTCAGAGGCCATTTGCTGATGGGGGAGCCCACTCCCCGTCAGCTTAATACCGCCCATTTCAGTTGTGTGCCAAGGGGGTGCCCAATCCCCCTCGGCATCATGCGCCCCCCCACATTTCTGTGCCAACGAGGGGCCCAATTCCTGTCAGCTTCAGTCTCCCCATTCCCAGTTCCAGTTGCCAATGGGGGAGCCCACTCCCCATTGGCTTAATGTCCCCACCACCTGATTTCTGCTGTGTGCGGTGCCCAATCCCCTCGGCATCATGCTAACCCCACCTGTTTATGTGCCGACAGAGCCCAATCCCCATCGGCTTCAGTCCCCTCCACACACAAATGCAGGTGGTACACACAGAACCTACCGGTGTACCAAACAACACCTGCAAAAAAGAAAACTGACCTCATTGTCTTTTTTTTTTTTACCTGTAAAACAAGAAAAGCGGTCCTCGGTCTCTCCTGCCCCCTCCCCAAACCCGTGCCCACCCTCTGCGTGCCCTGCCTCCCCCACACACCCTCACCCATACTTACCTCTGGAGCCTGGCGCAATGATCTTCAGTGGACGGGAACACGTCTGCTCTCTTAAAGCCGACCGTGAACTGAAGAAATGCCGGTAAGCTGTATAATGGCATAAATAGAGTTTTTTCAGCTTTGGTGCATATCTTGGGCATTTTTGGGAATTTTGGCACCACATTTTCAAAATGGGGTTATTGGGACCTCTCCTCATGAATTCAGTCACTGTCATGGCTTTATTCAGTCCCGAAATGTGATTTTGCGGTCACTGCATGGAATCACCTTTTGGGACCGATTAATGAAATGACAGTGCCACTGTTCATGAGGTGGGCCTTCAAAAAGCCTATGTTGCAAATGTGGTGAAACAAATCCAGAAAATTACTGTTTTACGAGCGTGCGTTGCGCAGTTTCCACGCACGCTCGTAACTTCGCGAATTTGTAATATGTTCACTTCAGATTTTCAACACTGCCCTTTTTCTACACCTCCTTATGAACAGTATAGCTGTCATTTTACCATCTAGCCAAAATGTGTTTCGCACTTCCAGCGCGAATAGCGGGTGCTGAGGAAATCAGTTTTGGGACAGATTAAGAAAATGACAGTGACACTATTCATGAACAGAGAGTCTAAAATGCCTATGTTGAACATTTGGTGATGACGTCCATAAAATGAATGTGTTACAAGCGTGCATTGTGCAGTTTCCGCACCCTTGTAACCCATAAATTTGAAATATTTTCATCCCAGATTTTCAACACTGGCATTTTTCACACCTCCTTATGAACAGTACAGCTGTCATTTTTCACATCCTGGCTGATTTGTGTTTTGCACTTCCGGTGCAGAATAGCAGTCGCTGTGGGAAATCAGTGTTTGGGACAGATTAAGAATGAGCGAGAGAATGGGAGTGAGCGAGCTCAATGGTGCTCTGTCAGGACTGCTGCAGATTTATTTGTGTGCAGAAAAAGGTGCCAATGCAGGCAGGAACCTAGAACAAAAGAGCAGCCTACAGCGCTGGGAGAAATAGAACAAGCGAGTGAGAGAGGGGGAGTGAGCAAGCTCAATGGAGCTCTGTCGGGACTGCTGCAGATTTTTTTGTGGGCAGAAAAAGGAACCAGCGCAGGCAGGAGCCCAGTACAAAAGGGCAGCCTGCAGCGCTGGGAGAAACAGAATGAGCTAGTGAGAGAAGGGAGTGAGCGAGCTCAACTGAGCTCTGTCGGCCTTTAGAGTTGCCCACCCTATCACCCAGGGTCCTGTGTGGTCCTATATTACAGCAGGGTCTCTGGGGTGGAGACAAAGCAATGACTGGATACTTTAAAGATTGCTGTAATAATACATACAGTATTTATTTGTTCTGTTTATTTCTCTGAGCTGAATAACACTTGGAATGCAATAGGATTTCTAACTGGGCTAAGTGAAACTATATGAGGGCTGAGAACAAAAGTATGGTAGCTGAGGGGTGAAAACGGACAAGGAGGCTTTAGGATTGCTACAGTAATACAGTATCTAACGGATGAGATTTGAGACTGAATTAATCCGTCGGCCAGGGACAGTAGAGGGACTAGTGTGGGGAACAGGAATTTGAGTAACTAGGGTCCTAACAGTTGTAGTAGGGTACAGAAACCGGGAGTAAGAGCCCATAACATAAGATGGGGGCCACAATGGGACAGGTGCCACATGTCAATAGGACAGGCATCTTTGGAAGGGTGGTGGGGTGTACAGGGTGGGGTCTGACATGATCCTGGACTAGGCTTGGAGGATGGGGGTTCATAGGCACAGACTATGGGGGCTGAGGGCTGAAGCCCCAGGAAGCTAAGTGAGGACTCTGCCCCCAGGGCCTGACACCATCCTATCATAATTGCTTTTTATCCTGTTTTACTTTACTGTCAGTGCCACCCTCAAGAACCTTTCCAGTGGGGAGGGTGCATGCTGACTTCACACTTGGAACAACAGTACCATCCCATCATTATGATGTGCCCGTATCATTAATTATTCATACACTCTGCTTTTTTATTTTTTGCACAGTACCATTGGTGGAGGTTGGTGGTGCAATTCAATTCCAGTCACACCAGTTCATCAGCATGAAGTACACATGTGCTGTGCACCTCTGACACTGTGTGCTGTTTGGCACCAGTCTCAATCCAGTGGATCTACCATTTTAATCCTCCTCGGCAGATGGCAGCGAATGTTGGTGGTTTCAGTTTGACAGATGACTGATGGTGGCAGTGGCAGGACTCTGTGGCCGGCTGGAGAAGAACTGAAGTAAGATTTGGTAGGCAGTAGTGGGCAGCAGGGCATGGCCTGTGCTGTGTGTGAGGGCAGGGACACCGGGACTCGGGAGCCATTCGAGACCATTAAATAATTTAAGATTAGATGGTTGTTGGGTGGGTCAAGAGTGGTCGACTATGTGGGCCTGACCAACTGCCTCGAATAACTGGTGCAGGGTTTGGGGCCATGTGGCATGCAGCAAGGCGCAGAGCCAGAGTCATCACCCACCTCCCAGTTGGTATTTGGTCGACTAAAGTGTGAAAGTCAGGTGGTGTGTCTGTGGGAGAAAGTTGAAGCGGAAGGAACCAGCAGCACAGCTCATAATCAAGAAACAAGCAGCAGGACAAGGTAATAAGAAATATTTTCACTGTCTTGACAGTATGGGGGTAACAGAAAAAAAAAAAGGCACCATCACAGATTCACTGGCAGTCTGGGCCTGGCACAGTGGTGGGTGGGTGCATACCTCACTTGAAGAAAAACTACTATAATTGAAAACAAACAATGTAGTCGAGGGGGGCTGCATGTGCCATGTGTTCACTTCCTACCAATAGGAGCTTAGACAGACCAATGCAGCAGCATTATTATATTTTGATTCTTTTGACCTAACTAATATTATGTTTTTCACGTCAATTGCTAGGTACTTCATTCAGAGGTGCTCTGAATCTGATGAAGCATCAAGCAGTTGGCATGAAATTTTAGGTCATTCAAAATTAACTGGGACTGGCGGGTATCCAAAATGCTAGAACCGGGACAGTCAGAAGAACCATTAAAAACCAGAATGTCTGTTTGATGGAAGCTGGAACAAGTGCAAAATGAACTATTCTCTCATTGAGGGTAAAATCTGTAGTGGTGGGACTTGAATGAAAATCTGAAATGGCCATTTATCTGGATGGAACAGAACAAACATGCAGTTTGTGCCTGTTCCAGACATTCAATTTTTTAGTCAGTTGAAGAACTTGCACAGTTGCACTTCCAGCCATTATGGTTCCAGCATTCTGGATTTCACCCATCCCCTTCTTTTCTCCTGAACTAGAAGCAGGAGCATCTTATCATGGATGGTTATCACAGTGGTTTTTGCACTATGGTTTTTGATTTTTGCATATGAACTCATCCAACTTGCTTTATTGTAAGACCATGTTCCCACCATGGGTGTACAATATTTTAGTGGATGCATCATCTGTGTGTGTTCGATGCTTTGAGGCATTTCATTTTCTACAGTGGCTGACTGTTTTTCTGCCATTCTCAGAAGTCAGCGACTAGAAAATGATTCTCTTAAGGTGCAGTCCCACTCCCATCCCACATTTAGTGAGGAGGAGGAGACTGGGGGTTGGCGTCCAGGGATTCAGTTAAGATTATATATTGCTGAGCCTGAGTCTGACTGGCCCATCGGTTCAGAATTCAGGTGTTGGAGTTCAGAGATGAAGGTACTGGTGGTGGATCCTGACTTTGTGATCCCAAATCACACCACTCAATGTACCTTACTTGATCTGTAGCTATAATCTAACATAAAAATGTCCCAGGTTTATGAATTAGGCGAGTTATGGTTTCAACAGTACAGTCCTATATTTATGCGGTCTGATAGTTATAGAACATGTTCAGCTGAACAATTAATGCTTCCTTGACTATGCTGCTGCTTTCAAAGATAGCTATTAGGACTGGACAATGCAGTGGCTATGTTTACATGGGCTGGATAGTTTGGCTTGACAAATATATTGACCTTCGTTGCTGACAAACTTCCTTTGGACCAAACTTTTTCCTCTTGTATTATCTCCTTCAGTGAAGAAAAATCAGTACATTGTTCTTATCTGCTAAATCATTCTCAGGAGGTAAAGTTGAGATTAGTCCACACAGATCTATCAAGATCAAGTTTGAAGTTACACAGGGATCAAAAAAGGGGTTGCTGGGATTAACAGAAACAAATGTATAATTATGCTTATTGCGGGTAATACTGTGTTGTATTACTATTGTCATGCAAGAGGCAGTATAGTGTAGTGTTTAAGGACACTGGGATGCAAACATGGAGATGTGTGATTGAGTCCTACAGCCCACACCTGGCCTGCATACTATTTGACTCTTCCCTGAGCAAGTCACTTAAACTTTGTTGTGTTCCCAGGTTCTACCCATAAACAAGCTTCAGCATAATGTGTATTTCTTGGTTAAACAATTTCCTCCTTCCCTTTCATGCAGTCATTGAGTTGAGGTTCTGTGTCACCTAAATTTAAACTGTTGGGTGACTGGCTACATAAATATCATGTTTTCTTAAATGTTACTAACACTATCAGTATTAATTTTAAGTGGAAAGAGACCTTAAGTTATTGAAAAGTACTTGCAGTTAGGCTGAACAATAAGGTTATAAAGCAAATTGATTTGGTAAAGCAAAAAAGGTGTAACTGCAAATCAAAGCCTGGCCTTCTAATGCCATGTGGGGAGTGAACTGTTAGCATAAACTCATTACAAAGTTAGAATTCCTAACATTTTATTTCTCATGCTGTATATAGTATCTATTTAATTCCCTTAATTTTACTGTGGTATTGCTGGGGGGGGGGGCAGACTGGGGACTGCAAGCTAGAGACATCTTGCTGTGACTGAAAAATGCATCATTTGGGCTTTTGCTAGTTGTATAGATAAAGTTATGAGAAACACCCCTATAATGTAATCAAGAAGAAAATATGGTCTAATTTGGGTACTGTGCTTCGAGTTCAGTAATACTTGTTTTATGTTGTGCTATTTCTTCAGTAAAACCCTCAAAATGCACCACAGAATGCCAAATACCCCAGATGTTCTGTGGACCTTGGCGTCCCCCAGACCCCCAGCCATTTGTTGAGCCCCAAAAATAAAGTCAGCTCCTATGAGGGTATGGTCTGTAGACAACTGGCTGGTTGAGGGAACTGTGGAGGTTAGGGGAGACTAAGTGGCAGGGCAGATGAGTATGCTAGGCATCCTGGCAGGGGAACAGGGGAGGGCAAGGGGATGAGGAAGAACAACTAGGGACTGAAACTGACCCCAGTATCAGAGGCACTAGCAGAAAAGAGAGGAGAAGGGAGGGGGTACCCAAGGTGAGGGGGGCCTCCTGACGGGGGTGGAAGAGACCACGAGGAGTACCAGGGGAGAAAGCAGTTGGCTGCGGGTAGGGAGGGACCAGGGGTGGGACCAGGGGGGGCACAGAGGGGAACACATCAGAGGGAGAACTGATAGGTCATTGAGTCATTGCATTGAGGTTCTGTGTCAGCTAAATTTAAACTGTTGGGTGACTGGCTACATAAAAATTCATGTTTTCTTAAATGTTGCTAACACTATCAGTATTAATTTTACTGGAAAGAGACCTTAAGTTATTGAAAGTATCTGCAGTTAGGCTGAGTGATAAGTTATAAAAGCAAATTGATTTGGTAAAGCAAAGGGTGTAACTGCAAATCAGAGCTTGGCTTTCTAATGCCATGTGAGGAGTAAACTGTTAGCACAAACTTATTACAAAGAATTCCTAACATTTTATTTCTCATGCTGTGTATAGTATCTATCTAATTCCCTTCATTTTACTGTGGTATTGCTTGGGGGGGCGGACTGGGGACTGCAAGCTAGAGACATCTTGCTGTGACTGAAAAATGCATCATTTGGGCTTTTGTAGTTGCATAGATAAAGTTACGAGAAACACCCCTATAATCTCCCTTCAGAACTCCCTACAGCAGTCTTTCAACAGTGCTGAGGCTTGGTTTAAGGAGTGCAGACTCGTCATCAATCTTAATAAAACCAAAGCTATGCTCTTTTCCCACCCCCAAAACAAAGCTAGCAACCACCCACTCTATATCCTTCCAAGTACCAATCAGCCACTGGAACAAGTCTGCTCCTACAAATACCTTGGGGTTACCTTCAACTCAGCCCTCATTTCACAACCACATCGACTTCTAACATCCACCACTAACACACGGCTTACATCCTCTTCCGCCATAGAACCTGCTCTTCTCAAATGCTTCGTTCGCTGTTACATCATCCGTTCTGTCCCTTGTAGACTATGGTCTACCAGTATATAGTGCTGCCGACACCACTGCACTCCAACAAAATTCACTTAACCTGAATAAAGCCTGAAGATTGATTACTGGTGCCCCAGGCTCACACACACCTGTCAGCTGTATGTGTCGGCTAACCTGCTTACCCTGGATGACGGCTCCGATACCAAACCTGTCTCCTCACAAAACCCTATTCGGGCTCTCCCCCCCGGGGTAACGGCATCCATCCACCAGAGCCCTCCCACTATTGCAACACGGTCTTCATACAAGACCACTCTAATGGTCCCCAGATCAAGAACCAGCCATTGCCAGAGGTCCTTCTGCTATAGAGCCCCAACCTGGTTTAACTCTCTCCCTGCCCCCATCACCAATGCCACCACCATCTCCAAGTTCAAAACCACCCTTCGGAACCACATCTTCAGCACTTGTAACTGCTCCTGTCTCTGAACATAGCCTCCACCTCTGCTTCTCTTGACAACGCCCCGGGCAGCTCTCCACCTAGCCATCCCCACCACCACTTCCCTGTACACTGCGGCCTATGTTTAACCTGGCCAATGCCAGCTGTTTCAGTGTTTACCAACTGGATTGCTCACTTGATACCAACTTGTGTAACATCTGTTATCAATTACATGTACCCTGTAACCTAATTGTATTTGTCCGACCACAGTGTGATGTGGCGCCTCTGTTGAACGCCTATTGTTTTGCAAATCTATGCTATGTAACCAAAAACACAATGTATGTCTTTATGTGACGAAGTATCTTTGGAAACGAGCCTCTGGCTCAAAGGTTGTAAACTGATTCTTAGAAATAAATAAATAAATGTAATCACAGAAGAAAATATGGTCTAATTTGGATTACTGTGCTATGAGTTCAGTAATGCTTGTTTTATGTTGTGCTATTTCTTCAGTAAAACCCTCAAAATGCACCACAGAATGCCAAACACCCCAGAGGTTCTGTGGACCTTGGCGGACCCCAGACCCCCAGCCATTTGTTGAGTCCCCCAAAAAATAAAAGTCGGCTCCTTTGGGGGGGTGTATGGTCTGTAGACAACTGGCTAGTTTGAGGGAGAACTGTGGAGGTTGGGGGAGACTAAGTGGCAGGGCAGATGAGTATGCTAGGCATCAAGGCTGGGGGGGAATAGGGGAGGGCAAGGGGGCATGGGGAAGAACAACTAGGGACTGAAACTGACCCCAGTATCAGAGGCACTAGCAGAAAAGAGAGGAGAAGTGAGGGGGTGCCCAAGGCAAGAGGAGCCTCCTGATGGGGTAGGAAGAGACCATGAGGGGTACCAGTGGAGAAAGCAGATGGTTGCGAGTAAGAGGGACCAGGGTGGGACCAGGGGGCATGGAGGAACAAGTCAGAGGGGAGAACCGATAGATCATTGAGTCATTTAGTTGAGGTTCTGTGTCAGCTAAATTTAAACTGTTGGAGTGACTGGCTACATAAAATGATGTTTTCTTAAATGTTGCTAACACTATCAGTATAAATTTTTAGTGGAAAGAGACCTAAGTTATTGAAAAGTACTTACAGTTAGGCTGAGTGATAAGGCTATGAAGCAAATTGATTTGGGAAAGCAAAAAGGTGTAACTGCAAATCAAAGCTTGGCCTTCTAATGCCATGTCAGGAGTAAACTGTTAGCACAAACTCATTACAGTTAGAATTCCTAATGTTTTATTTCTCATGCTGTGTATAGTATCTATTTAATTCCCTTCATTTTACTGTGGTATTTCTTGGGGGGGCAGACTGGGGACTTCAAGCTAGAGACATCTTGCTGTGATTGAAAAATGCATCATATGAGCTTCTGCTAGTTGTATAGATAAAGTTACAGAAACACCCCTATAATGTAATCACAGAAGAAAATATGGTCTAATTTGGGTACTGTGCTATGAGTTCAGTGGTGCTTGTTTTATGTTGTGCTATTTCTTCAGTAAAACCCTCAAAATGCACCTCAGAATGCCAAATATCCCAGAGCTTCTGTGGGCCTTGGCGGCCCCTAGACCCCCAGCCATTTGTTGAGTCCCCCCCAAAAAAGTCATCTACTATGGGGGGGTGTGGTCTGTAGACAACTGGCTAGTTTGAGGAGGAACTGTGGAGGTTGGGGGGGAGTCTAAGTGGCAGGGCAAATGAGTATGCTAGGCATCCTTTAACATCTTTATAGGTGACATTGCAGAGGGTCTGGAGGGAAAGGTACGCCTCTTTGCAGATGATACAAAGATCTGTAACAGAGTTGATACACAAGGGGGGTAGAAAGGATGAGAAGGGACTTGGAAAGGTTGGAGGAATGGTCAGACATATGGCAACTTAGATTCAATGCAAAGAAGTGCAAGGTAATGCACCTGGGTAACAAAAACCCAGAAGAAGAGTATACAATAGCAGGGGAGGTACTAACAACAACAAAAATGGAACAGGACTTGGGAGTAGTCATATCAGATGATCTAAAGGTTGGTAAGCAATGTAAGAAGTCAGTAAGGAGAGCCAGAGGGATACTGGGATGCATAGGAAGGGGCATCACAAGTAGAAAAAGGGGAAGTGGTTATCCCTCTGTACAGACAGTTGGTGAGACCCCATCTGGAGTACTGTGTGCAGTTTTGGAGACCTCATCTATGTAAGGACATAGACAGGATGGAAGCAGTCCAGAGAGGGCAACTAAAATGGTGCAGGGTCTGCATCAGAAACCATATGAAGAGAGACTGAGAGAGCTTAATTCGTATACCCTTGAT
This sequence comes from Neoceratodus forsteri, assembly GCA_016271365.2. Lineage (NCBI taxonomy): Eukaryota > Metazoa > Chordata > Ceratodontiformes > Ceratodontidae > Neoceratodus > Neoceratodus forsteri. The sequence continues at coordinate 158,642,469 of JADMNL010000025.1, forward strand.
GAAAGGAGGGACAGGGAGACATAATAGAAATGTTCAAGTACCTCAAGGGAATCAACATAGTCCAGGAGGGTAGCATCTTTCAGAAAAAGAGATGTGTAAGAACAAGGGGACACAATTTAAAGATAGCAGGGGGACAGCTCAGGGATAATGTGAGGAAATTTTTTTTTTGGAGAGAATGGCGGATGCGTGGAACTACCTTTCTGGGGAGATTGTTGGGACTAACACAGTGGGGGAATTCAAACATGCATGGGACAGACACAAGGCAATTGTAGTGGGGGGTGGCAGGAAGTAGGCTGTTGGATAACTAGAATCTGTAGCTTATCCAGTAGGTAGGTAGGGAAATGGGCAGACTGGGTGGGCCAAGTGGTCCTTATCTGCTATCAACGTCTATGTTTCTATGTTTCCTGTCTGGGGGGGAATAGGGGATGGCAAGGAGGGATGGGGGAAGAACAACTAAGGACTGAAACTGACCCGGTATCAGAGGCACTAGCAGAAAAGAGAGGAGAAGGGAGGGGTGCCAAGGCGGGGAGCCTCCTGATGGGGAGGAAGAGACCACAAGGAATAGCAGGGAGAAAGCAGATGGCTGCGGTAAGGAGGACCAGGGGTGGGACCAGAGGAGCACGGAGGGGAACATGTCAGAGGGGGGATCTGATAGATCATTGAGGCATTGAGTTGAGGTTCTGTGTCAGCTAAATTTAAACTGTTGGGTGACTGGCTACATAAAAATCATGTTTTCTTAAATGTTGCTAACACTATCAGTATTAATTTTTACTGGAAAGAGACCTTAAGTTATTGAAAAGTACTTGCAGTTAGGCTGAGTGATAAGGTTATAAAGCAAATTGATTTGGTAAAGCAAAAGGGTGTAACTGCAAATCAGAGCTTGGCCTTCTAATGCCATGTGAGGAGTAAACTGTTAGCACAAACTCATTACTAAGTTAGAATTCCTAACATTTCATTTCTCATGCTGTGTATAGTTTCTATTTAATTCCCTTCATTTTACTGTGGTATTGCTTGGGGGGGTGGACTGGGGACTGCTAGCTAGAGACATCTTGCTGTGATTGAAAAATGCATAATTTGGGCTTTTGCTAGTTGTATAGATAAAGTTACGAGAAACACCCCTATAATTTAATCACAGAGGAAAATATGGTCTAATTTGGGTACTGTGCTATGAGTTCAGTAATGCTTGTTTTATGTTGTGCTATTTCTTCAGTAAAACCCTCAAAATGCACCACAGAATGCCAAATACCCCAGAGGTTCTGTGGACCTTGGTGAGCTAGACCAGCAGCATTTGTTGAGCCCCAAAAATAAAAGTCAGCTCCTATGAGAGTGTATGGTCTGTAGACAACTGGCTGGTTTGAGGGGAACTGTGGAGGTTAGGGGAGACTAAGTGGCAGGGCAGATGAGTATGCTAGGCATCCAGGCTGGGGGGAATGGGGAGGGCAAGGGGGGATGGGGGAAAAACAACTAGGGACTGAAACTGACCCCAGTATCAGAGGCACTAGCAGAAAAGAGAGGAAAAGGAGGGGTGACCAAAGCAAGGGGAGCCTCCTGATGGGGGAGGAAGAGACCATGAGGGGTACCAGTGGAGAAAGCAGATGGCTGCGAGTAGAGAGGGACCGGGGGGGGCATGGAGGGGAACAAGTTAGAGGGGGGAACCGATAGGTCATTGAGTCATTTAGTTGAGGTTCTGTCTCACTTAAATTTAAACTGTTGAGTGACTGGCTACATAAAAATTATGTTTTCTTAAATGCTGCTAACACTATCAGTATAAATTTTTAGTGGAAAGAGACCTTAATTTATTGAAAAGTACTTATAGTTAGGCTGAGTGATAAGGTTATAAAGCAAATTGATTTGGTAAAGCAAAAAGGTGTAACTGCAAATCAAAGCTTGGCCTTCTAATGCCATGTCGGGAGTAAACTGTTAGCACAAACTCATTACAGTTAGAATTCCTAATGTTTTATTTCTCATGCTGTGTATAGTATCTATTTAATTCCCTTCATTTTACTGTGGTATTGCTTGGGGAGGCAGACTGGGGACTTCAAGCTAGAGACATCTTGCTGTGATTGAAAAATGCATCATTTGGGCTTTTGCTAGTTGTATAGATAAAGTTATGAGAAACACCCTTATAATGTAATCAGAGAAGAAAATATGGTCTAATTTGGGTACTGTGCTACGAGTTCAGTAATACTTGTTTTATGTTGTGCTATTTCTTCAGTAAAACCCTCAAAATGCACCACAGAATGCCAAATACCCCAGAGCTTCTGTGGACCTTGGTGGCCCCCAGACCCCCAGCCATTTGTTGAGCCCCCAAAAAATAAAAGTCAGCTCCTATGGGAGTGTATGGTCTGTAGACAACTGGCTGGTTTGAGGGAACTGTGGAGGTTAGGGGAGACCAAGTGGCAGGGCAGATGAGTATGCTAGGCATCCAGGCTGGGGGGAATGGGGAGGGCAGGGGGATGGGGAAGAACAACTAGGGACTGAAACTGACCCCAGTATCAGAGGCACTAGCAGAAAAGAGAGGAGAGGGAGGGGTGACCAAGGCAAGGGGAGCTTCCTGAGGGAGGAAGAGACCATGAGGGGTACCAGTGGAAGAAAGCAGATGGCTGCGAGTAGGAGGGACCAGGGGTGGGACCGGGGGCATGGAGGAACAAGTTAGAGAGGGAACCGATAGGTCATTGAGTCATTTAGTTGAGGTTCTGTGTCACCTAAATTTAAACTGTTGAGTGACTGGCTACATAAAAATTATGTTTTCTTAAATGCTGCTAACACTATCAGTATAAATTTTTAGTGGAAAGAGACCTTAATTTATTGAAAAGTACTTATAGTTAGGCTGAGTGATAAGGTTATAAAGCAAATTGATTTGGTAAAGCAAAAAGGTGTAACTGCAAATCAAAGCTTGGCCTTCTAATGCCATGTCGGGAGTAAACTGTTAGCACAAACTCATTACAGTTAGAATTCCTAATGTTTTATTTCTCATGCTGTGTATAGTATCTATTTAATTCCCTTCATTTTACTGTGGTATTGCTTGGGGGGGCAGACTGGGGACTTCAAGCTAGAGACATCTTGCTGTGACTGAAAAATCAATCATTTGGACTTTTGCTAGTTGTATAGATAAAGTTATGAGAAACACCCTTATAATGTAATCAGAGAAGAAAATATGGTCTAATTTGGGTACTGTGCTACGAGTTCAGTAATACTTGTTTTATGTTGTGGTATTTTTTCAGTAAAACCCTCAAAATGCACCACAGAATGCCAAATACCCCAGAGCTTCTGTGGACCTTGGTGGCCCCAGACCCCCAGCCATTTGTTGAGCCCCCAAAAATAAAAGTCTGCTCTATGGAGTGTATGGTCTGTAGACAACTGGCTGGTTTGAGGGAACTGTGGAGGTTAGGGGAGACTAAGTGGCAGTGCAGATGAGTATGCTAGGCATCCAGGCTGGGGGAATAGGGGAGGGCAAGGGGGGGGGAAGAACAACTAGGGACTGAAACTGACGCCAGTATCAGAGGCACTAGGAGAAAAGAGAGGAGAAGGGAGGGGGTGCCCAAGGTAAGGGGAGCCTCCTGATGGGGGAGGAAGAGACCATGAGGGGTACCAGTGGAGAAAGCAGTTGGCTGCAGGTAGGGAGGGACCAGGGGTGGGACCAGAGGAGCACGGAGGGGAACATGTCAGAGGGGGGATCTGATAGATCATTGAGGCATTGAGTTGAGGTTCTGTGTCAGCTAAATTTAAACTGTTGGGTGACTGGCTACATAAAAATCATGTTTTCTTAAATGTTGCTAACACTATCAGTATTAATTTTTACTGGAAAGAGACCTTAAGTTATTGAAAAGTACTTGCAGTTAGGCTGAGTGATAAGGTTATAAAGCAAATTGATTTGGTAAAGCAAAAGGGTGTAACTGCAAATCAGAGCTTGGCCTTCTAATGCCATGTGAGGAGTAAACTGTTAGCACAAACTCATTACTAAGTTAGAATTCCTAACATTTCATTTCTCATGCTTTGTATAGTATCTATTTAATTCCCTTCATTTACTGTGGTATTGCTTGGGGGTGGACTGGGGACTGCTAGCTAGAGACATCTTGCTGTGATTGAAAAATGCATCATTTGGGCTTTTGCTAGTTGTATAGAGAAAGTTACGAGAAACACCCCTATAATGTAATCAGAGAAGAAAATATGGTCTAATTTGTTTACTGTGCTCTGAGTTCAGTAATGCTTGTTTTATGTTGTGCTATTTCTTCAGTAAAACCCTCAAAATGCACCACAGAACGCCAAATACCCCAGAGGTTCTGTGGACCTTGGCGGCCCCCAGACCCCCAGCCATTTGTTGAGCCCCCCAAAAAATAAAAGTTGGCTCCTATTGGGGGGTGTATGGTCTGTAGACAACTGGCTAGTTTTAAGGGGAACTGTGGAGGTTAGTGGGGAGACTAAGTGGCAGGGCAGATGAGTATGCTAGGCATCCTGGCTGGGGGGAATATGGGAGGGCAAGGGGGGATGGAGGAAGAACAACTAGGGACTGAATCTGACCCCAGTATCAGAGGCACTAACAGAAAAGAGAGGAGAGGGAGGGGTGCCCAAGGTAAGGGGAGCCTCCTTATGGGGGAGGAAGAGACCATGAGGGGTACCAGTGGAGAAAGCAGATGGTTGCAAGTAGAGAGGACCAGGGGTGGGACCAGGGGACAGAGGGTAACAAGTCAGAGGGGGAACCGATAGGTTATTGAGTCATTGAGTTGAGGTTCTGTTCAGCTAAATTTAAACTGTTGAGTGACTGGCTACATAAAAATTATGTTTTCTTAAATGTTGCTAACACTATCAGTATAAATTTTAGTGAAAGAGACCTTAAGTTATTGAAAAGTACTTATAGTTAGGCTGAGTGATAAGGCTATAAAGCAAATTGATTTGGTAAAGCAAAAGGTGTAACTGCAAATCAAAGCTTAGCCTTCTAATGCCATGTCAGGAGTAAACTGTTAGCACAAACTCATTACAGTTAGAATTCCTAATGTTTTATTTCTCATGCTGTGTATAGTATCTATTTAATTCCCTTCATTTTACTGTGGTATTTCTTGGGGGGCAGACTGGGGACTTCAAGCTAGAGACATCTTGCTGTGATTGAAAAATGCATCATTTGGGCTTTTGCTAGTTGTATAGATAAAGATACAAGAAACACCCCTATAATGTAATCACAGAAGAAAATATGGTCTAATTTGGGTACTGTGCTATGAGTTCAGTGGTGCTCATTTTATGTTGTGCTATTTCTTCAGTAAAACCCTCAAAATGCACCGCAGAATGCCAAATACCCCAGAGCTTCTGTGGGCCTTGGTGGCCCCCAGACCCCCAGCCATTTGTTGAGTCCCCCCCAAAAAAGTCGGCTCCTATGGGGGTGTATGGTCTGTAGATGACTGGCTAGTTTGAGGAGGAACTGTGAAGGTTAGGGGGGAGTCTAAGTGGCAGGGCAAATGAGTATGCTAGGCATCCTTTAACATCTTTATAGGTGACATTACAGAGGGTCTGGAGGGAAAGGTACACCTCTTTGCAGATGATACAAAGATCTGTAACAGAGTTGATACACAGGGGGGGTAGAAAAGATGAGAAGGGACTTAGCAAGGTTGGAGGAATGGTCAGACACATGGCAACTTAGATTCAATGCAAAGAAGTGCAAGGTAATGCACCTGGGTAACAAAAACCCAGGAGAAGAGTATACAATAGCAGGGGAGGTACTAACAACAACAAAAATGGAACAGGACTTGGGGGTAGTCATATCAGATGATCTAAAGGTTGGTAAGCAATGTAAGAAGTCAGTAAGGAGAGCCAGGAGGATACTGGGATGCATAGGAAGGGGCATCACAAGTAGAAAAAGGGAAGTGGTTATCCCTCTGTACAGACAGTTGGTGAGACCCCATCTGGAGTACTGTGTGCAGTTTTGGAGACCTCATCTATGTAAGGACATAGACAGGATGGAAGCAGTCCAGAGGAGGGCAACTAAAATGGTGCAGGGTCTGCATCAGAAACTATATGAAGAGAGACTGAGAGAGCTTAATACGTATACCCTTGATGAAAGGAGGGACAGGGGGGACATAATAGAAATGTTCAAGTACCTCAAGGGAATCAACAAAGTCCAGAAGGGTAGCATCTTTCAGAAAAAGAGAATTGTAAGAACAAGGGGACACAATTTAAAGATAGCAGGGGGACGGCTCAGGGGTAATGTGAGGAAATTTTTTTTATGGAGAGAGTGGTGGATGCGTGGAACTGCCTTCCTGGGGAGATTGTTGGGGCTAAAACAGTGGGGGAATTCAAACATGTGTGGGACAGACACAAGGCAATTGTAGTGGGGGTGGCAGGAAGTAGGCTGTTGGTCAACTAGAATCTGCAGCTTATCCAGTAGGTAGGTAGGGAAATGGGCAGACTGGGTGGGCCAAGTGGTCCTTATCTGCATCAATGTCTATGTTTCTATGTTTCCTGTCTGGGGGAATAAGGGATGGCAAGGAGGGATGGGGAAGAACAACTAAGGACTGAAACTGACCCCGGTATCAGAGGCACTAGCGGAAAAGAGAGGAGAAGGCAGGGGGTGCTCAAGGCGAATGGAGCCTCCTGATGGGGGAGGAAGAGACCACAAGGAGTACCAGGGGAGAAAGCAGATGGTTGCGAGTAAGGAGGGACCAGGGGTGGGACCGTGGGGGCACGGAGGGGAACCGATAGGTCATTGAGTCATTGAGTTGAGGTTCTGTGTCAGCTAAATTTAAAATGCTGGGTGACTGGCTAAATAAAAATCATGTTTTCTTAAACATTGTTAACATTATCAGTATTAATTTTTAGTGGAAAGAGACCTTACGTTATTGAAAAGTACTTAGTGTTAGGCTGAGTGATAAGATTATAAAGCAAATTGATTTGGTAAAGCAAAAAGGTGTAACTGCAAATCAAAACTTGGCCTTCTAATGCCATGTGGGGAGTAAACTGTTAGCACAAACTCATTACTAAGTTAGAATTCCTAACATTTTATTTCTCGTGCTGTGTATAGTATCTATTTAATTCCCTTCATTTTACTGTGGTATTGCTTGGGGACGGACTGGGGACAGCAAGCTAGAGACATCTTGCTGTGATTGAAAAATGCATAATTTGGGCTTTTGCTAGTTGTATAGATAAAGTTAGAGAAACACCCTATAATGTAATCAGAAGAAAATATGGTCTAATTTGGGTACTGTGCTATGAGTTCAGTGGTGCTTGTTTTATGTTGTGCTATTTCTTCAGTAAAACCCTCAAAATGCACCACAGAATGCCAAATACCCCAGAGCTGCTGTGGACCTTGGTGGCCCCAGACCCCCAGCCATTTGTTGAGCCCCCAAAAAAATAAAGTCAGCTCCTGGAAGTGTATGGTCTGTAGACAACTGGCTGGTTTAAGGGGAACTGTGGAGGTTAGGGGAGTCTAAGTGGCAGGGCAGATGAGTATGGCAGGCATCCTGGCTGCGGGGGATGAGGGATGGCAAGGGGGACGGGAAGAACAACTAGGGACTGAAACTGACCCCAGTATCAGAGGCACTAGCAGAAAAGAGAGGAGAAGGGAGGGTGCCTAAGGTGAGGGGCCTCCTGAGGGGAGACATGAGGAGTACCAAGGGAGAAAGCAGGTGGCTGCGGGTAGGGAGGACCAGGGTGGGACCGGGGGGGGCCCAGAGGGGAACAAGTCAGAGGTGGGAACCGATAGGGGGAAGAGATGTAGGAGGATTATCGACTAAGAATAGATTCAAGCCTCTGCTATGGGACAGAGAGGGGGAGCAGGAACATACTGAAGGGAGGAGGACAAGCAGGGCATGAGAGGGATGGTAACAGGTGGGGAAGAGGTAGCGAGGATGAAAGGGTAGAAGGGAGGGCTAGTAAGGAAGGAAGGGGTGACTGGAGGAGAGAAGGCTATGGGAAGGGGGAAGGATGGGAGGGACATCATTATCGGGGTCGAAGGGAATGGGGGCTCTAAATCGGCAACAACGGGGATAGGAGAGGAGTTGGAAATCAGCAGGGAAGGAGGGGAGGTTGACATGGGAAGCCCAGTCAGAAGTAGTCAGGCTGGGAAGGGGTTCAAGGGGGATGGGAGGAATAAGGCTGAGAAAAGGGTGAGGCGGAAGTAGGGGGTGCAGATATAGAAGTCACAGAGGGTGCAGCTGGCGGGGGTAAGGGGCAGGGAAGAACAAATACTGGGGTGGTGGAAAGGGTATTAGAATGGAAGGGGTAGGGACGGGGTACTCATCCTAGGAATTCTATACTGAAAGGGGTGAGATGGGGTGGAAGGGGTAAGGCACAGCCGTATTTGAGTTGAAGAGCTATCCCGGTTGACTGCAGGAAGGGCAGGGCAGGCACTGCTCAAGTGTGCCAGGGGAGAAGAAACCTCATTTAGTGTTGCACATGGGTACAAACAACTTGGAAGGAGACTGTGCAAGTAGTGAGGGGGAGGTTCGAGAGTTGGGCAGACAGTGTGAGGGGTGGGGAGTCGGTGACATTCTCGGAGGTACTCCTGGTACCATGTGCAAGCACAGAGAGGAAGGGTAGGATTGAGGAGTTCAATGACTGGCTGAGGATTGGTGCCACACCAAAAATTATGGGTTAGTGACTAATTGGGGTAGGGTCTGGGGAATAGTGACTTGAGACGCGGTGGACAGGCTACACTTGAGCAGGGTGGGAGGAGAGTATTAAAGGTGGGACTAGGGGGTATCTCTCTACTAAGGTGGATTTAAACTAGTGGGGGTGGCCAAAATACTGAGGTTGGTAGAAAGGTCCAGACAGGGGAGCCTAATGAGCTCACCCCCTAGATATAGGTAAAGGTGGAGACGTAGTTATCCTGGGAGGGGGTGGGCAGAGTGGTCTGAGTGTAATACAGAAGGCACCACTACCTGGTAAGAATAAGGAGGAGAAAGGGTGCGGACTACCAGGAGGAGGGACACAGGCCAAGGAGAAGAGTAAGGGAAGAAGAAGGTGCGAGTAGAAGGTAGTCTCTCTCGATGCAAGAAGCCTGAGGAACAAAATTGCAGAGCTTCTGGCACTGCTTTCAGAGGGAAGGTGGACATTGCTGCAGTGACAGAGACTTGGGCCACAGAGTACCATGATTGGGACTTGTCAATCCTGGGATACAGAATATACATGAGGGACCAGGGGGTTGGAAGGGGGGGGTTGCACTCTATGTGAGGGAATGGATCAAATGCATAAGGGACAAGGGACAAGAGGAGAGGACAGAGGTGCTTTGGGTGCAGCTCCTGGACTCCAAGGGCAGAAAGCTGAGGCTGGGAGTGGTGTACAGTCCGTCAGCCCAATCTGGGGAACTGGATGGGGAGTTGGCAGAGCAGATAAGGACGGTGTGTAGAAGGGGGAGTGTGGTGATAGTGGGGAATAGTAACCTACCGGGGTTGACTAGACACTCTGGCCACTAGCAGTACCAGGAGCAGGTGCTTGATGCATTCCAGGACAGCCTTCTGACACAACGGTAAGTGGGCCTTCAAGGCTTGGTAGCACTCTGAACCTAGTACTGGCAAATGGGGGAGGTGGTGAGGGAGGTAGAATGGAGGACCCACTGGCTGGTAGTGACCACCAAACAGTGTGCTCATTCTCACACTGGTCAGGGAGACAGGAGGCACGGGCACTAAGGTGGTGGACTTTAGTAGAGTGGACTTTGGGAGGATGGGAGCAATACTGCAAGGGAGACTCCAGGATATAAGGCTGGGGATGGATGCAGTACAAAAGTGGGGAGTCATAAAGACTAGGCTAACAGAGGCCACAGTAGCCTGCACCAGGGTCAGGAGTAAGAAGAGCAGAGCCAAAAAACCATGCTGGCTGAACAAGGAAGTGCTGCAAGGGGTGAGGGCAAAGAGGACTGCATACCGGAAGTACAGGAGAACAGGGATGGGAGAGGATAAGGAGGCTTATGGGAGTTGGTCAAGGGTGGTGGCCAGGATGGTGAAAAAAGCTAAGACCTCCAGGGAATTAAGGTTAGGCAGGGCATAAAGGGAGGGGAAAAGGACTCTTTTAGGTATGTCAGGGAAAAGAGGAAGTGCAAGGAACGTATTGTAGAGGATAAAGCAGGGAAGGGATTGGGTGGAAAAGGGGGAGAAGCAAGTGGAAATTCTAAATGAGTACTTCTGCTCCATTTTCACCTAAGGAGAGGGATGGTCCACTAAGAAACATAGAAACATAGAGTTGATGGCAGATAAGGACCGCAAGGCCCATCCAGTCTGCCCATTTCTTTCTACTCTTTATGAATGTGCCATAGGCCTTTGCTGGGAGGGTGGGGCATAGGCATGGGCTGGGGGGTAGGGAAAGGAGGAGAGGAGGTGATGGACAAAGTGATCACATGGAGTAGGGTATTAGAGGGGCTGAGGGCAGTAAGGGTGGACAAGGCACCAGGTCCCGATGGCGTCCAACCCAGGGTGCTGAGGGAGATGGCAGAGCTGTTTGCTGAGCCGCTGACAGATCTGTTCAACACCTCCCTGGAAATGGGGTGTGATGCCCCAGGACTGGAGGGTGGCCCATGTAGTGCCCATATACAAGAGTAGGCCTAGGGAGGAGCCAGGAAATTATTGGCTGGTCAGTCTCACGTCCATAGTGGGTAAGCTTATGGAGGCAATACTGAAGGAGAGGCTGGTGGCATTCCTAGAAAGTAATGGCCTCCAAGATGGGCGGCAACATGGATTCATCTCAGGGAGGTCTTGCCAAACCAACCTAATAGAGTATTAGGTAAAACCAAACACCCCAAGGCACATCTCAACACTTGTCGGTGTTTGCAGGATAGGGTGAGGTGAAATGGCATGAACGTTATGGGTGAAAACCCAAACTCATACCCCAATGCCTGTCCGTCTCTAAAGGGTGGAGGTGGGGTTGGCGTGAAGTTCAATACATCACGGCCATTCCTACTTTGCATCTGTCTAACTCCTGCATTTCCAATGCTAATATCAGCAAGCAAATATTCGGCATTAACAAATGCTTGTTTATAACTGGTACAAGATTTCAGAGAGAAAAACTGCAACCTGTATTTGTGCGAGTGAGCGTGTCCCTCTGCAGCCAAGGTACTTACGCAGATACAGTGTGCTTTCTTTCATGCTTCAGTGAAGTGAGAGCGCAAAGAGGAAAATGCTGTAATAACCCACTGTCAAGTTATTACAGAATTCAGTGGATTATTATGGCTTTTTATCAAGACTGGATATCCAATCATTATAGGGGTCACCGGTTATTATAACAGATTACGCAGTTGCAAAAATGATTAACTATTGTAAACTCTGCAGATAGGTTGATCTCACATATATGTTAAGTCTCCCTCCTTGGGTGCTTATTTTTAGTGCCAAACACTATTTAAAATGCAAGTGTAACAACACCCTCTTGGTAGTAGGGAGGGGGGGGGTTGGTTAGCATGCCAGGCCCAGAGCATACTGATTGTACGTGCCCTTGACCAGAGAGTGCAGTGGGAACAGCTTGGAATGACAGTGTGTAAGAAGCAAGCCAGTTGTGCCTTCAAGGTGCCTTGCCTCTGCTCACTTGTCAAACTGCCTGATGTGGCCAGAGCCTTACACAGCACAGCTATTGATGGATCTAGCTTTTTTTAACATATTTTATCTCCCTGTGCTCAGTTAAGACCTTCTTCCACCATCTGCCAAGCCCTTATGCCCACTCGCCAAGACTGCTCCATATACCTGCCAAGCCTCTGATGCCCACCATATCTCACTGCTGTGCTGCCCTCCTCGCTTGCTCCCTAGACTGGGTATGTCTTCAGTCACTTCTTGGTTTCTTGGTGTAGAAGGCGAAGGCCAAAGCCCATCGTGGACTCTCTCCCCGATTTAGTGGGTCATTGAGTTAATCTTGTCTGCAAAATATATTTATCCAATTCTCTTTTAAAACTCTCCTGGGAATTGTGGCTAAAAAGATGTGCTGGCGGGGAGTTCCATGCTCGCACTGCTCTTGTGGTAAAGAAGTAATACCTTTTATTTGTTCAAGCCCTCTGTACCATGAGTTGCATACAGTGTGATCTTAATTCAGTATTCTTTTGCATTTCTTCCCCACTATCTATTTGGCAACCCCCAGCAGAGATGAAGACCAGGAGGTTCCCCCGGCAGGTTGTAGATGCATTCTGGCTCTGAGAGTGGTGGGTGGGCAGAGGCTTCATTATCCCAATCCATTCCTTGTTTTTCCCCTTTTTTAGTCCCACCCTCCCAAAAGGAGCATGTCGCATTACTGTGTGTCAGCACGCCGATGCACCCACGTAACAGTGATGCTCACTCCAACATCCCCGTCTGATGCTATCCCCTGCACTGCCACCTGTGGTCGCCCAGGTGGTGGTAGAGCAGTGGATCAGCAGACCTCCTGAAGGAGGAGGAGATCATCCATTGGTAAGCTCAATCCTCCTCCCCGGCTGGTCCTCCGACAACTCTGGCTTGTTATCAAAACTGGATTGTTGGCATCATGAGCAGTAGCACTACTGCTGTGCCGGCAGGCTGCCATGGATCCAGAGTTTTGATACCAACTCATCTTGATGCCTTGTTAGCAGGTAGCTACCAGGGACAGGCTTATGACAGTGGTGGAGAGTCCAGGGCTCTGGGATCTGATAGCATTTTGTGTAGATTGCTATTAATTCCTGTAAGTATTAAGGGAGCTATCAGGAGGGTGTGGGTGTTTGTCCCTGTGCAAGGAATGTCCCAGTGAAGATGGGATATTCACCTTTTGTGGGCATTTGCAGTCCTGTGCCAGAGTGATGGACTACAGATGGAGAGAGTCCTGTGAAAGAGACTAAGCTGCAGACTAAGGCAGGGGATATGCCTACATCGTGTACGGGAGAGCTCAATCTGGGCTGGGTATTGAAGAAACTGCTTTGGGCAGAGGGGTTGGAGCAATTGTCAACTGCTGCCAGAAAGGCAAACTTGAGTATGCACTTCCATGTTATACCCAGCACACCTGCAGGTGAGTGAAGTCATGCTGATGTGAGTTGCCCAGTGCAGAGGGACTTCAGCACTCCAGCACTGCAGACTGGCCTAGATGGACCTACAGCACTTGGGACCAGGGTACCACTTGGATGCTATCAGTGAGAGAAGTCCAAGAGTAAAGTCCCTACAGCGGTGATGCCTCAAGCATCACCTGCTGACCAGAAACTACGTTGTCAGGGGGGCGCTGTTGAGCCCAAGCAAGATGGAGGCTTTCTAACTGAGCTCTGCAGCTTAGCCTAAGAAGAAGTTGTAAATCAGTGGATTTAGAGCTAATTATTCAGTTGAAGTTTTGGAGCAAAACATCACTAAATGAACCCTAATTGCAATGAAGCATTCTCAAAGATAAAACTTCAGGGGCTGGAGCTAGACCCAAAACAAGCTCTGAGACGCCAGCCATGAGGTCCCATACAGGCCCTGCGACTGATCTGGGTGAAACATTACAACAGAGATGTTATAAACTTTAGGCATCAAAATGAACAGATTGATTGCCTCTGTTTCCGGATTATCAGATAAATTTGATGCCTTAACTCACCATGTGGTAGGGATCGAGCAGACGGTGGAAGCTGTTCAGGGTGCATCGGCAGAGGCCACCAAAAGGGCATATACTGCAATGGGAGTGGTAATGGCAGTGGTCAAAGAAAATGCGCACTTGAGAGCGTGACTGGAAACCCTGGAGGATCAGGCGAGAGAAGCTAATATTCGAGTATTGCATTTGCTGGGGGGCTGCGAGGGGGATCACCTCTTCCTTTTCCTGCAGGACTGGCTTGTGCAACAATTGGGTGAAGCAGTAACAGACCATGCCCAACGGATACAAAAAGTGTACCGCATCACACCCAGAGGTTGCCCAGACAACCCCGATGCTCCATAGGCAGTAGTGATGGTTACTGATGGGATCGATTCCCAAGACTATATCTTGGTATCTGCAAAACAAAAATGAATGCTTCTCCTGGACGGGTAGCAGGTAAAACTGTTCCCAGACATAGGTTTTGCCACCCGTCAGAAGTGGAAAAAGTTTGATGATGCCAGGGCCCTTCTGCGAGAGGTTTGCACTCTCTATTCCAGAGGAATTACCACCCTGTAGGGGTACGAAGACAAGAAACCCTCGGAGAGGGTTCCACCCCTAGAGGTGCCATGGGACGGTTCCCGTGGCTAAAGGTACCTTAGGAATCCCCCTAAGGAGAGAGTGCTGCCGCTGGAGGAGGAGGAGGGGGAGGATGGTGGGGCAAAGAAAAAATGCTTCACAATGAGGCTGAGAGGAACTGCTTATTTAGCTCAGGAAGTGGGATTGGCTGGCTGCTTGGCCACTGAACTCCAGGCAAAGCCTTTCCAATTCACTGACCTACGCAGCCAGTATAGTGTTATGCTTGTGCAACTGTGTTAGTTTGGTTTTGGCTGTTCGCACTCTATTCCAGAGGAATTACCACCCTGTAGGGGTACGAAGGCAAGGAACCCTCAGAGAGGGTTACATAGATACATAGACAGTGTTGGCAGATAAGGGCCTATGGCCCACCCAGTCTGCCCATTTGAGCTTGTAAGTACAGTTTATGTTTTCCTAGAAGTCTGTTACCCTTACCCTGACCTCCAGAATTCCTTTATGTCTATCCCATGCATTCCTAAATCCTGTGATTGTTTCAGCCCCCACCACTTCCTCTGGCAGGGTGTTCCACTTGTCCACCACCCGTTCTGTGAAGAAATTCTTCCTCACGTTTCCTCTGAATCATCCTCCCTCCAGCTTCATCCCATGCCCTCTAGTTCTAGAACATCTTTTTCACTTAAAAATAGTGTATTCCTGCACCCTGTTCCTCCCTGTAAGATACTTGTATGTCTCTATCATGTCCCCTCTCTCCCTCCTCTCCTCCAGGGAGTACATATTCAATTCCTTCAACCTGTCCTCATAGGACTTGTGATGCAATCCATGTACCATCTTTGTTGCCCTCCTCTGAACCTTTACCCTGTCTATGTCCTTACATAGGTAAGGTCTCCAGAACTGTATACTGTACTTCAGGTGGGGCCTCACTAGTGTCTTGTATAGTGGAATTTTGACCTCCCTTTTCCTGCTGGTGATGCCCCTGCTCATGCATCCCAGCATCCTATTTGCTTTTCCTGCTGCCTTGTCACACTGTTTCCCTAGCTTGAGGTCATCAGAGATGATAACCCCAAGATCCCTTTCCTGCTTGGTGCATGCTATATCCTCACTGATATATTGTGCCAGGGTTTTTGTACCCCATATGCATTATCTTGCACTTCTTTGCATTGAATTTCAACTGCCAAATCCCTGACCATTCTTCAAGTTTCTGCAGGTCCCGTCTCATTCTGTCTACACCCTCTGGTGTGTCTACTCTGTTACAAAGTTTTGTGTCATCAACAAACAGTGAAATTCTGCCTTCTAGGTCCTGCACAATGTCACTGATGAAGATGCTGAATAGGACCGGTCCCAGCACTGATCCCTGTGGTACCCCTCTGGTCACTCTTCCCTCTGTGGAGTGACAGCCATTTACCACCACCCTCTGTGTCCTGTCACCCAGCCAGTTACCTACCCACTGCACTGCTGTCCTGCCCACACCCATATTCCCCAGTTTGTGTAATAGTCTTCTATGTGGCACAGCGTCAAAGGCCCTGCTGAAGTCCAGATAGGCCATGTCCACTGCCCTCCCCTGATCCACCTCCCTAGTCACCCAGTCAAAAAATTCAATGAGGTTGGTCTGACATGACCTTCCCCTGGTGAAACCATGCTGCCTTGGGTCCTGTAGTCCATTGACAACCAGATGTTCCACCAATCTCTCCTTCAGTAGTGCTTCCATGATCTTCCCCACTACCGAGGTGAGGCTGACAGGTCTGTAGTTCTCCGCTTCCTCTTTGTTCCCACTTTTGCATTAAGGGACTACATCTGCTGTCCTCCAGTCTTTGGGTACCTCCCTTGTTTCCAGTGATCAGCTAAACAGGATAGCCAGAGGTTCAGTCACCACCTCTCTTAGTTCTTTAAGGACCCTGGGGTGCACCCCATCTGACCCCATTGCTTTATCAACTCTTATTACTTCCAGTTCCATCAGGACCCTTTCTTGTGTAAAGGAACTTGTGTCCATTTCTACACCATTCTCACCCCTTGTACTCCCTTCAGACCCATTACCCTCCTTTTCTTCAGTAAAGACTGAGCAGAAATGCCTGTTCAATATGTCAGCTTTACTGTTGTCATCCTTCATGCGGCCTCCATCCTCCCCCTTCAGTCTCACTATCCTTCCTTCCCTTTGCTTTTCTTTTTTCACTTATGTACCTGTAAAAGGTTTTGTCCCCTCTGCCTACTGATTTTGCAATGTGTTCTTCTATCTGAGCTTTGGCTTCCCTTACTGACCTCCCTGCCTCCCTTTGCTTCTCCTTGTACTTCTCCCTATCCCCTTCTGCCTGTGTCTTTTTATATTGCCTGAATGCAATCTTTTTGGCTTTCACTTTCTTTGCTACCTCTTTGGAAAACCATAACGGTCTCCTCTTCCTTTTCCTCTTGCTAACCTGCTTAATGCACATTTCTGTTGCTCTTGTAATCCCCATTTTAAATACTGCCTACTGTTCCTCAACCCCTGATTCCTGCCCCATTCCCCTTAATGCCTCTTTCAAGTATCTCCCCATTTTCCCAAAGTATGCCCCCCTAAAATCCAGGATATGTGTTTTTGTGTGGTTTGGTTCGCTCCTTCTGTGATTTCAAACCACAATGACTGGTGGTCACTGTTCCCCAGGTGCTCCCTCACTGTTACCCCCCCATCACACTGTCCCCGTTTGTGAGCACAAGGTCCAGTATTGTCTTCTGCCGAGTTGGTTCCACGACCAGTTGCTTGAGGAAGGCACCCTGAAGGGAGTCCAGTAAAAATCTGCTCCTAGTTGATGCTGCTGCTGGGATGCTCCAGTCCCGTCTGGAATATTGAGGTCTCCAACCAGTACTACCTCACCATTGTCTGCCATCTTTGGATGGCTAGCATCAGCTCCCTATCTCTTTCTTCCTCTTGGGCTGGTGGTCTATAGACCACACCTATGCGGATAGCTGGCCCCATTTTCCTTTCCAGCTTAACCCACAGTATCTCTCCCCCATTGTGTTCCTCCTGGATCTCTGTGGCCCTTATGTCATTTTTCACATACAGTGCCACTCCTCCTCCCTTCCTACCTGCCCTGTCTCTTCTGAACATGTTGTAGCCAGGTATGGCCATCTCCCAGTCATGGTTATCATTACACCAGGTTTCAGTGATGGCCACAGTGTCCAGGTCTGACTGCACCATGACAGCCTCCAGATCTTCTATCTTGTTGCTAAGGCTCCTAGCATTGGCACACATGGCTTTCCATGATTTGACCTCCCTATACTGTTTAGCTGTTCTACTCCAGCCCCTTCCCTGGTTGTCCTTTATCCCTGATTATCCTTGCTGTGTGCCCTTCTGCTGAATTTTGCCCCTTTTCTGCCTATCCACCTCTTGGGTGCTAATCTTCATCTTTTGCACACTGCTTTGTAGAGATAGCCACTTCTCCAGTTTACTGGTTCCACTGCTAGCTGTGAGGGGTGAGAAAGTAGGTACCCTCCTTGCTGGCATGCCACCCCCTTGGCTAGTTTAAATACTTGTCAATGTAGCATTTAAACTTATCATTGAGTGCTTGGATTCCCCTCCAGGATGGATGCAGGCCATCAGGCTTGAACAAACCTCCATCCCTCCAGTTGGGTTCCACCCCTAGAGGTGCCCCAGGACAATTCCCATGGCTAAAGGTACCTTAGAAATCTCCAAAAGAAATGTAGTATCATCCCCAAAAAGGAGGCAACACAAAGCATGTGAGCAAACAGTAACTGTGACATAGGAGCAGGAACTGTAACATAGTAGTGGAGGAGCATAGGCAGTTTGATAATGCAATGAGATGCTCACTTGGATAACGTAATGAATACCCAGGCTTGCATAGCATGATACTGATGGTTTGCATTGAGATTAGGGGATCCCCTAAGGAAAGAGGGAATGGCAGGACATCCTCCACCTCCATCCAGCAGCAGAACCTACCTAAAGAAACTAGGAGAAACAACTATGCTGACTAAGTGTTATTACCTGAGGCAACAGAGGAGAAAAAAAAACCTATGAGGAGGAAATCTCTGGGGATCCAAGGCCTAGGTCGCCTTCCCTCCAGGCTTGGGATAGTTTAGTTAGTGACGGCTCTGCAGCTGCAATTTGGAAAACCCAATTAAAGGGAGGTGGAAAATATTCCAATTTGAAGGAAGGCTCTCACTCAAACCCTCCAGTGGGAACGCCGTGGAAGGTTGAGAAACTCTGTAACAATCACGTGCATCAAGGCGCGGGAGGAGAGCAACAACTGCTGAGGCACTCACCTGGCCTACCCACCTTAAATCAAACCAGGTGAACCAGAGGCAGTCGTAGGGAAAATGCAGTGATGGTGCCTCACTAGGGAAACCACTAAAGTCAATGGTTAACTCGTTACAGTGGGAACACTAGAGGCAAAGGAGGTAACTTTTTCCACCCTTCACCGCTAGTCTTAAATTTTCACCAGGAGCTGCTGTCATGCAGCAGGCAGCTAAAGCCAAGCCAGGGGTGAGAACATTCCCAGCTATGGGGCAGGTTAGAAGGATCCCACCCCAAGCTGGACACGCTCGAGATGCGGACTAAATGCAGAGTGAAACTGTCAGCTGCAGGAACCCTGCACCAGAATAGAATGGCTGGCATGCCTCAGAAATTGATTGAGAGCTGAAAAGCTGGTGAGCTGAATGAGCATGGAGTGCTGAGATCGTAATGAGCATTATGTGCTGAGACCTTGCAAGGTCGAATGCAGATTGAGCGCAGCAGAATCCCAGAGGCTGAAGCCGAGGGATGGCAGTAAGCATGAAGCAATGGTTTGCTTAAGCAAGGAGTAACGGTTGTGTAAGCAAGTGTGGACCTACATGTAGGTCAGTAAGCCGTAGTAATGATACGTGGACCTGCATGGAGGTCTGCATAACATACTGTATAGCATTAACAGCACTGAATTGGGGGCAAGCCAGCCAGACATGAATAGCCAAATCAAGGTGACAAATACTCTGAGGATTTTTGGCGGCGAGGCAATTTTAATATCAAAGCTATATTAACAGCCTCAGCAGGAGCTTAGTTGGCTGATCTCAGAGTTGTAACTGCAATAAAACAGGGAGACAATGCTTGAAAGCAGGTGTGGCCAGGCAGTGCAATGAAGCTACAAGTAGAATGACAGCAGGAATGAGCAGCACAGCTAGGGTCAGAGAAACCGTGTAGGTGAAAAGAATTGAGTATGCAACATGGAGTGGCTATAGTTGAGGCTGAAACACACAGATAATGATTGCAGTTGCATAGCAGTAGTTTGAGTGTGGTCAGCACAGTGTAAACACAAGCACTGGGTACAATAGTAATTAAAGTAAATGGCAGCAGTGGCTACGGTTGTAGGTAACTGAAAGCAGTAGCAGGAGCTCTGATAACAGTATGCTAGAATTGTAGAAACAAAGCTCCCAAAAAAAGGAAGGAAGACACACAGCCAAAGGCAAAATACAAACCAGAAACAGGAAAATAAACACAGAAGCCCAGCACAGACAAGCAGGAGTAGCAAAGGGGGGGGCAGGCCCCAGCCAGCCAGGGAGGCCCAAACAGCTCAGAGGACAAACTGACAGAGCCTTCGGCTGCAAAGAAAAAATGCTTCACAATGAGGCTG
Source organism: Neoceratodus forsteri (assembly GCA_016271365.2). Classification (NCBI taxonomy): domain Eukaryota; kingdom Metazoa; phylum Chordata; order Ceratodontiformes; family Ceratodontidae; genus Neoceratodus; species Neoceratodus forsteri. Next base: position 158,662,088 of record JADMNL010000025.1, read on the forward strand.
AGAGGAACTGCTTATATAGCTCAGGAAGTGGGAGTGGCTGGCTGCTTGGCCACTGAACTCCAGGCAAAGCCTTTCCAAAAATGTTCTCACTCACTTTTGGTGGGTTTCATACAGTTCAAGTTGTAAAGAATTAAAGGTAGTTTATAGCTCCAGTTCAGTAAAACACCAGTCACAATTACTATTTTGCTCTAATTAACATGCTCTTGGCTTTTTGCTGTGAGGAAATGTGAAAGCAGAGTTTTTTTTTAAACTGAGATTGCACTTTTTAGTGCATTAATTAGGGTTGAAAACTCTGATTGGTTGACTGGCACCTCTTCTGCCATGGTAAATCCTAGCATAGCCCATGCAAAAGGTGCCAGTCGGCCACATCTATAATCCCCACTCTCTGAAATCAATCTGAGCACCCGAACATGAAACCAAAAAAATGCCATGTTGAATCCCTGCTAAACTTCGGTCTCAGATGACTCCCGGTGCAATACTCAAAACAAAGTACAGTAACTCTCAAAATAGTCGGTATGCCCACATGGGAGGCAAAATAGTCTTTTAGAACTCTTCCCCCACAACTGCTTCAACCCAGCTCACCTGTCAAGTGTTTGTTTCACTCTTAGTCACCTCCATTCCCACATTCCCCAAACCATTACAGTTGCTGAACCTGCTCACTCCTGCTGCCTCACTTGTTGCTGACCTACAAGGCCCTACATGAACTGGGACCGCGCTATTTGCAAGACCTCCTTTGTCCCTACCACCCCAGCTGACCGCTCCATTCCACTGACGAGCGATTGCTGGAGGTTCCCAGGGTCTGTTTGAAGACCAGAGCTTTGTATTCGCGGCCTTGACCCTGTGGAACTCTTTACGTCGTCGGGTCACACAGTGCTTGTCCACTGAATCTTTTAAATCCTCACTAAAGACATATTTATTTGAGCTAGTTTACCCTGATTTGTTCTGAATTTTATTGTCAATTTTAAAGGGAACAGTTTTGATCTAGGATTTTAATTGGATCTAATTTTAATCATTTTTGTACAGGCGCTTTGGTTTGTGAAAAGTGCCTTCATATAAATAAAGTTTGACTTGACTTGACTTGACTACTCAAAGTAATAACTCCCCCTTGAAAAAAAGCAATAACATGTTGGGCATTGAAGTGTATCATTTGACTGAAACCAGTTACTTCTTCCGACCACAGAACTGACAACAAGCTGAACGATGGAGTGGCACCGAACATGCTGTCTCATACTGTCACTTGAAGAAATATTTCTTAAATGCAGACTCTCTTAAAAAAAAAAACCCTCAGGGTCTTTGCTTAAAAAAGAAACATCACAGCATACTACTGTGTGTCTGTGGAACTGCAATAGGAGCTCTGCAGCATGTCGACTGCACACATATCCTACCTAACAACAGAGAACTATTCAGTGTAGCGGAAGGATAGCACACTTTAAAATCAATAAATAAAAAAAAGTAAAACTTGCCACCCCTTGCGACACACCAGTGACCCAGGTTCAGGAATGTGCTTGGGTTGTTCGGGGTTCAGCCAGGGTGAGGAAGGACTGAGCATCCTTAGACAGCTCTCCATTCCTGGGGAGGGGGGACTAGTGCTGTGCACTGTAGAATGACACCGAGCAGTGGCTGGGTGTCAGCACAGGTGCACAGCCAAACACGGGGTGGGCACACATACAGGGTGTTAGGCTGCCTCCGTGGAGGTGGAGATAGCCACTCTGCCCATTGCACATATGTGGGCTTGGAGCAAAAAATTTGAGGAAAATGTCCAGGAGTTGACAGGACACATGATGGCCCAATACATTCCTCCGCTATGCCGCCCACAACTTCTGGATTTGTGCTTTGGGGGGGGAGTAAGACAGCGCTCCTTACCCTGGCCCCGCCATGGGGGGGAATCAAGGGGTCGATAAGCGGAGGATGACCGAGCTGAGGAAAGAGCTCCTCCAATGGAGGGCCGAGCCACCTGTCGGCTACGCAGAGGAGTCGAAAATTACAAATTTAAAAAAAAATGCAACTTTTTAATATTTTTTTGTAATCCTTCACTTCCTGCCCAATGTACAGTCACAATAAACCACTCCAGGGTGTGGGTTATGCTGAGATTTACCCACTTCTGGTGTGGTTTACTTACTAGACCTGCAGCCTCATGACCAAACCACACCAGGCATGGGTAAATCAGAGAATAACCCACACCCCATCGTGGTTTATTGCTTAAATATATGTCAGTAAAGAATAACTACTGTTTAAACTTGCTTGCAGTGATTATTTCTGTCAAAACAGAGGTCTAAGTTAAACTCACCCCACAGCCAGTGTAAGGTGGACAGATACAGCGACTGATGTGTGGGGAACCTTCTGATGAGCTTAAACCACCTTACCACTAGAAACAGAGGGTCTCCTTGTGCTATGCCTGGCCCCTCCTGATATCAAGAGAGGGTTATCCTGTAACACCAGCCTCAACTGAAAGACAGTACAGCGACAGCTGAGTCCATCACTTGTAATGTAAGCCACGGAGGGGTTGCACAAGCATAAACAGTATTTCATCTTGCTTGGTAGTCAACACAGAATCCTTTTTACCCAGTAGCAATGAGATGACCATCTGTTCTCAGCATCCAGTAGTGGTGCCCATGCTTCTCATCAGTCTCACTTTCCTTTCTAGTATATGATGCCATGAGTGCAGTGCCTCGTGCAGGCAGTTATACAAACTATTTATGCCAAACCTGGCACTCAAAATTGATGTTGTATCCTCAACTCTACCCTAAGACAGATGTTCAGAGTGGAGGCTCAGGCATTAGTCATGGAAGTGTTGCTATGTATCACAACATTGTCTTTATTTTATGACCTATAGTAGCATAGGTATGCATGAACATTCTTACCTAGGAACCAAGGAAGTCAGCTAACTCACCATATGTTCCACCCCATACTGATTTTTCTCACCCTCATTGTTTGCCTTCATTTCCTTACCATCACTTACTCACACCTTCTATAGAATAAGTTTGTTACCAAAATACTTCACTTGTTCCCAAAGGACTTAATATATCATTACAGCACTAGGTGAATTAATCAGTCAATAGCTTTGGTTCAGTTTATGAAAATGTATCCCAAATTATACAGTTCCACTAAAAAGCTAATTGAGACCACATAATTTAGGCAAAAATTTATTTCTGCAACACATTTGGGTTTAGTGGTGAGTATTTAATATATAATACTTTTTTTTTTGTTGATTCATTTTCCCTCCAGTTACGGCCCGAGGAGGCATCTCTCAGGCATCCTGCCTGTTCCTGCCCACCTGAGGTCCCCCTGAACCTGTGCCTCTTCTCTCCCCACCCCTCCCACAGCCAGCACCCCAGCATAACCCCTCCAGGGAGGGGCCGCCCCATCTCATTGGGAGCTCTCACACACATAGACTCTGGCTGAGGGAGTGGGCCCCAGGCGGAGGACCTGGAAAGCCAGGCAGGATGGATCTGGCAATGGGCATGGGGGTCAGGTGATGTCGCCTCCCCCCTCAGAGCCAGGTTTTTCCTTGTTCTTGGTGCCCCTCCCCCTGCGTGGTGCACCCATGATGCTCTGGCACAAGGCAACCCTGCCAGCGTCATCCACACTGCATGATGTGCAGCCGATGCGCTGCAGCACCCCCCGATCTCCACCAGGAGCTGCTAGCACACCATGCTGTCCCCTACTCAACCCCCAGGGGAGGAGAGTAGCCCTATGGGTGCTTAATCTTCACCCCATCCCTGCCGACCCCCGGTGCCCAAGCTCACTCCTGAACTTGGGTCTCTGGCGTGGTGCGTGGTGTGGCGTCCAGCTCCTCAACCCTCAGGGCCACCAGGCCAACAATATATAATACTTCTGACACCCCAACTCAAAAAACAACAAGAATGCAGTTAACACAATGCACATTGTACACAGAAATTAAAATACACGCATGTGAAGTTAAGCCAGGTAGATTGAACAGGTAAAATGAAAGCAACACAGAGGTGCTGAACCAGTATAATGAAAATAAGAATAGGAGGCTAGTTTTTTTTACCATCAGAAGAGAAGGAGAGAGCTAACTAATAGGGTTAGCCCAATCCAGTTGTGGCACTAGCAGGAAGGATGCTGGTTTCTCTCACTTGTACAGGGTTTATATTAACTCCACTCCGAAGTTAGGATTTTGCTTTAATTCCAGGCATGAAGCCAAGAAATTCATGTTGAACAGCCCAAGCCATTCTTCAGCCAGTGTGAATCAAATGTACCATATTTAGATAGATGGATCTGATCCAAACCACCAAAGATTATTGTAGGCTTCTCCTGCGGGCACCTTAGGAGGTGGAACTCAACTCTGAACTATCCCTATGCAGCCTAAAAATGTTTAAACTTTAAAAAAAGACAGTTTTAAATGCAACTTCTGTTTCGTTTTCTGTGGAGAATGAAGTCCTTAGCTGCATGGGCCTAAAGCAGAAAATGGAGCTTGTCACAGGTCGTACATGTGTCAGCAACAGCACCAGTACCCTTCTTGCATCAGCTTGTCACAGACCTCCTCCTTAGTTTGACCCATTCTCTGTCCTGGGCCCACACCTGCCCCTTTGCATTGCTAGCATGCCCCAGACAGTTGGACCCCTGAGCCCAGTCATTGGTCCCCTGCATCAGGTCAAGGCTGATGGACTGAACCTCAGGTGGAGTGGGGTCTTGTTTTCACACTCATTGCCTTATCCTTAGCACAGATCAGTTACGATAGTGTATCTTTCCTTGAATGGATAATACCCCAGAGAACCACAAAATACCTCTTTCACTTATATCTTTAAGATGTTTATTTACTTTTTCCATTAAAAAGTTTATTGAAATTTTCTTTGTGCCCTGAGAGTCACTTTATGTGGAAGTTTCAAAGTGAAGGGGTGCCCCTCTCCTTCTCTCGTCCACCTTTATGTCCTTTTCCTCATCCCCTCTGTGCTGAGGAATGAACAGCACCCTACATCTAATACTTACATGATCACCTCAGAAAGAAATACACAGATCACTTAAATGTTTGATGTAGAATCTTTTTAATTTTTTATTTTTTCTTTCTTTATTAATTAATACATCTTATTACAAGCAATAAGATATAACTTGTGTATAACATGCTAATCTGATCAATATACAAATATGATGTCTTCTTTCTAGATATATTCAGTAATGTTGTTTCATATGAACTGAAGCCAATATGTGTTTCATAAGTTGTATATGGAAAAACTTAATAAACATTCAATTTAAAGAAAAAGTTTACTGAAATTTTAACTTTTACAGAAAAGTTGGTTATTACAGACTAGTAATGACAGAACACAAAACCATAAAATGATACTTAGACTTATAAACATAACTTCTGTTACGCTTAAGACAAAACAGAAAATCAGTTGCATATAACTTTAAGATGTCAATTGTGATTTGGTACATTAAAGTAAACCTTTCTTGAACTATATACTGTAACAAAGAAGAAGCTCCCTTACCTCAATAGGAGTTCTTCTGTGGCACTTGTTTAATTTTTAAACAGCCCCCAAGCAAGGGAAAGGAAAGGAATGTAATTTGCCCCAGGTTAGCCACATGATCCCTCTCCACTTCCTACTAGCCCGCCTCTGCCCCGCGCTGACGCTTCATGATGTCTGTATAGGGAGAGCGTGGGGCATGCTCCATTGAAGTCTATGGAGTGTAATTTTTAAACACTGTTTTTGCTTGGAACACTTATTATTAAAGATAGCTGTACACCAAGGGATATTAGGGATTCAAATAACTGGCCAAGAGCACACGCTACCTGCATACGTGGATGACATATTGCTCCATGTCCTGGAACCTCAAGTGCCCATTCCAGAAGTGTTATCTATTGTGTCAGACTTTGGCCAGTTTGCGGGATACAAACTTAATGTTGGTAAGACTAGTGTCTTCCCCCTTAATCCACAAGTCACTCGGCAGTCCGTCTTGGATCTAGACCTTCTTTGGGCACCATAACAAATGATGTATTTAGGGATTCAGTTGTCTAGGCACTTTATAAAATTGAAATCTCTGGATGTGGATTCCCTTTCAAAGGTGATTTCACAAGACTTAAAGAGATGGCAGTCCCTACCATTAACATTATGGGAGAAGGTAAATATAATTAAAATTTATTTTTTTACCACGTTTATTATGGGAATGCTCAACGTGTTTTTACCATTGCACTGGTTTAAGACTCTTCATTCTCTACTTTCTACCTTCTTGTGGTCCAGAAAAGTCCCACGTAGGGCTTACTATAAACTGGCCTTTTTGAAATTGATTAGAGGATTCTGTCTACCTGATTTTATTTTTCACTATCTTGCACTCCAAGCAAGTAAGTATTTCTAGTGGCATGGGGTGCTCCATGGAACCCCATCAGAATACTTGCCGCAATGGCTTCAGATTGAGTTAACTGTTTGCAGGACCTTAAGTACAGAGCCTGAGGCATTAGTATTTTGTTTGCTCTCTGTAAGTGCCTCAGACCCCTGTGTAGCACATCAATAATGTGGTCTCTTCAGGCCCATAAGCAGCGGTGCCAAATTTTACGTCTTCAGCTAGACAAAGACCTGTCCCAACCAATCCTAGATAAGCTAAACTTCTGTATTGCAGGAAGACCATTAGATTCCAGTCTTTAGCCAGGGATGCATCTTCTTTCTGTACTAAATCTGATTAAGCAATAAGACATGACAGGGCTGAAGGTACCTCTTGGCCATTCAGGAGACAGCATGCTTTCCACCCATTTCGTAATAGGGAATAACACTTTTATATATTTTATGAAATTTCACAATTGCAGCATGTCCCAGACAAATTCCCAAAAATTCAGGTGGCAACCAGATAGATAAGCCAAGCCCTGGATGTAACTTGAATTCATGAAGCAGTAAACAAAAGATCATGCTAAGGCTGCCTGGAAGGAAGGAAGGAAGGAAGGATTCTCTGGAGGAGACACAGAATTATATACTACAGAGTCCTCACTACAGAATAAGGTTAAGCTGGAGGGGAAAACTCCATCATAAGGTTCCTCAGCCCCACCTTCATCTTCAAAATCCTCCTCCATTTCTAAGAGGACAGGAATGTATTCCAGCTCATCATCATCATCTAGGAGGATGTAGGGTCAATCAAAAGAGATGGTGATGAAGCTGCAGCTGTACCATTGCAGTAACAGGCATGATTTTCAGTCATGTTGCAGTGTCAAGGGGAGATCCTGTTGATGGAACTGACACGCTGCTTGCAACAATGGAATCAGATGTGTTAACATTTCTGAAAATGATGCCAGCATGACCTGTAAGTCAACAATGCCTGGTTGAGGGGTTGAGACTACTGCTGTTGTCAGAACAGAATGCAACAACAAAGGCTGCATACCATTCATAGCAGGTATGGCAATGCTGGATCCAGGCTCCAATGTTGGTGTCTCAGCAATGGCCGGGGGCTGTGGTCAATACTGATGGAGCAGACACTGACAAGGACTTACACTCCTTCATTGGTTACCTTAGCTTCATCAGTGAAGCATGTTTTGGTCAATGCTTATGGTAGCTAGAAGAGGAGGAGGAGGAGGGCTTCAATGATGATTTTTCTTTTTTGGGATTTGTATGTTATCCTCGCTGACCTCGGAGGTGATGAGGTGGATGACTGTTGGGGTGTCTCCTTACCCAGAGTGGGCAGTCAAGAGAGAGAGGGTGGTGTGGTTCCTGAAGCCTCTGCCTGAGTTTCCATGGCTTTCAGGGCAATGAAAGTCTCCAAAGCCTTTTTCTGGTATCTCTATGTGGCCTGCTTAAATTTCTGGCAGATCTTGCCATCCCTCATGTTGTGGGACAGACCCAAACAGCAAACACACATAGTGTGAGTGTCATCCTTGCAGATCTCATAACCACAGGTACAAAACCTGAATAAAGGTTCTTATGACAGCAGCATACACAGACAATGTCACATTATAAATAGTTACATTAGAAAATAAACAAATCAAAATGGCATTGTTTCTCGGCAGGTCCTGTGAGCAGTCGATGGAGAAAAGAAAGAACTGAGGACAAGGGGATGACCCATGTTTCATGGGCATAGAAATTATATGTCATCATGAGCGGCCCCAGCTAGGCAAATGTTTCAAGAAAGTCCTGATGCCAATGGATGACAAGTTCCAAAGGTGTGGCCAATGGAGGAGATATCCTCGATGAAGATGAAGTACAAGGTTATGCTGTGCAATCAGAAAAAACATGAAAATAGAAGTTTTAAAACAGTAAACACATGCACTTAAATCTAGACTGATTTAGACTAAAACTTGTCAGTAGAAATGTTATGTTAACAGACAGATATAGATGATGGTGCAATGAAAATAACCTGTGGTCTAGAGAGATTGAGAGGTAAAATCTGTTCTATAAAAACAGAATAGATAAGGTTGGAGGGGTTTGCTTGTACATCAAACAAACATATGAAGGAATAGAGATTACTGTAAACAGTGACCCTAATTTATCTACTGAATCCATATGGATCGAGCTGCAAATTCCAAACAAAAAAACACTAATAACTGGAAACTGCTATAGGCCCCCAGCTAGCAGTCCAGAGTACAATAAGCAATTAACAGTGGAAATTTTAACAGCAGCAGAAAAAAAGATGTCATCAAACTGGGTGATTTTAATTACCCAGGTATAAACTGGGAGAGTCTAACTGGGAATTCACTACAGGAACGAACATTTTTGGTTTCCATTACTACAGCAGGTCTTGACCATTTGGTCAAGCTTCCCACCAGGGGCAAAGACATCCTGGACCTAGTCTTAACAAATTTGAATACTGGAATATCTGAAATACAAATCAAAGATCCCCTAGGAAATAATGATCACAACACACTGTTCTTTACTTATACAGGGAAATGGCATGTTTACCAAAATAAAATACAAACCAAGGGCACTAGATCAGAAGAGCGCTGTCAATAACAGCACTGTTCAGAATAGCGCTGTATTGACAGCGCTCTACAGAACAGTGGCACAAGAGAATGCCACCATGCAACACAGCCCAATAATAAACATTAATGTATATTTATATGTAGGCTTGCCTCCATCTTTAAGACTCTCACTGGGGAGCGGAACTCGGGAAAGAAGAATAATGGGGCCATGGAATACTGTTTCCACGCCCTTGTAAAATAAAAGAAACAACCCACAAGGAAAACTAAAGGGAGACCAGGATTAAACCCTGGTTTCACCACAAAGCTGCCAAGCTACTCCATGCCTTAGCCCTGCATACCACACAGGAGCAGCTCAGCCAGCCTCCTGATCTCCTCTGCCCTTGTGGTCTGCTCAAGTACCATGGACAGTGACCTGGAGAGTGCTTAGCGTAGAAAGTGATCGAGTAGTAAGCTAGGCCCCCCACGTGGACTAGCTGGAGCAGTGAGATCCCTACATGCAGTAGGTCCACCTGAGGAAGGAATAAAAGTGAACGTGTTGAGCTAGGCCCCCACATAAGCTATCCAAACTGGCAGGACCCCCACGTAGGTCTGCCCGAGGAAGGAGTAGAATCAAGTAAGTTGAGCTAGGCCCCAACATAGGCTAGCTGGACCAGCTGGTCCCCCACACAGGTCTGCCTGAGGAAGGAAGAGAATCGAGTAAGTTGAGCTAGGCCCCCACATGGGCTAGCTGGACTGGCAGAACCCCCACGTAGGTCTGCCTGAGGAGGAGTAGAATAATCTTATCCAATATAGGCGGTATAATAATCATGCAGACACCAACGTGGAGTAAGCTGGCAAGTTTACTGTACTGATAAAACATTAGGAACAACTGCAGAAAATGCGGGCTACTGCCTGCCAGATATGGGTTTATATAAACAAGTTAGCGCATGCACATTAGTAAAGCATACGCAAGTCATGTATGCTAATAAACTTCCTTACATCTCCCTTCTCAATTAAACTTTTCCCCTCAAACATAAAATGTTTAAAGTTCTATGAAGCTCAAAGTTTTTGTGAGTCTATATAGTCACGATGCCAGGCAGGCCTTCAGATCTCCCGTCCACTGACACAGCTAATTCTTGGGCTAGAGCTGGTGCCAGTCAATTGGTTCCAAATGCTCAGGGCCGGTGCCGACTCCACAGGCTCACTTCTGACTGCCCCAGCGGCTCACTTGTGGATGGGCCTCCATTGCAGGCACCTTGAGGATCCCATCATCCTCCATAATGTCATCTGGCTCACTGTCCTCTTCTTCTCCCTCGGAAGTGCAAGTTTTGTAGGCCACAGGGGCAGTTCAGCTCAGGGGTTAATAGAGTCTCCCTGTTCCTGCGATACAGTTTCCCATTTGCTTTGACTACCTAGGAGCATGGTTCTGCAGTATAGTGTTTCAAAATCACAGGGGTCCAGGTATTTTCAGGTGTTCATGCAGGAAAACAGACTGTCACGGCTATAAAGGCTGGGAGCGGTCGGCATGCAAATTGTAATAAGATTTTGTTTTTCTTGAACCCTTCCAAGTGTAGCTTGCACTTCAACTTCTGGTACTTTTGTTTAAGTAGCTCAGATCTAGTAGGTGTTAAAGTTCTGGTTCTACGGCTCATGAGCAGCTGTGAGGTGATCCCAGCCCTCCAGTGAGGTATTTCTCAATTCCAAAGTGCCAAGTAAGGTCTTGGTGGTCCACTTGTGCTTTCTTTAACAGTCTCTTTATTGTTTGAATGTCTCATTCTATTATGCCATTACTCTGGTGGTATCTTGGTGAAGAGGTTACATGTTTAAACTCATACTTCCGTTGAAAGTCTCTGAATTCAATGCAGGCAAATTATGGGCCATTATCTGATACAAGTATTTCTGGAATACCATGTCTTGCACATTGTGATTTAATATGGTTAATCACCGCTTTGCTTGTTGTATTTTGCAACTTAGATATCTCAATGTATTTGGAGTAGTAATCAACCATCACCAGATAAGTTTCCTTTCAAATTCAAATGAGGTCAGCCCCAACCGTTTGCCAGAGCTCTGGTATCTTATCCATCTCTAGCGGGTCTCTAGAGTGTGCTTTCCTGAACTGGTGGCAAATGCCACATTTGGCCACCATGTCACTAATCTGACTGTTCATCCCTGGCCAGAATAAGAGATCTCTGGCCCTGCACTTGTATTTTCAAGTGCCCCAGTGGCTGCTGTGTAATAAGGTTAACATGTCTGATCTCAGTGATGTGGGGACTAACAGTCTCTCCCCCTTCAGCAAAAGTCCATTTTCTGTCGAGATTTCATCTCTGAACTGCCAGTACTGCCATATCTCGGGGTGCACTGATGTCTTCTCCTGGAGTCACCCATTCAAAACAGTGTCTCTCAACTTGACCGATGCTGAATCTTTGTCAGTCTCTCACTGTAACAATTTCAGTTTTTCATCACTGATAGGCATGAAGTCTACTGTATGAATCTCATATTTGTCTAGTTCAGTTTCTGGCACAAGATTTTCTCCCACAGTCCTACTCAGGGCATCTTTTATTTATTTATTTAACCAAGAGAGACATACCAAGCTGAAGCTTGTTTACAGGTGCGACCTGGGAGCACAAGGAAGTTAAGTGACTTGCTTGGGGTCACACAGTATGCAAGTGACGGCTGTGGGATTCAAACCCAGGTCTTCAAGTTTGCAGCTCAGAGCCTTAAACCACTGCACTATACTGCCTCAACTGTTGTGAAGTACTTTACCCACTTTGTACTGTACTTGCAAATCATAACCTTGCAGTTTTAGCATCATGCGTTGAATTCTCGGTGGGGCTGTGATCAGGAGTTTTCTGAAAAGGTTTTCTAGGGGCTTATGGTCTAATTCAACATGGACCCTTGGCATACCTCTCAACTGTCACACATTAAGAGTTACATCACTCATTTTACCTCTCAGAAATCCTTTGTTCCACATGGGGAAGGTAATATTACACATTTCTCACTGAGTCTTTAAAGCAGAAATTCATTATAATTCAGTATGCTCAGTTATCAGCAAACATTATGAACACTAGTGCACTGATAGCCATTGTGGTCTGAGCTTGCAGTGACATGTTTGATGATATGTCACACATTTTGCTCATTTGTCACGCATCTTGTCACACATTTTGGTAAAGAAAGGCTGAGAGGTATAACCCTTGGTCTGCCATAAATATACTGGTGGAACTTTGAACAGTCAAACACAATAGCTAGCATTTCTTTCTCAATTTGTACATACTTTCTCTCAGCTTTATTAAGTGATCTCGAAGCATAAGCAATAGGCCTGCCTTTTTGCAGCAGGCATGCACCCAGTCCTTCTGAAGATGTGTCAACAGATAATTCAACAGGTTTCCTTAGATCATAGTAGGCCAGTACCGGGGGGGAGGGGGTTACTGACTGTTGGTGGCACTGCTCCCAGTGCCATGCTGTTTCTTTCTCTAGTAACTCTCTCAATGGCTTATTTATAGTTGATAGGTTTGGAATTAACTTTGCCAGGTAGTTTACCATGTCCATAAATCTCTGTAAGTCAGTCTTATTTTGAGTAACAGGCATCTGGGCAATTGCTTTTATCTTCTCGGGGTATGCCAACAACCCATCGTTACTTAACTTGTGTCCGATATATTGGATCTCTGACGTTTTTATTTTTTTTAGGTTCAAAAACAAATGCTTATCTCTGGCTCTTTGACGAACATTCCATAACCTCTCATTGTGCTCTTGTACATTAGCTTCCCATATTAGGATGTCATCCATAATGACCTCTGTGCTCTCTAGACCTTCAAAAATGTGTGAAATTTCTTTGAAGACTTCTGGTGCTGAGCAAACCCCAAAGGAGAGACACTTGAACTTGTACCTCCCAAAAGGTATATTAAAAGTCACTAGATCAGAGATAGGCCCATCCAGTTTAATCTGCCAGAAGGCATGCCCAGCATCTAACACTGTGAATACTTTGTCCCTGCTAGCTTGGGTGCAACCTCTTCAGCTGTTCCCATTGGGGCGATGTTCTCTTTTAATTGCTCTAGTAAGATCTCTGGGATCTATGCAAATTTGTACTTTGGTTGGTTTTTCTACACCCACCATTGAGTTGACCCAGCTTGTGGGTTTCTCCACCTTCTCAATAACCCCCAATCTTTCCATGTTCTCTAGCTCAGTTTTCACTTTATCTTGTACTGCGAAAGGTATTTCCCTGGGAGGTGGATCACAGGGCTGATTATCATATCTAGTTTAATGTGATATTCTCCTAAACATCCCAATTTCTCAAATACATCAGCAGATTCAGCCAGTATGCCTTCTGTGGTTTCCTCTACACTTCCACTTGCAGTTCTACTGGAAATAGCTTCTTTATAAGCTTAATTTCCAAACAAGTAGATAGGCTGAACACTGGGGTCACATTTGCATTAACCACTTGAAATGGCAACAGGTAATACTTTTGCTTAAAACATGTTAGCAGCATCACTTTGCCTTTCACATCCAGTTTATGCCCAGAATAGGAAACCAATCTAGCTGATGACCTTTGAACATAGAAACATAGACTTTGACGGCAGATAAGGACCGTTTGGCCCATCTAGTCTGCCCATTTCCCTACCTACTGGATAGGCCGCAGATCCTAGTTAACCAACAGCCTATTTCTTCCTAACCCCCACAAGAATTGCCTTATGTCTGTCCCATGCATTCTTGAATTCTCCCACAGTTTTAGACCCCACAACCTCCTCAGGAAGGCTGTTCCATTCATCCACTACCCCCTCTGTGAAATAATACTTCCTCACATTGCCCCTGAACTGCCCCCCACTCTATCTTTATATTGTGTCCCCTTGTTAATGCACGTCTCTTTTTCTGAAAGATGCTACCCTCTTGGACTTTGTTGATTCCACTGAGGTACTTAAAAGTTTCTATCATGTCCCCTCTCCTTCTTTCCTCAAGGGTATACATATTAAGCTCCTTTAGTCTCCCTCATACGGCTTCTCTTGCAGACCCTGCACCATTTTAGTTGCCCTCCTCTGGACTGCCTCTATCCTGTCTATGTCCTTGCGGAGATGGGGTCTCCAGAACTGGACGAGTACTCCAGATGGGGTCTCACCAACTGTCTGTACAGAGAGATAACAACTTCCTGTTTTCTGCTGCTGATGCCTCTCCCTATGCATCCCAGTATACCCCAGCCCTCCTACTGCCTTCTCACATTGCTTGCTAACCTTAAGGTCATCTGATATGATTACCCCCAGGTCCCTTTCCATTTTTGTTGTTGTTACTACCTCCCCCCATTGTGTATTCTTCCCCTGGGTTCTTGTTTCCCAGGTGCATTACTTTGCATTGAATCCTAGCTGCCATACTTCTGACCATTCCTCCAACCTTGCCAAGTCCCTTCTCATCCTTTCCACGCCTCCTTGTGTATCAACCCTGTTGCAGATCTTTGTGTCATCTGCAAAGAGGCATACTTTTCCTTCCAGTCCCTCTGCAATGTCACTTATGAAGACATTAAAAAGGACTGGACCCAATACTGAACCCTGCGGTACCCCACTAGTAACCCCTCTTTCTTCAGAGCGGACTCCATTTACAATTACCTTCTGTGTCCTGTTGTCCAGCCAATGTTTTACCCAGGCTACCACCCTGGGACCCACTCCCAGGCTGGTTAATTTGACTATTAATCTTTTGTGTGGGACTGTGTCAAATGCCTTGCTAAAGTCTAGGTAGGCCATGTCCACAGCCCTCCCTGGTCTACTACTTTGGTCACCCAGTCAAAGAAATCTATTAGATTCATCTGACATGACCTTCCGCTGTGAACCCATGCTGCCTTGGGTCCTGTGCCCCACTGGCCTCTAGGTACTCAACTATTCTTTCCTTCAGAAGTGACTCCATCACTTTCCCTACCACAGAGGTCAGATTGACAGGTCTGTAGTTTCCTGCCTCTGTCTTGGTCCCACTTTGTGAAGGGAATCACATCCGCCTTCCTCCAGTCTTCGGGTACCACACCATCCTCCCATGATTTATTAAAAGAGTAGCCAGTGGTTTCACTAGTTCCCCTTAATTCTTTAGAATTCTGGGTGAATTCCATCAGGCCCCATTGCTTTGTCCACCTTCAGTTTTAGGAGTTCTTGCAGAACCCTTTCTTCTGTGAAAGGACTGGGATCAACCCCCCATCAAGAGTGCTTCTGTTAATTGGATTAGGCACTCCCCTCCTCTTTGTGAATACTGAGCAGAAATATTCATTCAGTATCCCTGCTTTTTCACTGTCCCCTCTGCCCACCCAACGTTCATTCTATTCAGCTCACTATCCTCCTTTGTCTTTCTCGCTCGCTGATGTACCTATAAAGGTTTTATCCCCTTCTTAACCGAGGTTGGCTATCTTTACTCAGTTTGGGCCTTTGCTATTCTGACTTCCTCCTGCTTCCTTCTGCCTTAACTGGTACAGCTCTCTGTCCTGCTCCTTCTGTGTTTCCTTATACTCCGGAATGCTATCTTTTTCTTCCTGACTTTCACAGCCCCTCTTTGAGAACCATAGTGGATTTTTCTTTCATTTTGATTTGTTTATTTGCTTTACACAAAGGCTTGTTGCCTCTGTGATGGCAGTTTTGATGATTCCCCATTGTTGCTCCACCCTCCTTCTAGCCTGTTTGCTAGTGCTTTCTGAGGCACTCTCCCATCTTGCCAAAGTCAGCCCTCCTGAAGTCCAGTACCCTCATTTTGTATGGCTTGACTCTGTAGCTGAGTTTAACGTGAACCACACTGTTTGATGGTCACTTGTTCCCAGATGGCAACCCACTTCTAGATCTGAGATCCTCTCACTGCCCCGTTTGAGAGTACGAGGTCTAAGATTGCTCCCTCACGAGTGGGTTCCGAAACTAGCTGTCTGATGCCTGCCACCTGTAGGGCATCAAGAATGGCCCTGCTCTTGGATGTGGCTGCAGCAAATGTGCTCCAGTTAACATCTGGCATATTCAGGTCTCCCATCAACAGTATCTCCCCTTTCTCTGCCATTCTAAGAATGCCTTCTATCATATCCTTGTCCATTTCCTCCCCCTGACATGGGGGTCTGTACACAACCCCTGTGCAGATTGTGATGCCCTTTCCAGTCTCCAAGGTGACCCACACTGCCTCCTCTGCCTCCCTGTTTACTCTTTTGTTCAGTTGGTTTTATCACTTCCTTTATATAGAGAGCTACTCCTCCCCCTCTTCTCTCCCACTGCCTGTTTCTCCTGTAGGTTATGTACCCTGGTATGTTAACATCCCAGTCATGGTTTTCTGTGTACCATGTTTCTGTGACTGCTACGATATCCAGGCATCCCTTTTCCATCAAGGCCACCAGCTCAGGGAGCTTGTTGCCCAGACTACAGGCATTGGTACTCATTACCCTCCATTTCCTGATGGCCTTACTCCTTTTTGCCCCATCCCTGCCCTTCTTGCCTTTGTCACTTTCTCCATTTACCCCTGCCCTTCTCCCTATCGACACCTCTATGGTGGTGTTTACCGTGACTTACACTGTGATTTTGGGGGCTAGGATTTCCTGCTCCTTTCCAGTGCTCTCCCTTGGCTAGTTTAAATGCTTGCCAATGAAGCATTTAAACCTATCACCTAGGATCCTGGTTCCCTCCTGGACAGATGCAGCCCATCATGCCAGTATAGGCTTGCATCACTCCAGGTGGACCCCCAGTCCCCAATGAAGCCAAATCCCTGAGCTTCACACCAGTTTTTCAACCACTGATTGAATCCCATGGTGTGGAACACCCTAGCCTCTCCTACGCCATAGATGGGCAGCACCTCCGAGAAGGTTACCGTGCGTGCTACTTGTCTAAGGCCCCTTCCCAATTCCACAAACTCTTCCTGCACTTCTCTAATCCCTTTATTAGCCAGGTCATTTGTCCCTAGGTGGACAATGACATCCAGCTCCCTCCCTGTGCAGCTGCTCGGCAATCCTGAGGTTCTCTCCTTGTCCCTCAAGCCATGGCGCCAGGCAGGCACTTACCTCCCTCTCCCTTCCTCCCCCAGTTCTACCTTCCTAACAATGGAGTCCCCCACCAGGAGTTGTTTCCTTTCCCTGCAGGGTCCCCTGCCACCCTCCTATGGGTCTCCTTTGTGGAGGTTCCCAGCATCCTCCTTGGTCTCCAATGCAGGTGCCTCCATAGAGGAACCACACTTTGCCAGAATGGCTTAGGAATTGTGGAGAGGTACAACTGGAGGGATGCACCTCTGTTCCACCACCCCCTCACCCTCCCTGAGCCCACTGTGGTCCAACCACTCCTCTTTCTTGGCAACCTCTGAGGCAACGGCAGTGGCACTGGTGGTCCCTGGATGGAAGAGGAAGTCCCAAATCCTGGCCAACTCAGCCTGGAGATGAGCAACCTCTTCCCTCAGCCCAGAGAGGTGCCTGCAGATGGGACAACACCGCATCCTCCAGAACGTCTCCCGGAAGACTGCTGCTCCACAGCCACTGCACTGCACCACTCACATCATGTCTTATTTCTGGCCCCTTAACTGTTTGCAATCCTTACTCTTTCCTCTGTTTTTTTTTCTCTCTCTCCTTACTTTCTGCCTGTGTGCCCTTTAAGCTCCTGATTGTCCTGTTCTGAGACAAGAATATGCTATATTTCTCAGTAGACCCCCTTACTTGCTCAGAGGCAGACCTCCAGCAGCTAGAGGGGGCCGGAGAGCTACTCTTGCCCTTCTAGGATGGTGGGTCTTTGGTGGTTCTGTGATCACTCACTTCCTGCTCCCAAACAGGAAGTTCCTGTTGTCAGTCAAATCCTGTGCCTATAAAAGTAGAACTAGCTTTGGGGGGGAGGGAAGGAGGGCAATATAATCCCAGTAGAGAAGTCCAGTCACACAGCAGTCCTTTCTCCTGGTGTCTTCTGCCAAGCTACTAGCAGAATCTTTCTAAGGCAGTCTTTAAATGTAGCTTCCTTCTAGCTAAGCCACTCCCCCTACTTACTAGATCTTTCTACAAGTAATTTAAACCTCACAGCTATCAAGTCCTTTCAATCACCTGAGATTTACACCTAGATAACTGTTCAGATAACCATTCATTTCAGTTAACTCAGACAAACACACACTTTTTTTTGTTTTGTTTTAGTTTTTTTTACCCTAAATTAAAGGTCCAAGTACTAGAGTTCTACTTCTTTAGTCCCAGCAGAGAAGTCCAGTCACACAGCAGTCCTTTCTCCTTCACAGCTGACTTTATTCACTCTCAGTGCATAACTCTCTTTTCTCAGCTTCTCTAGAAAATGTCTTATATACATCTGAAAAGGCATTACATTACACTGTGCTCCAGTGTCTAATTTGAACATCACCATGTTCCCATTTATGCTCAAATTTGCTTTCCAGTCAGTCTCGGTTTATGTTGGCACAGTCTCAATACTAAAAGTACTTTTGGTTTCGTGGGCATCTTCTCCCACAACATAGATCTCACTGTGTTTACCCACATGACATACTCTAGCAAAGTGTTTTTCTCCGTGGCATAATCTACAACACAGTCCGTACGCTGGGCATTTGTTTATCTCATGCTCACAACCACACTTTTCACAGCTGACTTTATTCACTCGCAGTGCATAACTCTCTTTGCTCACATTGACACTTGCTTTTACTCTTTCTTTCTGCACAACTGCTAGTTGCACTGAGCTTTCATCCTGAGCATTCCCAAGTAAGCGTTTAATGTGCATTTCACTCAGTTCAGCAGCCCTGCATCTACCTATGGCATCATCTAATGTTAGGTCCACTTTTTTCAACAGTCTGCATCTCACGTGCTCACTCTGTATGCCACATACAATTCTATCTCTGATCAACGATTCAGTTAAATTTCCAAATTCATAAGATTTAGCCTTTAGCCTCAGTTCAGTTACATATGGATCAAGGGACTCACCCAAATTCTGGCTCCTAGTATTGAACAAATGTCTCTCATAAGTCACATTCTTTCTTGGGTTACAATACCTCTCAAACTGTCCCATGATTTTATTCAGTTGCTCCCTCTTGCTCGTTTTCCCAAATGAAAGTATTGACTACATCTACTGCATCAGGGCCTGTCACGGCAAGAGGGTCATAGCCTGGATTTTCTGGGATTTTTCAGTGAGTCCACTGGCAACCGAGAAAATTTCAAATGCTGCTTAAATCTTCTCCAGTTTTCAGCAACATTTCCATGGAAATCGAGCACGGTGGGAGGCTACAGGTGGTCCATTCTGACACTATGTAATAATCATGCAGACACCAACATGGAATAAGCCAGCAAGTTTACCATACTGATAACACATTAGGAACAACTGCAGAAAACATGGGCTACTGCCCGCTAGATATGGGTTTATATAAACAAGTTAGCACATGCGCATTAGTAAAGCATACACAAGTCACGTATGCTACTTAACTTCTTTACAGATGACATGCCCCCCCCAAGTGTCCCACATTATGAGTGACATCCCTCATTTTGCCCTTCAAATTGCCCTAGACCTTATTCGTCACTCATGGAAAAGTGCTGTGTACACGAAGGAAGTGCTGTAAAGTTGGACACTGAAGCAGAATTTAACAATGTGCTAAGATGCTGCCAAATACATAAACTTTGTACAATAAAGGCAAGGTTTCCAAGTGTTCAGAGTTCGAATCTCCAGGTTTGGGGATTTGCCCCACAGTATGAGAGTAAGTGTCCTTCAATATCCCTCAGTATGCGTGTCCATGTCCCTCATTTCAGTGACAGAGGGAGAAGAGGCATAGGAATGATCATCCAGTAAATGGCACCAGTTCCCCATACAATGCAGGAATCCCTGTAGATATGGGAGCCCACGCAGCTGTTAATGGAGAAGCATCTGATACAGACTCTGAAGGATGGCACAAGTGGAAATACTAAGGAGGAGATGCCTCATGATACTGCCTGCTTTGATCAGGTCTCAAACCCCAAAAATAGAAAATGAAAATGCAGAGCACAGGATAGGGAGGTGGAGAAGGGAGGGGCAGCCATTGCAGAAGGGCCTCAGACTGAAAAGCAGGCAGTACTGCAAAAAGCAAGCATGCAGGTGGATAGCAACTGAAGCTGAACGTGGCAGTGCAGGCAAACACAGCAGGAATCAGTCAATCGTAGAAAGTGAGCCAAACTGCCGACAAGCTAGGAAAGTGCTTCCTTAGAAGGTAAATAGTCCTGCACAGCAGTGAAAGGTCCTGGGAAAACCTGCTAGGAACAGAGAAGGAGCACTGAAAAGGCTGCCCAGCAGCAGTCAGTCCGGAAGGCAGGCAGGGATGGAGTCACAGGAGGGGACGATTCCAGGTGCAGGACAGGATATGGAGCAGGGGACCAGCATGCCTGGAGAGTGAGAGTGTCGACCAATGGAAGCACACAGGGGCAGGCCAGTGGAGGTGGAGCATGGGGAAGCCAGGAATGGAGCAGCAGCTAGTGAAGCAGAAGGCACCAGAACCCAAACAGAACAAAAGCAACAGGAAACAAATGAGGAGATACTGGGAACAAAAGGAGGGGTCAGATGGGAGAAGCCATGGGGGAGAGACAAACACCTGGAGAGATGGAGGCAGGGGAGTGGGGGAGATACATGCAGAGACACAGAAGCATGGAAGGAGAAAGCATGAACAAAGAGGGAGGGAGAGAGAGGGGAAACAAGGAGTAACAAGCCTCACCAGCCAAGCAGCTCAGGAGCCCCCAGCGGATTTGACACTCTCAAAGCTGAGTAGTGAAAGCACTGAGGGTTAAGTAGGGGATGTGGGAGAAGCTATCCCCCCCACTGAACCTCAGGCTTTAGCCCTCCCATTAAAGTTGTACTTGGAATCAGGCCCAGAATTTATGATACTCTGACAGCAGCAGCTCCCAGCTTAAGAAATGGGACATTGATTTACCAAGCTTTGAAACTGAGGAACTAGAAGGGACCCTGCTGAAAA
This sequence comes from Neoceratodus forsteri, assembly GCA_016271365.2. NCBI lineage: Eukaryota > Metazoa > Chordata > Ceratodontiformes > Ceratodontidae > Neoceratodus > Neoceratodus forsteri. The sequence continues at coordinate 158,682,804 of JADMNL010000025.1, forward strand.
CTGCTTGGGGGACTGTGAGCAAGCACAAAAAGTGCACAAAACTGGGGAATGGATTCCCGCCACAACTTAAAATGAGCCTCGCCACAATGATCAGCCCACTCTCTCTGCCAGAAGAGAAGACAATACAGCAGGGAGACCTGTCTGGAAACCAAGTATGAAATGCAATGAGGGACCTACAACAGCACTGCTTGCTATAGAACAGAAACTAGATGGATATGAATTAGAACTTTATTTTCCCACCAGATATGCTCCTCTGAGGACCTAAAATGTTTGCCACCTCACCACGCCACATGCAGTCATATGCAGCAACATTAAGTTGGGAAGCCAGTCAGGGTGCAGGGAGGGACATCCTTGGGAGGGGAAACAGTCACACAGTTAAAAGTACAAATGACAAGGTGAATGAAACCAGAGCGTGTATTTGGGGGGTCCATCTCTCCTCAGGGGCTGCCTAATAAATTTACTCAGGAGGTTAGAGGATGCAGGAAAGGTCTGTAAAACCCAAACTTAGCGAGACATGACCATAGTAAGACACCCAAAGAAGGGCTAATGCTGCATTCGAGACCTAGATGCATTTGTCAATTCAGCACAGAGATTCAAAGATGGCGCCATATGGCAAAGAGAGTTTCCATGCTGACAGACTGATAAGGTATGAGGTGCTCAGATGGGGAGGAGGCCAGCGTGAATGAGTGAACCTCAAGTAAGTTTGAACCAGGGTGGGGATGAAAGGGTGTTGAAATGGTTCTGCCTTCACCTAGCCCCTCAGTAGTGCTGGGTCCCCAGACATCCACACAGCCAGGAGAAGTCAGCCTGGTATCACTGATTTGAAGAAACGTGAGGGAATGCACAAAGTAACAGGAACTACTGACATGGCAGGAGAAAGAAACAGGCTGCCCTCAGCCCAGAAGTTGTGGACAAGGCAAGGATGAGGATACACTACAGAGGCACAACCTCCACTAGCACAGGGTTGCAGTCATTGTTATGGTAATAATCCCTGCTGATCACTGCTGGTAAGGCACATTCAGCCAATGCTTCCTGGGAAAGGAGACCAATAAAATTGAAATGCTTTCCAGCCTACCAGCACAGTAGTGGCACTGCCGCTCATGACACCAACGACCCAAGTTCAGCAATGAACCTTAATCATTGGGGGGCCAGCCAAGGGAGGTGTGATAAGCATCCCACTGGATGCTCTCCACTCGGGGGAGGGTGGGTGTTCGAGCTCCGCTGATCTACCACCACCTGGGTGACCACAGGTGGCAGTGCACAGAAGCCAATGAGTTGGGGGGGAACACCACCACGGTCTGACGTGAGTGAATGCCGCAGTGTTCATACGTGTTGTGTAGCATCCTTGGCATCCTGGGGGCTGGTAGGAAGAAACAGAGGAAAAACACAAGGCTGCAAAGGAGGATGTCTGCCCCAACATTACAGGCCCCACACTGCCAACCAAGGCACTCCATCCCTGGATCAATGACCAAGCCTCCATTCAGAGGTAGTGCCCCACCTGATGGCCCCACCCTGGAGGGCAAGTTGGGGTGTACTCCAGGGAATGAGGTACGTCCTGAAAAAGGCAGGTATGGGTATGGATTGACAGAGTGGACTGATGGGGATCAGCCAGTAGCTGAGGAGAATAAAGTATAAGAAGTAAAAAAAACTGAAATGCTTAATTAGCAAGACAGAGGGCAGCCTACGGGGGAGGGTCTGACCCTTACACACACATGGGATGATGTGGCTGTACTCTCTCAGCTTGGCGGAGCTCTGCACTGAGGAAGCCAATCTTTCCTCTGAAAAGGAAGAAGCAGGGGCAAAGGGGTGGGAGAGGGGGCAAGCAAAAAGAGTTCTAATATCTAACAGTTGAATGGAAGGGGACGTCTTAAAGGCATGACATGTTGGACGCTTGATTATGGACATAATATGAATGTTGGGTTTGATGTGGGGGGAAGAATTTGTGGGATACATCTTTATCAGCCAGTGATTGGCAACCAGACTCAGGAACAATTACACAAGGGTCCAACACATCCAACATCTTTGAGCAGGCTCACAGGGGGCATACACATCATCCACAAGTCATACCAGAGAGAAATGGGGAGAAGGCGAGGGGTGGCATTATTGGTCAGAGATGGGATCTTATGCACAAGGGAGGAGGTAGAAAAACAGAGGACTGAAGCCTTATGGGTACAGCTGCTAAACTCTAAAGGAAGGTAGGTTAGATTGGGGGAGGGTGAACAGACCACCCTCCCGGAACAAAGAGATGGATAAGGAGCTGAGGAAGCAAATTAGAAGGCTATGTGGCAGGGTCAGCAGTGTCATAGAAGGGGACTTCAATCTACCTGGTGTAGACTGCAGAACTCCAACTACCTCCTGTTCCAGGGAACAGGTTCTCCTGGATGCATTCCAGGACTGTTTCCTGGTGCAGCGGGTCACAGAGCCAATCAGGGAGGGTTCCAGACTGGACCTGGTGGTATTGGATAGTGATCATGTCCAGGACATAGTAGTTGAGGACCACCTAGCAAGCAGTGACCACCACACAGTGTGGTGTTACCTCAACTTGGGCAAGGAAGTAGTCATGACCAAGATGAGGGTGGTGGACTTCAGGAGAGCCGACTTTGGAAGGATAGGTGATATCCTGGCAGGGCACCTCACTAAAATCAGCCTAGAGATGGATGCAGACCAGAAATGGTCCATAATCAAGCTGGGACTGACAGAGGCCACTAGCACATGTGCTAAGACCCAGAGTAAGAAGTCCAGGAACAAAAGACCAAGCTGGCTCAGTAAGGAGGTGGCAGAGGTAGTGAAGGAGAAGAGGGCAACATTCTGTAAGTACCATAGAACTATGCGGGAGGCAGACAGGGAGGAGTACTTGAGAAAATCTAGAGAGGTGAGCAGGAAGGTGAGGGCAGCTAAGGCCACAAAGGAACTTCTGTTGGCAAAACGAATCAGAGATGGGGAAAATAATTTCTTCAGGTACATAAAAGAGAAAAGGAGCTATAAAGATGGGATTGTCAGGATTAAGAGGGAGGGGGTTGGGCAGAAACTGGGGTGGACCAGGTGGAGGCACTGAATGAGTACTTCTGTTCAGTGTTCACTAGGGAAAAAGATGGTCCTAGGCACAGGGGACAACGGGTGGGAAAGGGGGGCACAGGTAACTGACAGAGAAATCCCTGAGGACAGGGGTTCTAAGGGTCTCAAGGCCTCATGGATGGACAAGGCCCAGGGCCAGATGACATGCATTCAAGAGTGCTATGGAATTTATGGAGGTCCTGGCTGGACCCCTGGTGGACCTGTTCAACATCTCACTGAAGTCAGGTCACGTGCACAGGACTGGAGGATGGGCATGTGGTGCCGCTCACAAAAGCAGACCCAGGGATGAACCAGATAATAAAAGACCAGTCAGCCTTAGCTCCATTGTGGAAAGTTAATGGAGACCATTCTGAATGCGAGGCTGGTGGACTTTCTGAAGTCAATGGTCTCCAGGACAAAAGGCAACATGGGTTTGTCTTGGGGAGATCTTGCCAGACAAACCTAATAGACTTTTTTGGTTTGGTCACAAGGTCACCTGACAAGGGTCATGCAGTGGGTGTCCTGTATCTGGACTTCAGCAAAGCCTTTGATTCAGTGCCACACAGTAGGATGCTCAGTAAACTAGCGAACCTGGGAAAACCCAGCCCTGTAACAAGCGGGGTCCCACAGGGCTCAGTACTCAGTCTGGTGCTATTTAACATATTTATCAGGGACACTGCAGAAGGGATCAATAGTAAAATCTGCCTATTCGCAGATGACACTAAGATCTGTGTAAGAGTGGACAGGGAAGAGGGGAGGCAGGAGATCAGGGAGGATCTGGCTAAGCTCAAGCATTGGTTAGGCATCTGGCAGTTTGGGTTTAATGCTAAGAAGTGTAAGGTCATGCACCTTGCAGCTAAGAACCCTGGGACTAGCTTCTGGCTGGGGAATACAGGTAGCTGTTTCAGAGGAAGTCAAGACTCTAGGGGTGATTGTCACAAGGGATATGAAACACTGCTCTGTGCCGTAAAGCGACTGCCAAAGCAAACAAAACATTGGGGTGCATCGCCAGAGGAATCCCTCAAGGAATGAGGACGTCATCATGCCACTGTACAGGTCCCTGGTTAGACCACACTTGGAGTACTAGGTGCAGTTCTGGTGCCCATATTTGAAGAAGGATGGATGATCCAGGGCCTGGGATGAACCCTACGAGGAGGAACTGACAGAACTTAACACGTATTCCCTGGAGGATAGGAGGGAGAGGGAGGACATGATAAAAACCTTCAAATACTTAATAGGTATGCATAAGAATAGAACAGAGGACCTTTTGCACCTAAGGGAGAGGGGTCCACAAGGGGGCACAGTCTGAAATTAGTAGGGGGAAGGTTTAGAAGGGAAATGAGGCATTACTTCACAGAAACGGTAGTGGCAAATTGGAACAAATTGCTGGAAAAAGTGATCTCGCTGAAAACTGTGGGAAGTTTTAAGAGGGGGGTGGGACAGGGTCAAAAGGAAGGTCAATTCTGTGGGAAGGTTGGGGAGGGAGAAGAGGGGGGATGATAAATCTAGGTAGTGTGGGTGGTGGGTGGAGGCAGCAACAGAAGAATAAACTGTGTGCTGAATACACGAGCAGACTTGATAGACTGTAATGGCCTGTTTATGTTGGCATTGTTGTATGTTTGTATGTTCATATACACTGGGAACTGGGGTACCCAGTGAAGAAGTCTGCACCTTGAAGCTGAAACACTCTGATTCCTGATCACACCAGAAGGGTAAAAAACAGGGAAGGGAAATCAGAAATGCTAACTCCCGAGATGGGGGGAGGGAGATGGCCCTCTCCTGAGTTTTTTAAGGGAAATAATCAAAGATCGAAATCAGGAGACAGAGGTGTTAAATAGATTCTTCTGAGCAGCAGATGGAGCAAAGAAGAAAGTTGAAGAAGCTATTAGAAATCCTAAAAAAGAAGGGGAGAAAAATGGGGTCAGAAGAATGTTCACCAGTAACAGGGTGCTTGATCTGAAATAAGCAAATGTCATACGTCCAGAGTGTGCATCTTTGGATTATAATAACTGGGTATTGTTTTTTCAATAGGAAACTTGTAGCGAATATATAAACAAGTGTTTATAACAGCAACATGTGCGCGGGTTTCCCTTTGTCTCATGCGACATGCTCTGGTGGCCCTGTCTCCCCTTCCCTCACTGCCAGATGCTGACTTACCACCGAGCTTACATGAGCACTTGACCCATGGCAAGTCAATTAAAAAGTAAAAAGCACGCAAAAACCGGAGGAACTTTATAAAAATTTTTAAAAAGTTATCTTCAACAGCTGCGTCCAATCGAACCCTTTGAAATGCAGTTGAACGGTGGCACGACTGCACAGAGAGGTTGTCTTATTTTATGTAATTGCTGTGGTGAAAAAACAATACCTAGCAGTTATATAAATAAAATATGGGGTGGTATGTAAAACTCAAATTTTGCACACACCCTTGGTGTTGGGTGCTAAGATAAACCCTGAAGCTCGCTTTCCTCAGAGTTTATGTAGCATCCAACACCTTGGATGTGTGTTAATTCTTGTTGTTACCACCCCACCCCATACTTTATTCTATAATTAATGCACACCCCAAGGGTGTAGTAAGGCACGAGCTGAAGGCCGAGTGTCCTAATGCCCCTGGGAATTGCATTAAAATACTACGATGCACACCCTGGATGGGGCTCATTACAGTTACAAAATAGCTCTAAGTAGCTTTTTTTAGGAAGGAAATTGAGATTCTGCACCTGACTGCATCTACAGAGAGTAAATGCATGGTCTAGTAATGTCTCTCGGCCAATGAAATTTCTAGATTTTTTTCTTGACATTTTATAAATGCAGATAAATCAGTGGTGCCTGAAAACATGCACCCAAGGGTCCTGAATAAACTAGTCGAAGAGTTAGCAGAACCATTAACTAATTTATATATAGCCTTAACAGAGACCAGGTAAAGTACTGGATGGAAGCAACAGGGATACCACTGTTTAAGAAGAGGGGCAGAGGTAAGCTAACTAATGACAGACCAGTCAGCCTGACTGCTATCCTTTAAAAAAATATGGAATATTTTATAAGGGAAAAAATTGCAGAATAGCTCAACAGTTTAGAGCATGGAGATGAAACACAGCATGGCTTCACAAGCACATGATCATGCTTATCTAACTTATTTAACTATTTTATGAGCCAGTTATCAAAAACATGGATAAGGGCGTCCCAGAGTGGTAGGCGTACAAAGTTGCTTAATAAACTTAGCAGCATAGGGATTAGCAAGAGGATAAATCAACTAGATTAGCAGCTGGCTATCAGAAAGGAAACGGAGGGTGAAAATAAATGGTCTTGAATTAGAAGAGGGAAATGTAACTAGCAGAGTGCTACAGGGATCAGTGCTGGGTCCACTGTTGTTCACCATTTTATATCTGGGAGATAAATGAAGGAGCAGAAAATTGGGTTAATTAGTTTGCAGATGACACCAAATGTGGAGCTGTACTAGGCAGCGAAGAAGGGACTAGAAGTATCCAGAGGGATTAGATAAGGTAGAAGAGTGGGTAATAGAGTGGGATATGAAGTTTAAGGAGGGTAAGTGCACAGTGTTGCATTAAGGAAAGTGAAACAGGTAAGCTACTATTTAACTTATGTTGAACTAAGAAAGGCAAAACAAGAGAAGGATTTAGGAATTATAATAACAGCAGACTTCAACTAAGGGTGCCATTGTGAAACAGCTTCAACAAAAGCCACACAAGTATTAGGCTGCATAAAGGGAAACTTTGTAAACGGATACAGGAGGTTATGGCACCACTTTATTTGGGCATACGTGATCTCAGTTGGAGTTCTGCTGCAATTCTGGGATCTATATTGTAGGAAGGCCAGGAAGAGATTACAAAGAGACTAAAGAAGTTTGCAACTGTAATGCTGAGCAGCTGTAAATCCCCCAACCCCCACCTCACCATATCCTCATGCTGTCTAACTCCCCACCCTTGTCTCTCCTTCTGTAGTCAACTACCTCCCCTTCTTTTGGTCTTTTCAAATTAACCAAATGAATACTTTTCCCCTAGAAACAGGAGGCCATGTTGGCAACAGAAGTACTTTAATTAAAAGATTCAATACAAGTATATCCACAGATGAGGCGGGTTGTACTGCCTCAAGGACTTGTATGAGACTTGTTTGTTACAAACAATGGACTCTATGATGGTTTATAAAACACAGGGGATGGTATTATTATAAATGTACTTATCCACCAGAAAAGTGGGTTACCTGCAAATGTTACCACATTGTATTGTCTTGTACTGTTTGATGGTTTTAATAAAATGAAATATTATTTCCTCCCCCGAAAAAAGAAGGAAAAAAATCCAAAGAAGAGAAACTAGATTAATGATAGCGTGGAATACAGGGAGAGATTAGATATCCATAACATGTTTAGCTTGGTGCAAGGGTGGAAAAAGGAAGACTTAATAATGCTGTATGGTTTCTTAAAAGATACAGTACTATGTATGGATCTGGGACTAAATATGAAGCAAAATGGAAGTACCACTAGGGGCATAATAAGCAACTGCAAGGGCAAATGTTCGAGGGCAGGAAATCGTACTTCTCTCAGAGAGTGGTGAGTATACGGAATTCACTACCAATTCAGAAAGTCTGGAAAGATTAGACATGGCTAATGATTTACCAGAGGTGAATATAAAGAGATATTTCCACAGAGAAGGGGGGGGGGGGCAGTCCTGACAGGCGACAAGCCTTCTTCCATCCTATCAGTCGTATGTTTCTATGTTAAGTTAGGCTCCATCATTATCTGCTCCTCTGGACCCATACATGATCTTTGCATCACCGGGCAGCCCACCCTAGAAAAGATTTGCCTATATGCAACGCTGTTAAGTCTGTGTTCTTTCATCTCTGCAAAAATATATCCGTCTTTAAGCCAGCAGATAACTGCCATTCTCATACGCTCATTTATTGTTGTTTTTACTTTTTTTTGCCTCTCAGCTGCTGCAACTCTGTTTTGGCTGGTTTACTTGCACAGAACATTTGACAGCTCCAGCTTGTTGTTAAATGCTATTGACAGTCATAAAGGAATCAGTTGTTCAAACTGCAGTTCCTAGCTGCCTGTGCAACAACACATTAACTTCAGAGTCTTGGCACAGATTTTTAAATATTATTTATTATTTAATAATTTGTTAAAACGCAGCCTTGGGATTGGTGTGACATACTTAAGTGTGCTGATACAGGAACAATTATGTGCTCGTGACCTGCATGCCTGCTCTGCATACCTTCTTGCTCAGAAACCATCTAACTCGTCATTTATGGTAACAGGTTTCTCTATGACCTTCCCTTTTGAAATCAGCTCCCACTAGCAATTTGGTACTGTACTGAGGCTCAGACTATTAAAAGCTTGTTAAAAACACAGCCAGACCTTTGATCCTCTTTGACTGCAAACTGATTATGGTCGTAGTGTTTTCGTTTGAACCACTGTGTCCTTCCTCCTGCCCATTGCTATAATTACATACCAGATGGAGAGGGTGTTAGAGCCTGATCTGGTATGTTGCTTTGACATACTGTTGTGCTAGAAAATGGAGGGTGTGCCGGCACCTCGCCATGTCACTTACAGATATCCTGAGATGCCAGCATGCCTAAAAAGGAGGGGTCATGCTTTAAAATTTATTTATTTATTGAAATGTTTCACCAGGAAGGCACACTGAACAACAAGTTGCTCGTCTCCCGGTGCAACCTGGAGGGGGGGGTACAAGTGGATAAAAACAGTGATTATACATACAGTCTCAGTTAACATACACAGGGATTAAGTACAGAGAATAAAACAGCAATATTGCCAACACATTGGTGGATTAGCGTTTTAATTAAACACAGGTAAAACAGTAAATTTAGACAACTGAAGTGCTAATGAGGGGAGAAGAAAGAGGGAATGGAGGGTCTAACTAGATGAAGGAGGGGCAAAAATACAGAGGGTACTGTGACATGGATAGCCAGTTCTGAGTGCTGTATGATAATTTTTTGTAATATAAAAAAAATGTTTATGGACTGTCTCCCATGAGAAAGGCTGAAACAGCATGTGAGATCACACACAGGTTTTAGATACAAGGTGTTACCTGGAAGGTCTGAAGCTAATTACAGAGTAGAATAGGCCTTGCTCAAGGATCTCCTGTTTTATCTAAGTTAATTATAGCTGTAGTTGTTAAGAGGGAAATCATAAAAAAGTTTATGATGTTAGAAGGGGAAACCAGGTTTAGCAAACTGGTGCGAAGTTGTTAATGTTCCTTTGATGCCTGTGTGAGAGAAGATACTGATTAATATCAAATAAATGTCATTTGAAGAACATGAGTTATGCTGAGGTTGCAGAATTTAATACTTGGAAAAGACAACCTGTGTTTATATAGATATATATTTTTATATATTCTGACACGGAGGAGCTAGGTGACCTCATGCAAAATAGGTGGGGAAAACCAGCTTTTAAACATTATTCTGTTTTTCTTCAGAGACACTTTTATCTAGACTCTGACAAAGAAACATCTGTGAGAACTTTAAGCAGGTATTTTAGAGAAAGACAAATCTAAGTACTGTAGTAAGAATTGCACTGTTTAAAACCTTGTTCTTTTAAAATATTGTATGTCTTGTGATATAATAGTTCTGTATTGTATGTTTTACATATTATTATCTATTTTAGTAAAACTCTTTTTAGAGCTTACTTGGTCTGTCTTTGATGTATTTCCTTAACAAGTAGAGTATATATGGTAACAGCAGACACTGGGCATAAGCTTGAATGGTGATACCAAACTGGAAAAAGGTAAGAATAATCTGAGATCTTTATTAAAGTTTAATGGTTCATTTTGTATACCTGGTTAGGTGCCTGTAGGCAAAGATATCTGACCCCTCAAGACAGATATATCTGAGCCTATGCATTGGGTATGCTAGCAAGAGGTTTACAGTTTGAATCCCTCCAAGACTTGAGACCAAAGGTTGATTCGAACCCACAAAAACAGACAAGAGGGTTACCTTGTTCTGTTAAACTGTTCACAAGACTGCACTCAGAGATTGGCACTTTGGGAGTAGAGGGCTGACCTGCTGAGTGGGTTTGTGACAGATTGGTTGGCAGCGGTGGCATAATTTTGGTATCACAAGCTTTTATTGTCCAGCATGTCAGCTTGAGACTGTTAGCTCACTTGCAAAGAAAAAAAAAGGCAGAGATCTACACAGAACAGCCAAAGCCATATACCCCTTCAGGTACGTGGTATTTGGTGCCTCTGGACATTCTGAATTTTCAGCGCTGACACTCTGATTGGAGGATCTCAGCCTCACTGACTTCTTCCTGCTGGTCTCCATTTTACCTTGCTTCATTAGAGGCATTTATTAGTGCTGCTGACCCTGGGAGACTATCCTTTCTGTAAAGCAAGAATTTCATTTTTTTTATGAAATTGTTCTTTTAAAGCTAGAATGGCATGAAAGCCCTCCCCGCCACACTGTTTATCTCCTCATCTATTAATCCAGTTTGGGCCATTCAGTGTTACACTGCCATTGTTTAAAGTGATTTACCTGCTCTGAATGCACAGTGATTACATCCCTCTTTAGAATTAATTCTCTGTGAAAGGCTGAAGAGTTTTAAGTTGACCTTTTATACACTCCTTAATATCCAAAACTACAGCCTAATCCTTTTATTATTAATTCTGAGTGTAAAACTGTAGAGTCTTAAGATTATTAGACCTGTACTGCACTATTATTCTAGTTAACAACTGAATCCTTTTAGAATTCATTTCTGTAAAGTTGTAGTTTTAAATTGACCAGACTTTTCAGTGTACTGCCTAGCATTCTAAATTTAAAGCCCAGTCCTTGCCTCTCCTTGCCACCTGTCTGCCCTCTAACCCACTTACGCCTCCTCCTGTTTCTATTACCCACTTTGTAGTTTAGCCTCCTCCTGCCAAATAATAGCGACCACCCTGTTTCTTTGTTTGAGTTAACTACACCTCCCCGCCTCGCCCCTACTTAATCCATCTCCTTCCTCTCCCTCAGATGTGTTGTGCCTCCTTGGCTCACACCCGCTAGAGGAAAAGCTACAAGCCTGTCCTGGGAAGCAACCCACGATTCTGCTACTGCAAATTAGCAGACCCTGAGGCTTTCTTCCCTGTTGAAACCTGGGGCCGAGATCCTCCAAACTCTGGTTCATGCAGGCCCAGAAATTCCATAGAAACAGCCAAAAGTCTGATACCCCTCAGGTACGTTGGTATTTGGCGCCTTTGGACATTGTGAATTTTAAGCACCAACACTCTGATTGGAGGATCTCAGCCTCACTGACTTCTTCCTGCTGGTCTCCATTTTACCTTGCTTCATTAGAGATGTTTATCAGCGCTGCTGACCCTGGGAGACTATCCTTTTTTGTAAAGCAAGAATTTCATTTTTTTTTTTTTTACTTTCTCATATGCAAATTATACTACATAGCCACTAGAGGACTACAACAGCTGTCTTTTCTGTTAAAGAGGAAACACATTATATTTTCTACTTCCTCTTCTGCTCTAGTGGACCCAGGATACCTCTTTTTCTGAGGACCATCCCCGGGGTTTTTCTGCCTGTTTCTCAGGCCAAACCATGCTCATCCACTAAGGCTGCAAGTCTTGAATGCCTGCCCCCACTCCCATTCTGTACTGGTGGAGCAGGGCCAGAAACAGAAATGAAAGCTACAGACCAATGTTGCCACACTGGATGGCAGCCTTGAACCACCTCACTGGCTCAGCTGCAAAGAGTTGCTCCACAGGTACGTTCAGCGCCAAAAATGCCTCTCAGCCAACAAAAGGATTTTGAACTTATGACACCTGATCACCGATTGGTCTAGACTTCTAGTGGCATTTACTGCCGGCTGTTGTGGCATTTAGATCTACCATGGGAAATTACAGCTGGTTCCTTGGTGTGTCACTAGCTTTACTAGCACTCAGCTCTATTCTTCGGGAACCCTCATCCCTCCCCAAAGTGGAATGACCCTTGCACTTCTCCCTGTCATGCGTCCAACGGCTCCTTTCAGGTAGCCATTCTGGACTATTGGGCTTCTCAGCTGTCTCTGCTGGGGAGTGGGACATATTCTGAGCTGCCTCTGCAGATTACTCCCCCATCCAGACTTGAGAGTTCCTACTCATGGCAAATTTCTGCCAGGTCACTAGGGACTGCAACACTAGGCCAGTATAACACCAGGAGTGGGTACAGGCCTACCCATCAACACCACCTCCCCTATCGCCCAAAAAATAGTGTTTACAAGTTACAGTTCGCTGCCTTAAAAAGAATCCTGCTTCTTTTTACTATTGTGCTCAGGCAATGTTGAACTCAACCCAGGACCATTAGACACCCTTGCTTCTCCATCAGACCTGGCAGGTATCAAAGGAATGTCTTTTATGCATCTTAATGCCTGCAGTTTGCTGAAAAAGTTCACCCTTATCCAGGCTTGGGTGAGCCACACCCTACCTGACATCCTAGTGATCACTGAGACCTTGCTTAGGCCAGCCACCCCAGACAATGAAATCAATATCCCAAATTACGTACTCTTCCAAGTGGATAGGCAATCAAGAGGAGGTGGGGTGGCAATTTATGTAAGGGACAAATACTCAGCCGCATGTATAGACACATCATCCTCCCCCAAAGAATTAAAGTGCTTGACCCTAAAGATCGAACTTTCTCCTTCCAGTGCACTCTGTGTAATAGGTGCTACAGGCCCCCTTCTGCCAGGCCGCATCTCTGGTCTCATCTCAGTTCCGTACTGGGGCTCAGTTCCTTGGAAACCATTATTCTTGGTGACCTGAACTACGATTGGCTATCAAGTGCATCAGCTCCCTTGAAATCCTTTTGTGACACTCTAGGGCTGGTGCAACTCATTGGCGAGCCTACTCACCCAAATAAAAGAACCTTAACAACAGTTCCCTCTTAGATGTCATTTTGGTTAGCAAGCCACACCTGTTCTCTCATGTCGGAACATTTTTCTCAGACATTAATGATCATTGTATAATCACCTCCATTAGATCCGTGCACAACCCACAGTTTGTGGCAAAGTTCTCTATCAAGAAGTGCAAACGCAACTTTGATTTGTTTGCTTACATCCATGACTTGAAATATTCACCACGATGGCAGGAATTCTTCCTAGCCAAAATGGTTAACAGGGCATATACTATTTTTTATGATATTTTAAGTGAGGCTTTAAATAAGCATGCACCCTTGGTTAAGGTGTGGGTCAGGAGCAGCACCTGCCGTTGGTTCTCACCTGAGCTCAAAACTTCCCTGTTAGAAAGGGATACTTTATGGGAAAAAGCCCAAAGAAGCAAGAACGACTCAGATTTCTTTTTTAGAGCATGTAACAAGTGCACCAAGTTGGTCAGAGCAGCCAAGGCCACCTACTATCATTCAGAGCTAGCCTCTGCCTCAAGAAATCCTTCAAAGCTCTGGAAAACATTAAAAGACATGTCTGGACATGCACCTGGTAATTCCATTCCAGCAAAAATTAAGTCCGGTGGCAGCGCTATCGCTAACCGATCGGAGATATTGGAAGCCCTCAATAGCCATTTTGCAATGGCAGGGCTAGCATTTGATACTTCTCCTGCCAATGACCTCCGCACAGCTCAGGGCCCACCAACCCACGAGTCCCCTTCTACCGAGGAGGCCTTCTCCCTCCTGCCTGTATCTCTAAAAGAGGTGGAAGACCTACTGCTGCAACTGGACACCAGAAAGGGAGCAGACTCTGACTTCATAGAGCCATACTATCTGAAATGTACCTACCATGTGCTTGCGGTGCCAATCACCCACCTATTCAACATGTCACTCTCCCAGGGTAGCCTTCCCCTCAATGGAAAATAGCCCATGTCATCCCTCTATTAAAAGCAGGTGACCCCGCGATCTAAATAATTACAGACCGATCTCCCTCCTCCCCATCCTGTCTAAATTACTAGAAAAAATAGTGTGTGGCCAGCTTGGGGTATACTTAGAATCCAGAAGCCTATTAAACCCGGTTTAGTCTAGATTCAGAGCAAAGCACAGCACCATAACAGCCCTAGCTAAGGTGACCAATGATTGTCTCCTAGACCTTGACAACAAGAAACATGTCTGTGCTGTTTTCTTGGATCTTAGTAAGGCATTCAACACAGTCGATCACAGCCTGCTTCTTTCCTCCCTAAGCACCTTAGGCCTGGACCATAAATCTATGTGCTGGTTTGCAGACTACCTCGGAGAATGGAAACAGCAGGTTAAAGCTGAAGGTGATCTTTCTCCATTAAAACCTATGCTGAGGGGCGTGCCCCAGGGCTGTATGCTTGGTCCCCTTCTCTTTGCAGTCTACATTTACAACATCAATGACCCCATCAAAAAAGACAACATCCACTTATTCACGGACGACACTGTACTGTACTTGAGTCGTCCCACACCGGAAGCAGCCTGTGGAGACCTCCAAGCTAAATTTAACCTTCTACAATACCAGCTCATAAACAAAAAGCTTTTGCTCAATGCGAAAAAGACAAAGTTATGGGCCCAGATATTCAAAAGGGTTAGCATGGTGCAACAGTGTTCTTCATGCACAACACTATCACGCCCGGCACGATATTCAAAAGGAAAAGTGCTTCAGCAAATCCTGATGCACCGGAGTGCATCAGTAATGTATGCAGGCACAGGTGGGGGGCATGCCCATGCATAACCTGGCGCAGCCCGATATTCAGCCCAGGATGTGCAGAGTCATGCATGCGTAACCCCTACCTGCACAAAAGTTAAACCAAAACAAAAGGAACAAATGATGGCCACCCACAGGTGAGCTGCTGCACTGCAGGCTGCAACACACAGCTGCCACCTGTGGGTGGCCACCCGAGTTCCTGCCGCACCTGGCGGCACTCCCCCATGCCCCATTGCGGGCATCCGTGTCAATAAACCCCCCTCCAATATCCCTGGTGGTCCAGTGGACCGCTATGTGCCCGATCGCGGGCATTGGTATAATACCCCCGTCCAATATCCCTGGTGGTCCAGTGGACCACTATGTGCCTGATCGCGGGCATTTGTCTCCAAAACACATCCCTGTCCAATATCCCTGGTGGTCCAGTGGACCGCTATGTGCCCTGTCAGGCATCGTATAATACCCCGTCCAGTATCCTGGTGGTCAGTGGACCGATCGCTGCCGATCACGGGCATCTTTTTAAATCACCCCCGCCAATGTCCCTGGTGGTCCAGTGGACCGCACTCTGCTCAATGTGGGCATCTGTAAAACACAAAAGTCCTATTACCTGGTAGTCTGAGTGTACCCCCACCCACCCGTACTGGGCCTGCCCACTCCCCGGTCAGCGCGGCGGATGGCAGCACCCACCCACCTGCCGCCTCGCACCCCTGCCGACTGACAGCTCGGTGGGAGCTGCATGTCATTGGTTCACAGCGTGAGCCAATGGGCGTGCAGACCATACCGTACCACATAGTCCAGATATGTGAATGAATCATTCACATATCTGGACAGATAATGCGATATGGGCTGCCGACCATTGGCTCACGCTGTGAACCAACGGGCATGCAGCCCTACCGTTGTCAGTCGGCGGGCGGCGGGCGGCAGTGGTGGGTAGCGCCGCCAGCTGACCGGGGAGCGGGGCGTGAGGCTCATGGGCGGGTGAGGGGGTACACTAGATCACTAGGGCAATAGACTTTTTTGTCTGAATAGATGCCCGATCGGCACATAGCTGTCCACTGGACCACCAGGGATATTGACGGGGATGTGTTCGAGACAAATGCCTGCGATCGGGCTGTAGGGGCGTCGGTCCCCAATGGCTGTTACCTGGCAGGGAGCCAGGCGCAAGTCGTCGGGGATCAGTGTACCTGCATGCTAATGGGATGCAAATGGAGCCATAATGACATGCAAATGGCCCCATGTGCGCCTTGCATAAATTATGGTCCCATTTGCATATCCCCTTTTGAATATTGCAGGTGCTGTGCATGGCGCAATGGCACTTGCCCTAGCACATCTCCATGCTCCACTCTGGCCACTTGCACTGGCGCAGTGCCACTGTGCCATGCACAGTGGGGGTGGCCAGGGTGCAATATTCAAAGCTGCTGCGCCATCTCCGTTGAATATCGCCCAGGCCACACCCCTGCGCAACCAAGTTGAACGGCACCCAGGCTTGCGCCACAGCCTGGCGCAGTTTGAATATCTGGGCCATGCTCTTCTCCCCCTTCTTGCATGCGCCAGTTCCTGCTGGGGGGGGAGCTATCCCACAAATTACCACTGTTCTTGGAGAAACACTAGAGTGTGTAGCTAAATTCAAATATCTAGGAGTTGGCTCAATCATAAACTTTCCTTCGCCGACCATCTCAAAGAACTATAGAAGAAACTAAGGCAAAGATTAGACTATTCTACAGAATTAACCACTTGCTCACAAAGGAGGCCAAGATTCAACTGGTTACCTTCCTATCTTTTTTTTTCCTTAAATCTTTTATTAAGATTTTGTACATGTAAAAACAGTTACAGACATTGTAAAAGCACACAGACTATATATGCTAAAAACTCTACTAACTAGTTACATAGGTCCACATATACCAAGTAAATCATGTTCTCTAGTCCATTCCAATTACTCCATAGCTTTTGTCCAATTCATAAGCTTACATTTTGGTTTAAATTCATATATGCCACATATACCCTTTCTCACTTTAGGCTATTCGCTATTGATCCCACCGCTTATGACTTAGGTCCCTGTCTGTAAGATCACTGCTTCTTCCATAGTTAATGTTGTCAGGAAGCGGCTCCACAGAGACATGAAAGCCTCTATTCTACCTCTAATCTGATAGGACCTCTTTTCTATTACCAAAGCCCCTATCGTCAGAGCACGCCACTGCTCAATGGAAGGGTCTCTTGCTGACACCCAGGTGTTCAAGATGACCTGTCTGGCCTGTGAGAGTAGAACCCTGACCCATTTTCTGTGTGGGACCCACTCCTCTTCCCCTCCCATCTCTATACCAAACAGAAGGTCAATTGGATTGAAAGACATGTCCGACCCCATATTCCTACTCATAGTCTGTGCTACCTTTTCCAAAATATTTGTGGTCTGGGGCAAGCCCAGAAGCAGTGTAGGTATACACCCCTCTGTTCTTTGCATCTGTTGCAAATATCAGACACTTCCAGCTGGTATCTGTGTAGTACCACTGGGGGACAGTAGAGCCTATGTATGAATTTATAAGCTGATTCATTATATTTGTTTGACAACAAAAGGCCCATTATGTGTTTCTAACATAATTCCCCAGTTGTGGTCAGAGATTGGGAGTCCTAAGTCCCTTTCCCATAGGCCCCTGGTGTTACTTGTCCTATCTCGTAAATTATCCCAGATTATATGGACCATAGTCCCCACCATGGTCCCTCCTGGCTCTGCAAATCAGGGCCTCTGCCTGTTCCAGTGAAAATGACTGCAGCCCCTGCTTCCTTATCTGTTTACAATAATCCCTGGCCTGGAAAAATCTAAACAAATGATTGTTAGGTACCCCTCTGCTCTCCTTAAGCTCCTGAAAAGAGCATATGTCCTTCCCCCTAAGGAGGTCACCTATATAATGTACCACTCTGGTGTTCCATTCCTCAAATCCTGGGTCTTCCAGCCCAGGACGAAATAAGGGGTTCCCAGCTAATGGCAGGAGCACTGTTTCTACCTCTGGGCTTCCCAAAACATTCTTGTTCTGCGCCCAGCTCTCCAACACCATTAGCATTAGAGGGTTTATCTGAGCCTGAGCTACATATGCTTTCTTTCCTCCCCTAGCTAAGTATGCCGATAGCCTGCTCTGGGCCTCCATTTCTTCCAGATCTATCCAGCGCTGGCTGCTTCAGGTTTGTAACCCAGTCCTTGACAATTCTCATTTGTGCAGCCAGATAATAGCTCTTCATTTCAGGAAAATTTAATCCCCCCTTTGTATTTGGCTTTAGCCTGCCAAGCTGATTCTAGCCCTTTTCCCTTGACATACAAATTCAGAAAAGCCCCTTTCAATTTCTTGATATCTCTCTTATTCAAGCCCATTGGGAGCATCTGTAACAGATAGAGGATCCTAGGTAAAATATTCATCTTTATGAGATTCATACACCCAACCCAAGATAGCGGCAATGCTTTCCACCTCCTCATTTCTGCTACCATGCTCCCAATCAGTGGAGTATATTTTAATCCATAGAGTTCCGAGATAGTCTTTCCTATATTTACCCCCAGATATTTAAAGGATGAACTGACTTCTCTCAACCCCCAGGACTCCTTCCCTCTTACCATCCCCTTCCCCAGATACATTATCTCTGACTTATCTAGGTTTATCTTGTATCCTGATAAGGTAGCGAACTCCTCTGTAAGTTCTAATAGAGGGGTCATGGAGTTCTCTGGATCACTTAGATACAAGATCATGTCGTCCGCATAGAGCAACAATTGTGTTGTTTGTCTCCCAACCCTCCTCCTCACTCCTTTAATATTTGGTTTTGCCTTATGGCTATGGCCAAGGGTTCAATTGCCAAATCAAATAGTAGTGGGAAAGCGGATATCCCTGCCTCGTCCCCCTAAACAGGGTGAACCACTCCGATAACACCCCGTTAGCCAACACCATGGCCTGTGGAGATCCATACAGAGCTCTCACTATTGCAGTAAATCTTTTTCCATACAAATCTGTTCAGCACACCTTCCTATCTTTAATAGATTACGTGGACCTGCTCTACAGCCACTGCACTGCCTCTGCACTGGCTAAGCTGGACACCCTCTACCACAGAGCTATCAGGTTCATTACTGGCCTTCCACTTTCCACACACCACTGCTCCTGTACTCACTGTTAGGCTGGACTTCCCTTCACTATAGAAGGAATGAAGTACGCCTATGAAGCCTTCAGGCGGTGACCAACAAGCTCCTCTCATATGTCTCAGATTGTATTCCCCGGAGTGTGCTAGGCACCTACACTCTAAGGAGCTATTCCCTAATTGCCCTCCAAGTTCAAAGGGTCAAAACTCATTTCAGCAAAGCTGCTCTAAGCTTCTCTTTACCCACATTGTGGATCAGTTTACAAAGGAACTTGAAGCTGAGCTGCCCTGTTAGCCTGAATATCTTCAAGGCACTCTACGATCGCTACATGAAAGCACCTCGCAAATGTTTTCCTCACCGCTAGCCCACTAATTCCGCAACTCCCCCTTTCCATCCTGACACTAGCCATGTTTCTACCTCTGGCTCTCACTCTTTCCCTATTAACTCTTCTTGCTGCACCCACCCTTCCCTGTCCACTCCAGCCTGGCTAAAGTCCCACCCCATCCATAGCAGTGTCCCAATTATCTACCCCTCCTCCGTCATTATCATAATAAACAAGTACACGACAGCCATTGTCACTTTCTGTGGATTTAGCTCAATTTTTCCCCAGTCATCTGTAATATATCCCTCCTCTTCTTTACCTCTCTAACCTGCCACCCCATACATGGCCTCTTTCCCCTATAGGTGTAGTTGCCGGCTGTCTCACTCAAAAGATCTCTTCTTATAACCTCTGTATGCCTATGGTTGATTGTACATCTGCTGACTTCTTCAACTGTAAAATAATGCTGTTTTTCTTTATTTATTTCAACCTTGTACTGTACAGTATACACTGTATATACTTTTTCTTCCTTGTATATTATTGCTTTTTGTATACCTGATTCTGTGCTGTACTTTGATGTTTTCATGACCAGGTCCACCTTGCAAATGAGCTTTGCTCAATGGTGCCCGCCTGGATAAATAAAGATTTTGATTGATTGATTGATTTTAAAAAGGAAACAGAACTATATCACTTGGCGTACAGTCAAGTTGCTACCCATTTTATTTATTTTTCTAAAGTGCAAGTCAAAGTAGCAGTAGTCAGGGAAGAAGATGGCTTCCAACTACAGCAGGCACACTGTAGATTACTTAAAGCAGTTGTGTGGGGACAGAGGAGTCCCATTCGAGGTGACAGCCGAAAAGCAGAACCTCATAGATGCCCTGATGGTAGCAGATACCCAAAGCAGTGAGTCATGGACCGTGACTGGAAAGGACCAAACCTCGAGTGTGGCAGGGCTAGCGGCCAGTGCAGTGTCCAGATCTGATGAGGAGGGCATCAGGGCCAATGTCAGTGACAGGCCACAGCAGCAGGGGAAGGTCACCAGTATTCTGAATCCAGAGGTACTCAGGCTGCAAACTGAGTTAATTACAGACTTGTTTAAGTTAGACTTGTTTATGTTAATTTTGTTAAGAGAGAAATCATAAACAAGGTTTATGACATTAGAAGGAAGCTATGATGTTACATTGGGGTGTAGGTTGTAAATGACCTGTGAAGTTTATGTGAGGAAGGTACAGCATGAGACTGGAAGAAGTGTCATTTGAAATGGAGTTATGCTAAGGTTGCAGAATTAACACTTTGAAATTACATCCTGTGGTTGTATAGAAATATATATTTTTAGATATTTTGACAGGGAGGAGCTAGATGAACCTCATGCAAAAGAGGTGGGCAAAACCATCTTTTAAAGATTATTCTGTTTCACTGCAGACACACTTATCTGACACCGACCAAGAAAACATCTAAGCACTGAAAACAGGTATTTAGAAAGCTAGACAAAATCTAAATATTGTTGTAGGAATTGCACTGTTTTAAACCTTGTTTTGTTTAAAGATATGTATGTCTTGTGATATAAAGTTCTGTATTGTATGTTTAACATATTATTATATATTTTAGTAAAAACTCTAATTTTAAAGCATACCTGGTCTGTCTTTGAATTGCTTTCTTTTGCTAAGAAATATTTATGGTTATAGCAGACAGCAGACATAAGCTTGTATGGTGGTACCAAACTGGAAAGAGAAGCGTTTTAAATCTGAGGTCTTTATTTAAGTTTTAAGGGTTCATCTCTGAATACCTGGTTAGGTGCCTGTAGGCAAAGATATCTGGCCCCCCGAAGACAGATATATCTGAGCCTGTGCATGGGTATGCTAGCAAGAGGTTAACAGTTTGAATCTCTCCAGAACTTGAGACTAAAGGTTGATCCGAACTCACAAAACAGACAAGAAGGGTTACCTTGTCTGTTACACTGTTCACAAGACTGTGCTCAGAGGTTGGTACTTTGGGAGTAGAGGCTTGACCTGCTGAGTGAATCTGTGACACTCAGGCTGCAAATTGAGTTGTACAGGATGGAGCTGGAGTTCCAGGAGAGAGAGTGGAGAACAATGAGGCAGAGCGAGAGCGGCTGAGAGGCAGAGTGAGAACAGAAAGATGCAGACCGTGGGGAGGCGTGAGCTCTAGCGAGGCTGCAGAGGAGAAAGAGACAGGAGTGCCAGAGGCAATGAACTGGAGAAGCTATGACTCAACCAGCGCCACCAGAGCAGGTAAGTGGCCTGGGTTTAACTGGGACTGCAGGACTGGGTTACAAATTGAATTCCAAATTAATAGCCAAATTTAAAGAGGGGGAGGATATGGATGCCTTTTTAAATTCTTTTGAAAAAGTTTGTATTCAGGCTAAAATTTCTAGAGAGTCCTGGAGCTTCCAGCTATCCTCGCTACTTACTAGGAAAGCTCAGGATGCATTGGGTCAAATGGACAATGAGGACAGTAACAATTACAGCAAACTAAAAGCTGCATTGCTAAAAAAGTTTCAATTAACTGCTAAATCATACAGAGCTAAATTCCGTAAGCTCAGGAGAAGCCCTGATATGAGTTATGAGGAGCTAGCCATGAAACGTCAGTTTTTAAAATGTTGGTGGAACTGGCTCCATAGCACTGAGTGAAGGGGTTCACTCAGCATGCTGGTGACCTGGGTTCACACCCCGAGCCCGGATACCAGGAGCGGAGACTGGCAAGGGAGGAGTTCCATAAGCATCCATTGGATGCTTCCCTCCCAGGGGTGGTATTGCCTGGGGACCTGTGGGCAGATTGGTGGTGAGCTTGGGACATGCTGCCTCGACACCCATGGCACGCCCTGCCCCAGGAATACCCTCCGTGCTTATGCAAGGCCGAACTGCAGTAGCCGGGCACAGAAAACAGAAATAACCTGTTGGGACCGGATGATGAGCACTTGGCCCCTGCCACCCAAAGCCCTGGAGCCAGCCTGGATCCAGCTCTGCAGCACCTGGGATTCAAAGTCAGCCATAAGGCCATTCCCCGGAAGAGAGGGACCCTCCTGGCATAGGGATATGCCGGGCTACCCAAGGTAGGCTGCATTGGGCCTGGGAGTAGGTGGCAGGAGGTCGAGAGAGGCAGGAAGGTGTCGGGCATCCGGCGAGTGGCGGTTGGGTGTGGGAGGTGCATTAAAAAAAAAAGTTGGTGGGAAGGAATTGAGGCAAACTTTGTTGATAAAATTGAAAATGTGATTTTATTAGAACAGTTTTATTGGGCATGCCCAGCAGAGCTAAAAACCTGGCTAGAGGACTGAGATCCCAAAACAGTGCAAGAGGCTGCTGAACTCTTGGACTGCTATGCCAAGAGCAGACCTGCTCTGAGAATGAATAGGGCAGGCATGGCAGTGTAGAAAGGGAAAAGCGTGCCTTCAGGGCAGCTAAAACCCTCCCTGCCTCCACTGAAACCAGTTAGCCCCAGGTTTCAGAGAAAAGATTTCTCTGAGAAATGAATGTTGGTTGTGTAAAGAAACTGGGCATATTGCCAGACATTGTCCCAAAAAGGTGAGCAATAATACACAACAGGGTGCTAGAAAAGAAGTGGGTTGTTTGTGTATCCTTGGAAGCATGCCTGTGAACATGAGGGAACACATGCACCCAGTCATGGTGAATGGTGTACAGACACAAGAGTTAAGGGAACAGGTGCATCCTTGACCTTGGTAAAGGGGATCTAGTACAGCCTGGTCAGCGTATACCCATTAAATACATCACCGTCCAAGGGTTCACTGGTGAAGAGAAAACATTGCCACTGGCCAGTGTTCTCCTGGACTGGGGTGAAACAGGGGGAACTGTACAACAGGTAGCTGTAGTCCAAACCTTAGCAGTGGATGTGATCCCAGGCAACAGTCTCAATCAGAGGATGGTATGTGCAGTTACCCATAGCCAAGCAGCAAGGGAAAATTGTAGTTCCCTGAACCCCACAGAAGCCATTGTGGAAACCACTGAGAGGCTGGTTCCCCAGCCTGTGTCTCCTGGTATGGAGATTAATGAAGAGGGGGTAGAAATGTCCCCAGCAGCAAGTAACCCCACAGTTACAGAGGGTTACTTCGAAGAGGGAGGGGTGACTCATTGTCAGAGGGTTGGGATTGACAGTGATCTTGAATGCCCTGATACTAGTACTAGGGAACCTAGTTTAGCAACTGAAGGGGGCCAGTCCCATGCCTTGGGAATGTGTGAGGGGTTCACAGCTGCTCAGAGAAGTGACCCTAGTTTAGAGAAGCTGAGGGCTTGGGCAGACTCAGATGGCACACAGGGAGGTGATAGCAGACATAAGGTTTATTGGGAAAATGGACTTATGTATACTCTGGCAATACAGACAGAGGGAGGAATGCTAGGCAGGCAGCTTATGGTTCCCCAGGGGTATTGTGAGCAGTTGTTCAAAATTGCACATGATATTCCCTTGTCTGGTCATCTGGGCATTTTGTTTATTTATTTTAGCTTTGTTACCGGGTAGGCACACTAGACAAGTATTATGCCTATTTTCAGGAACGCATTGACGACTATGCAGTGGTTAGCCCAGAATTTCTACTGGCCTAACTTCACCCAGCAGGTGAAGGAATATTGCAGGTCCTGTCACCGGTGCTAAGAAATAGAGAAGGCGGACAAGAAAACCCAAGCCACCCTGATTCCATTGCCCATAGAGGAGGAGGAGCGATTCCAGACGGTAGGAATGGATATTGTGGAGCCTTTAAATATCCCCAGCTCCTCAGGGAAGAGATTCATCCTGACTGTAGTGGATTATGCCACCCGGTACCCAGAGGCAGTCGCCCTATCCTTACTGAGGATGGACAAAGTGGCAGATGCCTTACTCATGATTTTCTCCCATATTGGGTTCCCACAGGAGGTAATCACCGATCGAGGGGATTCCTTCATGTCAGACCTGACAAAATGTTTATGGGAGAAGTGTTGGGTGGTGCAGAGATGCATGACACTGTATCACCCACAAGCCAATGGGCTTGTGGAAAGATTCAATGGTACCCTAAAGTCAATGCTCTGGGCGTTTGCTGAACAGCATGGGAGGGACTGGGAGAAATACCTTCCCCACCTGTTGTTTGCATACAGGGAGGTGCCCCAAGATTCGACAGGATTTTCCCCCTTCGAACTCTTATATGGATGCCGGGTACGTGGGCCCCTAGACTTGATCCAGGAGGACTGGGAAGGCAAGCATGCCACCCAGGGAACTCCCATTGTGGATTACATCCTAAGATTTAGGGAAAGGCTGAAGGAGCTTATGGGGACAGCCCAGAGCAACCTGGCAGCTGCCCAACAGAAACAAAAAGTGTGGTACGACTGCAGAGCCAGAGCTCGCTCATACATGGTGGGTCAGGAAGTCATGGTCCTTATTCCGGTGCAGAAAGACGAGCTGCAAGCTGAGTGGGCAGGATCATACAAAGTGGTTAGGAAGGTAAATGACGTGAACTACATTGTGGAGTTACCTGACTCAAGACAGACAGAAAGGATGCATCATGTCAACATGATGAAGCCATCAAATAGGCCTGACATGGTGTTTGCAGTGTGTAGTAATGGGGAGGGGGATGGACGAAGGAGATCCCCTTCTGGATTTGCTGGAAGAAAGTAAGCGGGAGTCCTCTGTGGAGGCAGTAAAATTGTCTCCCCAGCTGGCTCTGGACCAAATCCAGAAAGTAAGGGAGGTTTTAGCAGACTTTGCCCCCTTGTTTAGTGCCAAGCCTGGACTAACCTCCTTAGCGACACATGATGTGGAGAAGGGACACAGACACCCATACGGCAGAAGGCATATCGGGTGTCAGAGGCTGTCCAAAAGGACATTAGGAAGGAATTGCAGGAGATGCTGGATTTAGAGGTAATCCAGAAATTCCCACTCCCCTGGGCCTCACCTGTAGTCCTTGTACCTAAGCCAGATGGCTCTACTCATTTATCTGTGGACTATCGTGGACTGAATGTAGTCACGAAGTCAGACGCCCACCCAATGGCCCAGATGGACAAACTCCTGGACAAGTTGGGAGGGACGACCTACCTTACGACCATTGACCTGACAAAGGGGTATTGGCAGGTAGAGTTGACAGACAGAACTAGGGAGAGGTCGGCCTTCATCACTGTGATAGGCTTATTTGAGTTTAAAGTAATGCCTTTCAGAATGAAGAACGCCCCGGCCACTTTCCAAAGGTTGGTGAACCAGGTGTTAAATGGTGCTGAGGAGTATGCCGTGGCATACCTGGATGACATTGCCATCTTTAGTACCTGCTGGGAGGAACACCTGTCCCACCTTAGGGGAAATGCTGGGCAGGATACAGAGGGCTCACTGTCAAAGCTGAGAAGTGCCAGGTGACCATGGGAGAAGTGGCATTCCTTGGCCATGTGGTAGGGTGGGGACAGCTCTGTCCTAACCAAATAAAGATAGAGGTGATCCAGGTGTGGCCCAGACCAGAAACACAGAAGCAGGTCAGGAGTTTTCTAGTGACAGCAGGGTACTACAGGAAATTTGTACCCAATTACAGTGCCCTGGCTACTCCCCTATCTGACCTGACAAAGAAAAAGATGCCCAAGAAAATTACCTGGGGCCCAGCCTGTGAGGAAGCCTTTACCAGATTAAAGGAGGCACTGTGCAGTGCTCCTGTTTTGACAAGTCCTGACCTTTATAGTTCAGACTGATGCCTCAGACGTGGGTATTGGGGCAGTACTGAGCCAGACATCCAGCCAAGGGACAGATCACCCAGTAGTGTACCTGAGTAAGAAGTTACTTCCCAGGGAGCAAGCATACTCCATTGTGGAAATGGAGTGTCTTGCCATAGTGTGGGCCCTAAAGAAGCTAGAGCCATACTTATATGGGCAGCATTTTGTGGTACAGACTGACCACAACCTCCTGGTTTGGCTGACACAGATGGGGGAAAAACAATGGTAGATTGTTAAGATGGAGTCTTGCTTTGCAAGGGTATAATCTGACAATTGTACATAGGGCTGGAGCAAAAAACCAGAACTCAGATGAGCTGTCTAGGGTCTATGAGGAGTGAACTGATTTGGGAAGCTCATCCCATGCAGGGGATAGAGCCCCAAAATTCAGTCTAGGTGGGAAGGATTGTGACGTGGACAGCCAGTTCTGAGTGCTGTATGATCATTTTTTGTAATATAAAAAAATGTATATCGACTGTCTCCCATGAGAAAGGCTGAAACAGCATGTGAGGTCACACACAGGTTTTAGATACAAGGTGTTACCTGGAAGGCCTGAAGCTAATTACAGAGTAGAACAGGCCTTGATCAAGGATCTCCTGTTTTATCTAAGTTAATTATAGCTGTAGTTGTTAAAAGGGAAATCATAAAAAAGTTTATGGACGTTAGAGGGGAAACCAGGTTAGCAAACTGGTGCGAAGTTGTAAATGTTCCTTTGATGCCTGTGTGAGAAAGGATACTGATTAAGATCAAAGAAATGTCATTTGAAGAACATGAGTTATGCTGAGGTTGCAGAATTTAATACTTGGAAAAGACATCTGTGTTTATATACAGTAGACATATTTTTTTATATATATTCTGACAGGGAGGAGCTAGATGACCTCATGCAAAATAGGTGGGGAAAACCAGCTTTTAAACATTATTCTGTTTTCTTCAGAGACACTTTTATCTAGACACTGACAAAGAAACATCTGTAAGCACTTTAAGCAGGTATTTTAGAGAAGGAGGCAAATCTAAGTACTGTAGTAAGAATTGTACTGTTTAAAACCTTGTTCTTTTAAAAGAGTTGTATGTCTTGTGATATAATAGCTCTGTATTGTATGTTTTACATATTATTATCTATTTTAGTAAAACTCTTTTTTAGAACTTACTTGGTCTGTCTTTGATTTATTTCCTTTACAAGTAGAGTATATATGGTTACAGCAGACACTGGACGTAAGCTTGAATTGTGATACCAAACTGGAAAAAGGTAAGAATAATCTGAGGTCTTTATTAAAGTTTAAGGGTTCACTTTTGTACACCTGGTTAGGTGCCCGTAGGCAAAGATATCTGACCCCCACCCAAAGACAGATATATCTGAGCCTGTGCATTGGGTATGCTAGCAAGAGGTTTACAGTTTGAATCCCTCCAAGACTTGAGACCAAAGGTTGATTCAAACCCACAAAAACAGACAAGAGGGTTACCTTGTTCTGTTAAACTGTTCACAAGACTGCACTCGGAGGTTGGCACTTTGGGAGTAGAGGGCTGACCTCTGAGTGGGTTTGTGACAGGTACTAGAACTATAACCAGAACCAGTACTGAAGTAGCAGTTCAGAGAGGAAATAGTATAGCTCGGTCACGTGGGGGCAGGTTAAATAAGTGCAATGGGATACAAAGGCAAGACAAGAAGGGTGGAGGGAGAGGTGAAGGTCAGGAAAAGGATGGAGTGTAAGCCTAGGTCTGGCACCACCAGGATGCTGAAGAACCCTGCCAGGAGCAGAACCAGGTGCAGACATTTGAGTTGAGAAGGAGTAGGGAGGAGGTTAGGGAAGGACAAGATGTGATTATGTTTAAACCCCTCCAGGATGTTGAGAACCCTGCCAGGGGCTGAACCTGGAAGAGACGAATAAGGGTGAGAAAGAAGAGGGTGGGGGGCAGGAGAATAACAGAAGGATAGCAGGAAGGGAAAGTAGGTTGATAAGTGGGAGAAAGGCATGCAGAACTAGCTCCTCCAGAGTGTTGGGATCCCTGCAATGGTGAAGCACTTTAGCAAGGATAATTAGACAGAGAAGATGGGGGAGGGACAGGGAAGCCAAAGGAAAGGCAAGGGGGCTTTAAGGGTAGGGGATTGGATATGGACCTGGGGAACAATCTCATGGGAGGAAATTTTAAGGAGGATTAAAACAGAGCAGCTACAGGAGAGGTGGTTATGAAGGCAGAGGCAAGGGAGGGGAGGAGGAGGTTGTATTTGGGGGTAGGGAATTCCAGAGTTGTGGGAAGCGATAGGAGAAGCCAGTCTGTCTGAACAGAATGGAGCAGTGGGGACCAGTAAGGTCCGAGTATCAGTGGATCTGAGGGAGTGGGAGGGAGGTGGAGGGCAGAGGGAGTATGAGAGGTAAGTGGGAGTTCCCCAGCCAAACTTTTGAAATGAGTTTAGCACAATGGGCAGTGAGCCAGTTTGCAAGTGGTGGGAAGGACAGGGTATGGTAGAGGTCACAGTGATGAGAACGAGAAGGGGCATCCAAGGCAAAATGACAGAAGGAGTTAAAGAGGTGTCCAGTCTGGTCAGGGAGGATTTGGGAGTGGCACCATAGACTACATCACAGTAGTTGAAAATGGGAGGAATCATTTTCTGGACCACTTCATGCCACGCCGTAGCACGGATGCAACTACGGTTCCTGTAAAGGGCACCAAGCTTGGGGCACAGTTTTTTCAGGATGGTTTCGATGTGGCCAGCGAAGTTGAAGTGCTGGTCCAACCAAACCCCAAGGTATCTGAATGAGGAAGTGTCCTCGAAGATAGTCCCATCCAAGGTGTGGAAGGAGGGTAAGGGATGAAGCCTAGAGAGTCTCTGCCTGGTACCAAAGGTCATGGAGACGGTCTCCTTGGCATTGAGGAATAATTGATGTGAGGCAAACCAGAGCTGAACCTTGTGGAAGTCCCTCTGTAAGGTGGTTGCTACATCAACAGAGCATATGCCAGAGGCAAACAAGACAGTGTCATCAGCATAGATATGGATAGAGGAGGATGGGAAGCAGACTGAGGGCAGGTCATTGAAGAAGATGAAGAAAAGAATAGGACCTAGCACAGAGCCCTGTGGGACTCCTGTGGTGATAGGGAAGGGAGGGGAGATTGCATCCTGAATCCTGACTGATTGCATTCTGCCTGTGAGATAGGCTCTGAACCAGTTATGTGCAGGAGAAGACAGACCAGCGGCCATGAGGCAGTCAAGGAACAG
This sequence comes from Neoceratodus forsteri, assembly GCA_016271365.2. Classification (NCBI taxonomy): domain Eukaryota; kingdom Metazoa; phylum Chordata; order Ceratodontiformes; family Ceratodontidae; genus Neoceratodus; species Neoceratodus forsteri. Next base: position 158,711,778 of record JADMNL010000025.1, read on the forward strand.
GAATGGGAGACTGTGTTGAAAGCCTTGGCAAGGTCGACAAAGATGGCTGAGGTGATGAGGCCCTTATCCATCCCGGTTAGGATGGAGTCAGTGAGCCTGAAGAGAGAAAGGTGGTGGTGGAGTGCTTCTTCCAAAAACCAGATTGAAATGGGGTGAAAAAGGAGAAGTCAGAGAGAGAGGAGGTAAGTTGGGAGAGAATGAGGTGTTCTTGTAGCTTGGCCAGAGAGGGGAGATGAGAGATTGGATGATAGTTGCCAGGGGAGGAGGGGTCACCGCCCTTTGGGAGAGAGTGAACAACTGCATGTTTCCATGATGAAGGGACTGATGAGGATGAGAAGAAGAGGTTTAGGATTAAAGAGAGGGGATAGGCAATAGCTGGGGCTGATAGGTAGAGAAGTTTGGGATCGAGGTCATCAAGTGAAGAACCTTTAGAGGGCTTGAGCGAGAGAAGGGCAGCAAGTGTTTCATCCAGTGAGACAGCTGTGAAGGAGAAGGGGATGGATTTTGGGGTGGGGGTGGGGAAGGGATGGGGAGCAAGAGGCGGAAGGCTGGTGGGGAGGGACGGAGGAGGGTGGAGGCATGTGATGTGTAATATGTTAAACTCCTTGGCCACTAGACTAGAGTCAGACACTAATGAGTTATTTATTTTAAGCACTGTGGAGGGTGGGTGGGAAGAGGGGGGGAGAAAAGGGCATGGACCACTTTCTAGAATTTGGAGGGGGAGTTGATATTGTTTAGGAAAGCAAAATTAAAATATTCAGACTTGACTAGTCTGTTAGCTGTTGTGCAGGCATTTCTTAGCATGCGGTACTTGGTGAAATCTGTTGGAAGCCAAGTGGCCTTATGCTTTCTCCAAGCTTTGTCACATTCCCTAATGCAGGGCAGCAAATCAGGGGTAATTCAGGGATGGTGGTTACTGTGTACTCGTATTGTGTTTGAATGCAGCAAAGGAATTCCAGGTTGCTAGGAAGTTTTCTTTGAAATATGCAAGTGCTTGGTCAATGGAGAGGACAGAGGTGAGTGGGGCCCAATCTGTTGTGGCTGAGCATGAAGAAGGGGGTTGAGGTCAAGGGAGCTAAAACAGCAGAGCTGAAGGATTTTATGAGGTGGTTTGGGTCTGTGAATTTTTCTAATTAGATACATTGGGTGATGATCACTGAGGGCATCTGGAAAGATGCCTGATTTGATGACATGGTGGGGGTGAGAGTGAGAGCCCAGTCTATCAGGGAGTGGTTTGGGTTTTATGATTTAGGGGGTGGGTTCACAGATGAGTTGAGAGAGAGAGAGAGAGAGAGATTGAGGGCAGTAATGTTATTGCATATTTTGGAGGTGGTGGAGGCCAACCAGTTTAAGTTTACATCGCCTGAGATATATAACCACCAGTATGAGAGAGGTAGTTTATATTGTTAATGAGATCGAGTGTATCAGAGGGCTTGATTCCAGGATGACAGTAGATTCCAGCAATGAAGACTGGGATGGAGAAAGGCAGGGTAGTGTTAATAACAAGGTCCTCATAGGTGGAGTGAGAGGAGGAGGAAGAATAGCTGTGTATTGAAGAGAGAACCTGATATACATGAGCACACCACCCCTTCAGCCAGCCCTATCCTGCCTGGTTAAAGAGTAACCTGGGATGAGAATGAAGTGGTCAGGTATTCTGTCATTGAGCCAGGTTTCAGTTAGAATTAAAATATCAGGTGTGAGGAGATGATCATTGGTTGTAAAAGGTAAATTTTTGTAATCAGACTGCAGATGTTTAGGTGGAAGATTTTCAGTTCTTTAGGGGAGCTGAAGATATATGGGAATTTTCCATCATAGAGGAGGAGTAGCACTGTTAGAGGTAGGGGTAGTAGGACCAGGTTGGGATGGATATTGCCTGATGAGAGTAAGAGGAGGGCAGAAGTAAAGAAGTGGAGTTTGGGGCATTCGGTGACGGAGTTGGTATTTTTAAATATTTTGGGGTGATGAGGACATGGGTGCAAGGTGATTAGGAGATGATGGAAACCCAGGTGGCTAGGAACTGAGGATAGCATGGCAGGGGTGGAGAGGGAAATGAGACCAGAGTGCTTGAGGAGCTGGAGTAATGGCTAGGATAAAGGTAGGAGCTAAGAGGGCAGGGGGAAAGACATGGGAGGATTTTTGGTGGGTGGGTTGGTAAACTGGGGAGTAAAAGGAATAGCAGAGGATCAGGAGGAGGGGATAGATGAGGAAGGGGAAAACATAGTGGGAAGAGGCAGTGGTATTAATTTAGAACTCTGGAAGGTGAGTACTGAAGTTGGAGTTAGTAGTCCTTAGAGCTTGGCAGAGGTTAGAGGTGCTATAAGAAAGCAGTAACAGCTTTGTTAAGAAAACCAAATAGGATTAGAGTTTTCCAGCGATTAAACCAATAGGCAATGAGGAAGGTAAACTGGGAGTGGCCTAGGCTTATTTATTAGCGGCCAGGGTTGGGGAGGGCAGGTGGGATGAAAATACAGAATCAGGAGAAACAGTAAAGCTGGAGATCAGAATCAGGAGAAACAGTGAAGCTGGAGATCAGAAACAGGAGAAACAGTGAAGCTGGAGATCAGAATCAGGAGAAACAGTAAAGCTGGAGATCAGAATCAGGAGAAACAGTAAAGCTGGAGATCCATTCAAGAGAACTGAATAAGTTTAAATTAAGCACTCTAAGCCCAGGAGCAGCAGCGTCCAATGTCAGTGTTGCATTGGATTGTACCCCAGTACTGTTAAAAAGGTAATTGGTTGTGGCCCGGTGGCGCTGAGGGATGAGGCGCTGGACGCCACACTCAGCCACGCCGCGACCCGGCTTTGGGAAACGGACTCGGGTGGCCAGGGTCGCAGGGATAGGGGAGTGATCGAGCGCCCCAACGCATGCCTCCTCCTCAGGGGCGGGAGATCAAGAACGACCAGTGTTTGCATCCTTTTTCCACAGCCGTGGAAGCACCGGCAGCGGAAGGGATGGAGGCGACCCACTCATCAGAGCCGGGAGGGGGGATGTCGCAGCATGAGAGGCTCGGCGGCATCAGCACGCCACCACCTGGACGCACATCCCAAGCGCCGACGCCTCAGAGGGTCGGGATCTAGGGAGAAAATGGAAAACACCTCTCGCAGCCCTGGATGAAAGCTATCTCGGTCCATCCAGACCACCAAGAAAGGACAGACCCCAATGTGCAAGGAGAGGGGAAGAGGCACTCTAGGGGCAGATCCCATGGAAGGTGGATTGGAGGACATGAGTGGACGGAAGGAGGGCACCAGGAGTAGTTAGAGAAGGATAAAGAGATAAAGTAAAAAAAAGGTAATTGGTGTTATATCTTCCAGAACTAACATCAATTATTAATAAAATGTATGCATACTCAGATGGGACACCAGAGTCAGTTTGCCCATCCGCTGATATAGTCCATTTCTTGTAGTCTGATGGTGGTGGTGGTGGGGGCAGCTAGGTCCAGGCATCCAGATGTTGGTATGTAACAGCTGGATGGGTCAGGCTCCAGTCCTCACAAACCCTCTTGAATCCAGAAACCTGCAACTCTTGGCCATTTCAGCTGCTCTTAAGCATCCAACCGAGCATTGATTGGCTACAGTTGCTGACATGGAGCCCTGGCACTGGCAGATATTAACTTTAGTTTTGTTTATCACAAAATCTTCTGAGACTTGTTAATGAATACATCAACTTAATCCTTGACTCTGAACTCTGGCACCAGCATGTCTTGCTGATATTTTGGTCCAGGTGCCTGAACACTGAACACACCAGCATAGGGCCACAAGGACAAGTACCAGAAACCAGCATTTACAGTAGCATGCCAGTACTTGGTTTTGTCATGCTGGTGAGGGTGCCAAGTTTCCGATAAGCCAACAAGATATGCCGGTGCTAGAAAGGGTTTCCCTACTGAGCAATGCAAACATTGAGTCCCAGGCAGGGGCCCTGAATGGAGGGTTAGTGTGAAGCAATCCCTTGAAAACTTGGAGAATACAGGGTGAGCTGAAAAGAAGAGGGCTTACCCTGCTGAAATAAAGCAGACACAGCTGCCAGATGCACTTTCAGTGTAGCTGGTCTCAGCCAAGCTATTTAAGTGGACCATATAATCAAGGACTGTGGGCAGATCAGCAGATTCTGGGAAATATGCTTCCTAGAGCACCATATGGAAAATCTTTCCATTTAGAATTATAAGTAGCCTGGTGGAAGGTTTTCTAGAAGCCTTCAGGATATCCATTACACCCTGGGAGAGTGTAAGTCAACAAACTAACTCTTCAAGAGCCAGGCCTTCAGATTGAGTGATTTGAGGTTCGGGTACCAAACCCTCCCCTGAGCACAGGTTAACAGGTTGTAATTCCTGGGAAGACACAGGGGAAGATGGGCTGCTAAGGACAGTAGGAGTGGATACCAGGGCTGTCTGGCCCAGTCTGGAGCAATCAGGATCATCTTGCAGGGTTGAGATCTGATTTTGACTAGCACTTTGAACAGGAGAGGGAAGGGGGAGCATAGAGAAACTTCCCTTCCCAATTGAGAATTAAGGCATCCAGGGGGACTGAGCCCAACACTGGGGGTCTGCAGCAAAAAAGGGGAAGTGGGTGATTGTCTGGGGCTGCAAAAAGATCTATCTGCGAGGTGCCCTATCTGGAAAAAATCACTCCAAGACCAGGGAATCCAGTGACCATTACGTGATGGCCCTGGGAAATCCTGCTGAGAGCATCTGCCAGGACATTGTCCTTTCCTGGTAGGTGAATGCCATGAGGGAGGTGTTGAGGAGTAAGCCAGAGACCACAACTTCATTGCTTTGGTCACATGGCCGTAGACCGAGTGCCTCCTTGCTTGTTAATGTACTACATTGTGGTGGTGTTGTCTGTTCTGACCTGTACAACTTTTCTGAACAGATTTGGAAAAACTTGAAGTGCTAGAAATACTGCTCGAGTTCCAACAGGTTGATATGGAGCAGAGATTCCTGAGGGGACCAACCCCTGGGTGGTGAGGTCACCCATGTGAGCCCCCACCCCAAGAGGGAGGCATCTGTAGTAAGGATTAAAGAGTGAGACTGGGTGCAAAGGGAACCCTTTTGTCTCAAATTGTTCTGATCCTGCCACCACTGTAGGGTCTGGATCAGGATTCAATTACTGGGATCAGTTAGGTCAGAGGGTCCTTCCTTTGAGACCAAAAGGCTCTCAAATGGAACTGAATGTCCCCCATCTGAAATCTTGCTCCCTGCACTACTGCTGTAGAAGCAGCCATGTGCCCCAGGAGCTGTAGAAAATGCCTTGCTGGTCGAGACACCTGCAGGGTGAATGAGGAGGCCAGAGAGACCAGGGTCCTTGCCCTGTCCAGGGGAAGGAAGGCTCTGGCCTTCTCTGTGTCTAGCTCTGTGCCTATGAAGGCGAGGAGCTGGACAGGCTCTAGAACTGAGAGAGATTTAGGAGGAAACCCAAAGTGAGCAGTTGCCGAGTTATCTGTAAGTGTAACCTGACTTTGTCTGGGGACTGGTCTACTATGAGCCAGTCGCCCAGGTAAGGAAAATGGCAATTTCTGCCTTCTTAGAGAAGCAACTACTACTGCCAGGCATTTTGTGAATACCCTGGAGCAGAGGTGAGGCCAAAGGGCATTGCTCTGAACTGGTAATGGCCGAGGGCAGCTCAAACCTGAGGTACTTTGTATGGGAGCTTCTGATGAGAATATGGAAGTAGGCATCCTTGAGGTTCAAGGGACTAGCCAGTCCCCAGCCTTAGAGAGGGTAGAATATCCCCAGAGTCACTACTTTGAATTTTGGTTTTAAAAGGTGCTTGTTTAAGTATCTGAGATCCAGGATGGGCTGCCATTCTCCTGTCTTTTGGGGTGAGGAAGTACCTGGAGTACAATCCTTTCCCTGGTGTAGGGGTGGAACCCTTTCCACAGCTCTGAGAGCCAGGAGGAAGAGACCACTGCCTCTAGGGCAAGTGCCTCTGAGGGATTTGCAGGTGAAAGGCTCTGGTTCTCAGCTTTGAAATTTTTGAAGCCGAGAACCAGTCCCTGGCTTACTACTTCCAGGACCCATTTGTCTGATGTTAGAGACTCCCAGTCCTGGACAAAGTAAGCCAGCCTGCCCACTACAGGTAGCTGAGAATCGGCCCTGGCAACCCCATCAGGGTGCCTGCTTGGCAGGGGCTTTGGGCTGAGGGGTGGAAGCAGGCCTGCTTGTACCCGTGCCTGCCTCTCCCTCTAAAGAACCCCTCTGGGCATAAGCAGAGAGGAGACCTGGGCTTGGTAAAAGGCCTCATGAAAAGGCCTGCCCTGCCCCTGGAAGCTGCCTTTGAGGAGTGGCCTGCTTTTCCTTAGCCTGTGCACCCTATAGGTGGTCCTATACTCATCCATTTTCTTCATGTAATTCTCTGTCTGCTCCCAAACAGGGAATTACCCACAACAGGAAAATCCATGGCCTTAGTCTGGGTATCCTGTGACAGGCTAGTACAGCTGAGCCAAGCCATTCTGCAAGTGCACAGATGTAGCCATGACTCTTGACATCATTTGAGTCCACTGCAGGAATTGCACCTTGGATGCCTCAATACCATCAGCAGCCACCTGCTCCAGCTCCTTGGCAAGCTGGCCAGGGACCTGTTTTGCTAGAGCCATGACAGTGTCCCATCTGGATTTCTGATATCTAGCAACATAAGCCATATAATTTGCCTGTCTGAGTCCCAAGGATGCTGCCATGTACTGTTTCTTTGCCATGGCATCAATCCTCCTGGAGTCCTTGTCTGGGGGGTGTGAAGCCAAGGGAATATTTGCCTTGTCACAGGCTGCAGCCTGCACTACCCCAACATGGCTGCATTGTTGTGTAAGGAACTCCATATCAGAGCCTGACAATGTGTACCTCTTGTTCATTCTCTGATCCACAGGAGGTATAGTGTGAGGAGTTTTTAGAATTTTAAATGTCTGTTTCCCAAAAGATTTATGCAAGGGAATAGACAGTCTCCTAGACTCTGGGATATCCATCATTTCCACATAGTCAGGCTCCTCTTGATCATCCACAGCTTCCTCCATAGGGAGCTGGAGGGTTTCGGCCACTTTTTTATAAAACATAAAATGAGAAGGGGACTCAGAAAGCCTAAGAGGAGACACTCCTGAAGGTCTGTCTGGGGAGATGTCCAGGTCAATGGGCACATCCAGACTTTCAAATCCACATTCACTCTCCTCATACTCCTCTTCCCCCTCCTCCAGTTCATAATATTCCTCTAAATCATACTCTTGAACCGGTAGAACCGGCCCGACGGCCTACCTGACGGTGCCAGTTTGGTCGGAACCAGGGAAAGCGACTGGACAATTTTGATCGCTTTGGCCATTTCTTCAGTGGTTGGAGAGGAAAGTTTTGGCTCCACACCAGCTGATTTTCTAGTCCTTTTTGCTGGAACAGACTCCTCAGAGTCGGATCTCCTTTTGCCCGAAGAAGTCTCGCCCTGGTCAGAGGGCACTCCTCCTGGTTCGGTTGGAACCAAACCAGGCTGGTCATCCGGTTCAGCGGACTTTTGGCCTCCCTTTCCCTAAGCCTACCGACTCTCTTCTCCAGGGTAGCAGCAGGAACATTTTTACAAATCTGGCAGTCTGCATTGAGGTGGTCAAACACCAGACAGTAAACACAGCTGGTGTGGGGATCAGCCTTGGCAAAGACTTCCCCACACACACACACTACAGTGTTGAAACCCAGTGGGCCCGGTTTTTCTTTTGGGTTTCTCAGACATAGTGCCAGTCCTATCCAAACTTGCCCGTTTATGGCAATCCACCAGGTAAGACCCTCTTATCGGTTCCCAACGTGACACGGGTCGTGGAAAAACGTAATAAAATCCAGTTTTTTGTTTTTTTGTTTTTTTTTTAGAACCGATAAGAACCGTAACCACACTCTAAATCACAAATTAAGATTTTTAAACAACTTGATCAGTTCAAACCGAACCGATAAACCGTTTACAAGTTCCACACAGAATAGAATTAATGTAAAACCTATCTAGTACTCAAATACCACAGACAGAGACTAAACCGACAGGTTCTTGGTTTAAATTCGGTCGAAACCGAGAAGAGCGGTGCTTTAACAGACAAAATGAACCGAGCAGAAGGAGAAATCTCGGAGCGACTGTTCAGAGGTGGAGTAAAGAATCTGACGGTTTGAGTTTGAAGAAGAACAGACAGAGTCTCAACCGAGCTCGAGCTCAGCGTTCCATGCCTGGCATGGAAAAGTTAACTTTCATCTCCAGGGCAGTTCGAAGGTTGGGACTCACTGCATATGTCAGAATATAGCAAGACTTCATGTTGTTTGAAAGGCATCCCCTGCAGCGAGCCCTGTTGAGGGGAGCGGCATGAAACAGCCTCAGCTTGGTGTTTTCCTGAGGCAAACAGGTCCACCATCAGTCTGCCACAGTAGGAGAACAGGCTGTAAGTTACCTCTGGATGGAGAGACCACTCATGGGATGTCTGGCCTAAGCAGCTGAGAGCATCCGCCAGACGGTTCGAGGCTCCTGCCACATGGATGGCTAGTAGATCTGCTTCTAATCGGCCCATGAGGGTCCAGATGAGGAGTGCCTCCCTGCACAGCAAACGGGAGTGCATGCTGCCCAGTTTGTTGAGGTAGTACATAGTCATGGTATTGTCCGTCTGGACTTGAACCACTTGACCCCTGAGCTGAGGACAGAAAGCTGACAGTGCCAGTCTGACTGCTCTGAGCTAATACAGGTTGATGTGGCATCAGGACTCAGGGGTCCAGAGCCCGTGGGCACTTCCCCATGTGGGCTCCCCAGCCCATGAGAGAGGCATCGGTCATGAGGACAACAGTCAGCTCGGGGCGGACAAATGGGATCCCTTCCTGCAATCGGTCTGGGGCGGTCCACCATTGGAGAGTGTCCCACATCTTCTGGGTTACAGTGATCAGCTGGTCGAAATGACAGTGGCGCTGAGCCCACTGGGTGGCCAGCTCCCATTGGAGGGGACGCATGTGCAGCTTGGCCCAACGGACCACTGAGGTGCACACCGCCATGTAACCCAGAAGGTGCATAAAGTCCTGGGCAGGGTGCAATTGCCCAACCAGAAATGATTGGGCAAAGGTGGAAAGAACCTCCGCCCTGTCCGTTGGGAGCCTAGCTCTGGCTCGACAAGAGTCGAGCTCTGCCCTGATGAAGCCCATCACCTAAGAAGGCATGAGTTCTGACTTGGCCTCGTTGATCAGGAGGCAGAGCTGGGAGCAGATCTGGAGGGCCAGGTCCCTGGACTTCACCTCCTGTTGGGTGGAACCTGTTGTAGCCAATCGTCATGGTAAGGATAAATCCTGCCCTCCACCACCACAGATGGTCCGCCACCACTGTGATGCACTTGGTGGAGACCCGTGGGGCCAATAACAGGCCGAACAGCATGGCTCAGAACTCGTACAGGGTCTCTTCTACCCTGAAGCTGAGGAACCGCTGATGGGACGATTGGAATGTGAAAGAACACGTCCTGCAGATCCAGTGAACAGAACCACATGTTTCACTCCAAGGATGGTACGATCTGGGACAGAATGACCATCCGAAAGGTGCATGACCTGAGATAACGATTCGGGTTATGCAGATCTAGAATGGGGCGCCACCCCCCCCCCCCAGTCCACCTGGGCACCAGTAAATACCTGGAGACAAAGCCTGGGTCTGCTGGAGGATCTGCCACTGGAGTCACTGCCTCCTTGAGGAGGAGCCGAGCGATGTCGTCTTGGAGAGCCAAGTGGGTCTGAGTGGATACTCTTTCCTCCCGAGGGGCGCGGGCTCAGCTTTGGGGGTACTGCTCAAATTCCAGAGGCAGTCCCTGACCGACCACTTTGAGAACACACCTGTCCGAAGTGACAACAGACCAGGCGGAAAGGAAGTGGTGAAGCCAGCCCCCCATGGGAGAACCCAGAGCTGAGGTGACGGAAGAGGGGTTGACAGTCCCCGCCCCGTCACTGAGCAAGCTTTGAGGAGGCGGCGGTCCAGGACCTGAACCTCGGCCTCCTTTAAGGGCCTGTTGGGGTCCGGGCTTGGGCTGGGAGTGCCAAGCCTGAGCCTGCTGCTGTTGCTGCTGCTGTCTACCTTGAAAGGAGGACTGCTGAGCCACAGGGGAAGAATGCAGAAAAGGATTCTTTCTTCTGCTGGTTCTTGCCCGAAGAACCGTTAGTAGAAGCAGCAGCCAATGTGGCACTGGACTGCTCAATGCACTGAAGGTGACCGGACACTCCTGGGCTGAATAAGTCGGTCCCGAGTAAGGGCACGTCAGCTAGTTTGTGCTGGGTATTCGCCGGAAAGGAGGAGAGCCTCAGCCAAGCCCTGCGATGAGTGGCAACTGCAGCGGCCATCAAACAGGCACAAGACTCCCCAATGTCCAGGGCTGTCTGAAGCTGCTGTTTGGCAACAGCTCGCCTCCTGATCACGGACCTGCTCGACCATTGTCTGCATGCCCACGGAGAGATGTTAGAGAAGTGTGCCAGGACGATGGCTGAACTTGCCTGATTAAGGCCAAAGGAGGAAGCCAAATACACCTTCCTGGCTGAATGGTCCAAAAGCTTGGACTCTATCAGGAGATCGGTCAGTTTTGGCAGAACTGCCAGTACACCTTTACAGAGGCGGTCACCAGGCTCTCGGTCGAAGGGTGCTCTGTGAACCCCACAAGGGACCCCATGGGCACTGTGATACTTGCAGGCCATGCGAGCAAACTAAGCTGGACAAGAGGCAGGGTGCCGCCAAAGTTCTAGAGATGACGACAATAGCCTCAAGTGAAATTTGAGCCCATACTTGTTCATGAAAACTAGGCATCCCACTGATCCATGTCATTACAAAGAAGATGTGGCATTTGGATGTAGGTCTCAATGTTTGAGAGGGTGTCTCCACAGGAGTACCGACATATTTGGGGAGAGGAGACACAGCCTTCCTTCTTTGCCTCTCTGAACTTGACATCTTGACCAAAATAAGAAAAATGAGAAGAAAAATATTCAGTGCTGAACTGGGGTGGGGGCAGTAATAAGACTGTACTGAAAACTATGCCAGAAAGTGTTTAGCGACCAAAAAAAAAAATGTTGCAGACAGTTTTGACTTCAACTGCTCCCATTGTGCGAATGGGGCTTGCATCGGTTACTGAGACTCATGTGCATGTCATCAGTATGTCAGCCTTGAGCATGGTGCCTGCACAGTCAGTCCTCTCCAAAGCTGCACAAGACTTTGCTCCCATGGGGTCCTAGTCAATCAATCAATCACTTTATTTAACCAGGCATAAACACCATTGAGCAAGCTAATTTTCAAGGTGGTCCTGGGCATAAATACAATACAGTACACTTCATAAGATTACAATTACGGTGGACAACGGTGCAAAAAAAACAACACATTGTAAAGGTGCCGGTCAATATGGGCATATACATACCGGTTAACATAATTAACATGCAAAGGTACATAATGATAAGCTTTACTGAAATGAGAAGAGACAACAATCCCATATAGTCTCCGCTGAGTAAGAGCTTATACCTAAATGATAAAAAATAAGGAGGTATTAAGGAATAGGGTAGAAATTGGGGTGAAAGAGTAGGCAGCCAACAGGGAGGCCAGAATAGGTAAAAGGTAGAGAATACGCAGGGTCATCTTGGATTAAGGGAACTAGGCTTGTAGGTCCTAGGTTTCTGTTAGGAATGTGGGGTGGATGAGATACTTAGGTGTAGGATTTGAGAGTGGCACCCGAGGCTTGGGGGTCATCGGCATCTGAAACAGTTGCATGATTCCTTCAGATAATCCGTTAATAGAGCTTTGAATTTGAAAATGTTTGGAAGTGGGGATAATTTTAATTTTAATGAGTCTTGCATAGTGTTCCAAAGTGATGGAAGTGAGAAGCTGATTGCTGCTCAACCAAAGGTAGTTTTCACTCTAGGAATCTGTAAGCAGATTAAGGAGAAGCATCTCAGGCCATAGGAACCTTTAGCCTGTTTGAAGATGTTCGAGATGTATGCAAGGAGGTTATCAGATAATGCTCTAAAAAAAAAAAAAAACAGAGGAGAGCATTCTTTTCTTCTAGTTGACAGTGAGGTCCATCCCGAAACCTGGTATAGACGACAGTGATGTGTACTACGGGGTAGATGTAAGATAAATCTTAAGCCCGGTGGTAAAGGGTGTCCAGTTTGTTTAGCATCGTTGATGGGCAATGACTGTAAAGGAAGTCAGAGTAGTCCAGTATAGGTAGGAATGTAATTTGTACTAGTCTCATTCTGGCTTCTAACATGAGTAGGTGTTTAATGCGATAGAATAAACCTAATCGCTGTCTTAGTGTCTTCAAGGTTTCATTTAAGTGGCACAGAAAGTTGAGCTTGTTATCCAGCCAGACTTCTAGGTATCAACTACTTTAAGGGGTTCATCTAAGAGTGTTCGGATCTGTGCAATATGTGGACATCCGGAAGTAGACTTTGGTGAGAGAATCATTGCTTTAGTCTTTTTGGCGTTGAGGAGGAGCTTATGAGTGAGAAGGTTGTATTGGAGGGTGACGAAGTCTTTCTGTAAGTACTCGTGGGCCAGATCCAAGGATGAATTTGTGGTATAGAGTACAGTATCATCTGCGAATAAGTGCACATTTGCTGTGCCCAGCTGCGAGTCCAGATTATTGATGTATATTGCAAGGAGGATAGGGCCCAGGATGGAGCCTTGTGGGACTCCTCGTAACAAGGATTTTTGTGGGGACAGATCTATGGCTTTGACTTGTTGTAACCTATTGGTTAGTTAGCAGGTGAACCATTTAATGGCATAACTATCAAGTCCGATGTTACTCAGTGCAGTAAGCATGATGGTATGATCCACAGTATTGAAGGTCTTACTTAGATCAAGGAAGAGGGCAAATACATGCTTCTTAGAGTCCAAGGCCATTTGCCAGTCTGTAGTTACTTTGGCAAGAGCAGATATTGTACTGTGTTTGGCTCTGAAGCCGGACTGAGCCAGGTTTAGCAACTTTTGTGAATCCAAATGTTCTCTAAGTTGGATGTTGACAATTTTTTCAAGTAATTTAGAGAGGACGGATAGTATAGAAGAAAAAATTACTCACCTTAGTAATGTTGTTTCTTCTAATGGAGTCTTGCTATATTATGACAGTAGCAGTTTGTCCCACCACTAGAACTGCTCCGGAGGTGAAATGGTTAATACCATTCCAAAATAGAACTTTGAGCACGAGCTCTAGAAGCAGCTCTATCTGTGTAATTTCAAACCTGAACTGTCAGATCTTTACGAGCAAAAACTCACTAAGGTCTGTGTGGAAGCTGTAACCTACACTAGCCAAATGGCTACCTAAATATTAACAACCATTGCTGGTCCCAACACCCAAGACTCAAGTCAGGGGACCAGAACTACTAACACAATTCTAACAACATGAGAATAAAACAACAGTATAATAAAACACACACACACCCCAAACTCCCAAAAGGGGAGAAACGCTAAAAGGGCATAAAATAGTGCCCACACTAAGTTGCCCGCACCCCACCCAAGTAGAAGTTCTGAGAGGGGCAGGCTGGGGGGGAGGTCATAATATAGCAAGACTCCATTAGAAGAAACAACATTACTAAGGTGAGTAATTTTTTCTTCAAACAACATGAAGTCTTGCTATATTATGACAGTAGCAGACTACACAGCAGTACCTCCATGGAGGAGGGGCAGAACCTACTTAGGGAATAGGCTCTGAAGAACAGCTGTGCCAAACCGAGCATCTCTCCTGGCCTGGACATCCAGGGAGTAATGCTTGGTAAAGTGTGTACCGTTTTCCAAGTAGCAGCCTGGCATATCTCTAATATAGGGATGTCTCTGGCAGCAGCTAGAGGCATAGCTGTACCCTGGTAGAATGAGCCCTCAAGCCAGAGGGGATCTCTGCCCAGCTTCTGATAACAAAATTGGATACAAGAGACAATCCACCTGGCAATTGATCTCTTAGTGGCAGGTTTGCCTTTCCCAACTTCACCATAGGTAAGGAAAAGTTGAAGGATTCGAACCTGTGACCTTTAGTGCAGCTCTATATAGTAACTAAGAGCTCTCTTAACATCCAGGCTGTGCAACCTCCTCTCACCAGAAGAGGAGTGATCAGTGAAAAATACTGGAAGGGAGATAGATTGGTTAAGATGGAAATCTGAAACCACCTTAGGTAAAACTTCCTATTAGTCCTAAGGACTACCTTATCCTTGTGGAAAGAAATAAAGTCAGTTTCCACTGACAAGGCTTGCAACTCACTTATCGTCTAGCAGAAGTGATAGCCACCAGAAAACAGTTTTCCAAGTTAGATACTTAAGCTCTGCAGAAAACAGAGGTTCAAAGGGGTTGCATTAACTGGGCAATACAAACATTAAGGTCCCAGGCAGGGGCCGGTTCCCGAAAGGGTGGATTAGTATGGAGTAATCCCTTAAAAAACTTGGAAAACACAGGGTGAGTGGAAAGAGGGGATGACTTTCCTGCTGACACAAAAGCAGATACAGCTGCCAAATGGACTCTCAGGGTAGCTGGTCTGAGACCAAGGAATTAAGATGGACCATGTAATCTAATACAATGGGCAAATCAGCAGATTCTGGGGAAATATTTTTCCCAGCACACCAAATGGAAAACCTTTTCCATTTAGAACTATAAGTAGCCCTAGTGGAAGGCTTTCTGGAAGCCTTTAGGATTTCAAGAACACCTTGAGAGAGGTGTAAATCAGCAAACTCTAACTCCTCAAGAGCCAGGCCTTGAGGTTGAGGGATTTGAGGTCCGGATACCAAACCCTTCCCTGGGCACAAGTTAACAGGTTGTGAATCCTGGGGAGGCAAAGGGGAAGATGGATTGTCAGTGACAGAAGGAGTGGGTACCAGGGCTGCCTGGCCCAATCCGGGGCAATCAGAATCACCCTGCAAGGCTGAGATCTGATTTTGACTAATACTTTGAATAGGAGAGGGAAGGGAGGGAAAGCATAAAGAAACTTCCCCTCCCAATCCAGGAGAAGGGCATCCAGGGGGACTGAGCCCAACATTGGAGGCCTGCAACAGAACAGAGGAAGTTTGTGATTGTCTGGGGCTGCAAAAGATCTATCTGAGGGTGCCCCATCTGGCAAAGACTATCCCCAGCACTTGAGGATCCAGGGACCATTCGTGATGGCCCTGGGAAATCCTGCTGAGAGCATCCGCTAGGACATTGTCCTTCCCTGGAAGATGAACTGCTATGAGGGAAGTGTTCAGGAATAGGCCAGAGACCACAACTTCATTGCCTCGGTGCACAGGCCAAGACTGAGTGCCCCCTGTTTGTTGATGTACCACATTGTTGTGGTGTTGTCTGTTCTGACTTGTATCACCTTGTTGTGGACAGATGCAGAAAATGCTTGAAGAGCTAAAAGACAGCTCTGAGTTCCAGCAAATTGATGTGGAGCAGAGATTCCCAGGGGACCACACTCCCTGAGTGGAAAGGTGGCCATGTGGGCTCCCCAACCCAGAAGGGAAGCATCTGTAGTGAGAGTCAATTGTGAGCAAGGGGAATGAAGGGACCCCAATCTTAAATTGCTCTGATCCTGCCACCACTGGAGGGCCTGGATCAAGGTTCGAGTCACTGGGACCAACTTGGAAAGGGGTCTCTTCTCTGAGACCAATAGGTTCTCAAGTGAAACTGAATGTCTCATCTGAAATCTTGCTCCCTGCAACAGCTGTGGATGCAGTCATGTGTCCCAGGAGCTGCAGAAAGTGTCTTGCTGGTCGAGAGACCTGCAGGGTGAAGGAGGAGGCCAGAGTCACTAAATTGGCCACCCTTTCTAGGGAAGAAAAGCTCTGGCTAGCTGTGTGTCCAACTCTGCCCCTATAAGGTGAGTACCTGGACTGGTTCCAGAACCGACTTTGGTAGATTGTAGAAAGCCCAGGGAGGTGAGAAGCTGCTGGGTAACTTGCAGGTGAGATTTACCTGTTCTGGGACTGGCCTACAATGAGCCAATCGTTTAGATAAGGAAAACAGTAATCCTTTGCCTCCTTAAGTGAGCCACTGCCACTGCTAGACACTTTGTGAATACCCTTGGGGCAGAGGTAAGCCGAAGGGCACTGCTCTGAACTGGTAATGACCTGAGGGCAGTTCGAATCTGAGGTACTTTCAATGGGAGCTTCTGATTAGGACGTGGAAATAGGCATCCTTGAGGTCCAGGGAGGCTAACCAGTCCCCTGGCCTTAGGGAGGGTAAAATCATTGCCAGAGTTACCATTTTGAACTTTGGTTTCAAAAGATGCTTGTTCAGATATCTGAGGTCTAATATGGGCCGCCATTCTCCTGTCTTTTTTGGGGTAAGGAAGTATCTGGAATACAGACCCCTGCCCTGGTGCAGGGGAGGAACCCTTTCCACTGCTCTGAGAGCCAACAGGGTTGAGACCTCTGCTTCCAGAGCAAAGGTCTCTGAAGCACTTGCAGGTAGAAAAAGTCTGGTTCTCAACTTGGGAAACTTTTTGAAGCTGAGAACCAGACCCTGGCTTACTACTTCCAGAACCCACTTGTCTGAGGTTAAAGAAGCCCAGTTCTGACTGAAGTAAGCCAGCCTGCCCCCTACCGGTAAAGGAGATCTGCCCTGGGCACCCCATCAGGGTGCCTGCTTAGCAGGAGCTTTAGGCGGAGGGGTGGGAGCAGGCCTGCCCACCCCTCGTCTGCCTCTGCCTCTGAAGAAGCCCCTCTGAGCATAGGCAGAGGAGGCCTGAGTCTGGTAAAAGGCCTGTGAAAAGGCTCACCCTACCCCTGGGGTATGCCTCTGAGGAGTGGCTTGCACTCCTTAGCTTGGGCACTTTGTAAGTAGTCCTATATTCATCCATCTTTTTCATGTAATTCTCTGTCTGCTCCCCAAACAGAGAATTTCCCACCACAGGAAAATCCATAGCCTTAGTCTGGGTATCCTATGACAGACTAGTACACCTGAGCCAGGCAACCTCTGAAAAGCTACAGATGTGGCCATGACCCTAGAGGAAACATCATTAACATCCACAGCAGCATGAAACTGTACCTTAGAAGCCTCAATGCCATCAGCAGCCACCTGTTCTAGTTAAGCTAGCCAGCTGGCCATGGGCTTGCTTGGCTAATTCCATAACAGTATCCCATCTAGATTTCTGATACCTAGCTACATAAGCCATATAATTTGCTTGCCGAGTCCCAGAGAGGCTGCCATATACTGTTTTTTAGCCATGGCATCAATCTTCCTGGAATCCTTGTCAGGAGGATGTGAAGCCAGGGGATATTAACTTTATCACAGGCTGCAGCCTGAACTACTAACATGACTGCATTGCTGAGAAAGGAATTCTGTATCAGGACCTGACAATGTGTACCTTCTGTCCATCTTTTTTATCTACAGGAGGCACAGAATTAGAAGCTTTTAAAATTTTTATTGTTTGCTTCCTAAAAGACTTATGCAAAGGAATAGACAATCTCCTAGACTCTGGAATATCCATCATTTCTACAAAATCAGGCTCCTCTTGCTCATCCACAGCTTCTTCCAAGGGAAGCTGGAGGGTTCAGCAACTTTTTGTAAAACATAAAATGAGATGGGGACTCAGATAGCATAGGGGAGATTCTAGAGGTCTGTCTGGGAAATGTCCGTTCAATGGGCACACCCAGACCTTCCCAGCCACATTCATACTGTTCATAATCATCCTCCCCTCCTCTGGTTCATAAAATTCCTCAACATCATATTCCTGAACCACTGGAACCGGACGAACCAACCTTTTGCCAGATAGTGGCGGTTCGGACGAACCCAGACAGTGACTGGACAATTTGTATGGCTTTTGCTATCTCTGCAGCAGTTGGAGAAGGGTTTTGGACTCCAAACCTGTTGACTTTCTTGTTTTCTTTACTGGAATTGGTTCCTCAGAACCAGCTTTTCTTTTGGCCGAGGAAGTCTCGCCCTGGTCAGAGGGCACTCCCTCCGGTTCGGTTGGCACCGAACCGGGCTAGCCATCCGGGTCAGCGGACTTTTTGGCCTCTCGTTCCCTGAGCCTGCCCAATCTCTTTTCCAGGGTGGCTGCAGGGAAATTCTTACATATCTGGCAGTCTGACTGGAGGTGGTCAAACCCCAGACAATAGACACATGTGGTGTGTGGGTCAGCCTTGTAAAGACTTCCCCAGACACAGTGTTGAAACAGTGGGCCGGTTTTCTTTTGGGTTTCTCAGACATAATGCCAGCCTAACCAGAAAACTTGCCCTTTAAGCGGCAGTGCCTAGCAAGACACCCTTTCGGTTCCTAACCGTGTCACGGGTATTGAAAAACCGTAATAAAATCCGCTTTTTTTTAGAACCGATAAGAACCGGAACCGCACTCTAAAATGTTAAACTTTAAAGTTAATAAGTTTTAAATCGAGCTGATCGGTTCAAAACCGAACGATAAACTTACAAGTTCCACACAGACAAAACCTTTAATTTACTTACGATTACCACAGACAGAGCTTGAACGAGCGGTTTTGCAGTTAAAATAAAACTATTCTCGGTTGAATCGAACCGAGAAAACACTGTTTAAACCGAGAAATGAACCGAGCAGTAGGAGAAATCTCCGGAGCGACTGTTCACTGAGGCGGAGTAAAGAATCTAACAGTTCAGGTTTGAAATTACACAGATAGAGCTGCTTCTTAGAGCTCGTGCTCAAAGTTCTATTTTGGAATGGTATTAACCATTTCACCTCCGAGCAGTTCTAATGGTGGGACAAACTGCTACTGTCATAATATAGCAAGACTTCATGTTGTTTGAAATAGGCTGGTAATTGTTCAGATCACTCGGATCTCAGTCTTGAATAATGGTAGGATGTGGGCAGTTTTCCACAAGACAGGTAGCTCACCTTGAATCAGAGAGGTGTTGAATAAAGTGTGTAATGGGGCGGTCAGATAGGTATGGCCAAGTTTTAGGAAGTAAAGTTCATTATCATCTGCACCCGCTCTTTTGTATCAGAAAGGAGGAGGTCCTCCACTTGCTTGAACATAATTGTGAGGAAGCTGAAGGGGGTGGGATGCGGTTGGTTATGGTTGTGATATCAGTGAAGCCTCTTGCCGGGCTAAGTTTGCTGATAGGTGAGGTGTCAAAGGCAAGCCCTGCAATGGCAAAGTGATCATTAAGCTTTTCTAGTATATCAGCTTTGTCCGTATAGGTGGTACCATCAGACACAATTTTGTTTGGTAGGGGTGTTGCAGTGGGCTGACCTTCGACTCCTTTGAGGATGTTCCAAAATTTGGCAGAGTTGTTTTTATTGTCTTCTAGTTCTTTTTGGAAGTACCTAGCTTTTTCTGACCTAATTAGCTTGGTACAAGCATTCCTAGTGGTACGGAATGCTAACCAATCAGCCTCCAGGTGGGATTTCCTTGTTTTCCACCAGTAGTCCCTATCCCTAAGGGCTTTCTTAAGGATGGGACAGAACCAGACAGGAATTTTATTTTTTGATTTAATCAGTCTTAGTGGGGCGTGTTTGTCTATTAGCTCCAGTAAGAGGCTGTGAAAGATGTTAAATGCCTTGTTAAAGGTGGGGGCTTGGTAGAAATCCTGCCAGATGTTGCTTAGATCTTTCAGGAAAGTGTACTGGCAGAACTTTTCAGGCATCTTTTCAGTTCGAATTTGAGGCGTTTTATTTGGGAAGGATGTCTGATGCAGGCAGTAGCGCAATGGTCGCTATATCGTTGAAGAATACTCCAATATGAGAGATAGTGTGAGGTCTGTTTACTAGCATAAGGTCCAAGAGGGTGCTGAGCTCAGGGTTTTTTCTGTTAGGTCTGGTTATAGCAGTCACCATTTGTAACAGACCATTAACATCACATAGATCCTTCGATTTCTTAGAGCGGTCATCATTCCAATTTAGATTGAAATTCCCCATTAGAATACACTCAGTATCAGCAGAGTCGAGAAGGTTTTGAAGGTGTGGCAGAAGTACCCAGCCACCAGATGGTGGTCGGTAGCATCCTGCCATAAGGAGTGATTTCTCGCTGGAAAGTGAATTTTAGTGCCTAGTGCCTCCAGCTTTGACCCATTAGTGTGAGTGAATGAATGAATGGTGAAGACTGATTCCTGGGAGATCCACGTTCACCTCAGGAACAGGAAGCCACACAGCCTCAGTGTCGATCCCTCTCTCGACGCAGAGAATAGTGCCAGAAGGGGACCTGATATCGCGACTGGTGCTATCCCACTCACTGACACTGTGAACAGTGCCAGGGTGCTTATTTCTGGTTTTGCAGCTACTGAATTTATTCACTTCGAGAAGGTCGTGATCACCAGAGAGGACGCTGTCAACCATGAAGAGCAGAGGCGGTGCAGGGGTAAGTCTCATGACTGAAGTATCTTTGAGAGTGCAGAGAAGCAGCTCGGGGATGGAGCTAAGTGATGTGTTTTTTTTATTTATTTTTTTGGAGAGATTTTTATGGTGAGTTTTCGGTAGGGTTTTCTTCCGCTTGCCCCTGCATGAGGCCCCTAGCGCATGCACACCAGAAGCCAGCTGAGCCCCGTCCGCCCACCCATACTGCCACCCTCTCGTCGCCTGCGCTACACCACTGGACCGCCATCTGGTGGGGGCGGACAATCTGTCCCTACCAGCCCCGGTAGAGGACAGCAGCCCACCGGCTTGCTCAATCCTGCCCCCCCCCAATGCCGGCACCCCAACGACCAGAGGTCATTCCCGAACCCGGGTCACTAGCGTAGCATGAGGTAAGGTCTCCAAGTGCTTCAGCCCTCAGCACCACCGGGCTGGCAAGTGATAAATGTTTTAAAATGTGACAGGCTGGTATGCTACTAACACCTCACGCCTGAATTTAGAATGAAAAAGTTGTTGTATAGTAGTAATGCAGATACTATACTACAAAGGTTTTTTTTTTAACCTTTGAACTGTAGAACAAGCTTTTTGAGTGTATGGAAATCGACACACTCAATCAATACTGTATTACTGTATTGCATATCTTGTCGTATCTTTGCAGTTGCACTGTTGCACACTCCCCTTCCCACTACCCCCACCACCACCAGATGCATCTGGAAACAAGCTGCTACCAGGTCAGTACATCTTTCCTGGTGAAACCTCCGAAATGCATAAATGGTGTTTTCATACTAAAATTACAAAGTTAAGCTCTCTAATTCAAATGATTATGAAGATACTGTACTGCTTTATAAACTGGTATTCTGTCTATTAGTTGCTGGCAACTCCTACAGCTGAGGCACTATATTGCCAACGAGCACGGACTAATGGCAAAATCTACTGCAGCTAGAAATCTGCTTTAAACACAACTGCTTCTGTTGGAGATCCGCTGTTTAAATTGATCTGCAGCACAGCTGCTGTAACATCAAGCACTGTGCAGGGCACAGACAAGTAATTAACGAGGTACTGTACTTCATTATGTTAAAGAAACTACACGAAATGGCATTACAGAGCAATAGCGGTAAGATTGATTTTCATAGTGGCACACTCGGGGCGCTCTGCTATGCAACATATGGTGTAAACATATACAGTGTAATGGAAGCTGGACGTCTACTCCAAGGCTCAGTTCACTGCTGGAATGTGCAAAACCCCACTTAGCATAGTGAGAACTGTGAAGTTACTGAGGGCCACTGCAGCAAAGTATCACAAATAAGCTTCAGCTGTCCAGCTGAACTCGCAGCTTCCTGGTCCTCCTGAATGTACTGTAGGCTTGTGTATGTACTCATCCCTTAGAGAATACATTCCTATTCAAAGAGGGCAAGAAAACAACATTTTCTAAACTAAACAGGGAGCTATGACAAGGGAAAGAACAGTTACTCATCATGAAAGAACATTTTTGATGGAATTTCCTTCATTAGTCCACACCTTTGGATTATAGTCGCCAGGCACAAGGATCACATGGAAAAGTACAGTTACATAAGAACTTACCGTAACAGTAGATCTTCGAGAGAGGTTCTTGCAGTAGGTAGTTACATATAGGACTGACGCCAGCAAGCGGCAGGACCCCACGGAAAAAATTCTAGCTAGCAGTCCCTGGTGAGGGACTGCCCCCATGTCAGGTGGCCGGTGTCAGGAGACGTTGGTATAAAGGGGCAGTCCCTGACGCCCACCTTCCAGTTCCTTCCCGGCACAGGCCAAAGGAGGCCGGATGAGAGAGGTGCGGATATTTCCCTCAATGGAAAAGGAGCTGAAAAAGCTTAGGGGGATGGAGGGTGGGAAGGTATTACCTACTGCAAGAGCCTCTCTCAAAGATCTTTTTTTTTTTTTTCATTATTATAATATATACTTAGTTTATTGAGCGTTTTTCAACAAAAAAACTTCTGGTTGTGACTTCCATACAGTGTCGTAGACAGAATCAATTATCAGATATTACCAGAATAAAACCACCATGTTACATTTACATTTTTACCTCATTCCATTTTTGTATTTTATGCTTATTGAACCATGCAAGATCATTTGATCTTAAAAATTAAAATACTGTAAACAAACAACTTATACCCTTGGGGAGGTAAAAAAAACAAACATCCATACATTTCAGCATTACATTAAATTTAGTTTAAAACTGATACCTTTTGTGGCGAGTATTACTAGACATGCAGTGGGAGAAGGGGGGCGGGTGGGGAAGGACATTTAAAATCATATACTTTGGTCTGTATTACTCTTATAGCCTCTCTTTATACAAGTCCCAACGAGTCCATCTAGTCATATGTGCTTCATTACTGTGATTGACAGCAAAAGCAGTTCTTTCCATAATTTGAATTTGGTTTACTGCTCCCAGCCATTCCCCTGTCTGTGGGGGAGGCTGCTGTAACCATCTCTTTGTTATGCCCTTCTAGGCTGCAATGCACAGCACAGCCCGTAAGTATGGTTCTTTTCCTTTAATTGTTGCTGGGCATAGACTTGACATTATATTTTCTGGTCCTATCTCTGTTGCTAAGCCAAATATTTCTGTTAAATGTTGTTTAATAGCATCCCAGTATATTTGTAAACTTAAACAAGACCAGAAAATGTGCGACATCTCCGCTTGGAGCAGCCACATCCTCTCAGCACATTGCATTGTTTCTAGAACCCATCCTCATCTGTCTACCTGGTGTGCAGAAATATCTAATTTTAGTCTTCCAGGCAAATTCCTGCCACATAGATGATGAGGTTGTGCTCCAACTACTTCTAAAGACTATAGCCCATTTTTTTCTGATTTAGTTGTACTTCCAACTCTTGTTCCCATTTTTTTTTTGTAATAAGGCTATGCTGTGCATCTGATCAGCCACCAGATTCCAATAAAGCATTGTTATGGCTCCTTTACCATGAGATGAACCCAAATATTTTCAAATACCCTGGGGTAAGGTCTAAGATCTTCATATTTAGTGTCTTCTTGCAACTTACAATTTATAAAGTTTCTAAGTTGATAATAATATAGCAGATCATGCTCTGACCAGTTAAACAACTCCTTTGCCCTTTCAAAAGATAGCAATGAACTCCCCTGCAGCAATCGCCAACTTGCAACAAGACCAGCAGCCGCCTGTCTCTGATACCAATTAGAAAAATCATTTGGAGAGTAAGTCTTGTCAAATATAAACCACTTATATTTCCAAATCTTTCTTTTCGTGTACCCTCTTTTTATACCCTGGTACCATCCATGTAGGGTTGCTCCTACTGAAGTCGGGAATGTCTCAAAATCCCAGGTGCGACCCTGATGGTCAAAGAGCTTGGAGCATAGTTGCGCCCTCCCCATTAAATGCAGTTCAATCTGCTGCCAATGCGCTCTATAGCCTTTATGGGCCCATAACAAAGCCTGCTTCATTTGGGCAGCAACCCAGTAACTGCTTATTTGTGGACAGGCTCTACCCCCCCTTCCTGTTTTGGTAAAAATAGCACTTTTTTTTTTTTTTTTTTTTTTAGTTACTCTGGGACGGTTGTTCCCCCAAATAAAAGTCATTATCCAACTCTGCCATACCTCCAATTCCTTCTGAGGGACCCTGCATGGAACCGCCTGAAAAAGATATAGCAGCCTTGGCATAACATTAGTTTTGATTATTTGAATTCTAGAATAAAGAGGAAAGGGAATACTGTCCCATCTCTGCAGATCTGCTTTTATCCGCTTTATTAGGGCCGGGTAATTGTCTACAAAAAGTGCGGTAGGTGGTTTACCCAGCTTAACTCCCAAGTACTTAATAACCTCATAGTCCCACCTCACAGATACACTGTTTTAATACGTCCCTCAATTGTATCTAACAGAACCAAAACTTCTGTCTTTGACCAATTCAAAGCATATCCCGATAGGGCTGAAAAAGTTTTAATCTGTTCAAAAACCTCAGGCAGTGACACGGTCTGATTTGTCAGATACAGTAACGCATCGTCAGAGTAAAGTGCCTTGTGTTGTATTTCCTAATGCCACCCCAGTAATCAGGTCATTCCCCCTTATACTCTGAGCCAAAGGCTCAATATACATGGCAAATAGCAAGGGGGATGGGGGCAGCCCTGCCTAGTGCCCCTCTCCAGCAGAAAAGAGCCAGATATGTAACCATTGGCTCTTATGTAGGCTGTTGGGCTCTCATATGATTTAAAAATCAAATCCACAAAAGGAGCCGGAAAGCCAAAGCCAGCCAGGGTACCCCTCAGAAAGTCCCACAATACCTGATCGAAGGCCTTTTCTGCATCTAGGCTCATCACATAAGCCGGCGTCTTTGATAATTGGAGATGTTCAATTATGTCTACTGACCTTCTTATATTGTCTGAGGTCTGTCTACCCGGGACAAAACCGGTTTGATCTAGATGTATAATGTCCGGAAGGAATTTTTCCAGCCTCCGGGCCAGAGCCCCCATCATTATTTTATAGTCAGTATTTAATAATGAAATCAGCCTATATGAGGAACATCTGGTTGGGTCCCTGGCCGGCTTTGGTAGTACAGAGATAACAGCTTGGCTCCAGGATGGGGCCCCCCTGCCCCCCTCCTTCCATAGAGCATTATACATGTCCCTGAGAAGTGGTGCTACTACTACTGGTTTAAAACTTTTATAAAACTCGTTTAGGAGCCCGTCAGTTCGGGACATTTTCCTGTCTTTAAAGCGAGAGATTTCAAACTGTATCTCCCCAGTGTAAAGGGAGAGCAGCTCTCTGTTGTGTTGAAATTTTAGGGAGGCGAGAGGTATCAAGTACTTTTCTATTTCCTCCAGAGTAGGACTGGCCCCCTTACTATACAAGGTTTGGTAGTAGTTTTTAAATGTTTCAGCAATCCCCTCCACATTATTTTTCCACATTTTTGATTTAGTGTCAAAAATTTTGGGGATACTAGCCTTGGCTCTTCGTTGCCTGAGCCTACATGTTAAGAGCCAAAGGGCCCTCGGCCCGCCCTCGTAGTATCTCTGGCGTAAATAGAGTAGTTTTGCTCAACTTGATAGTCTAAGAGTTCCAGCAATTCCCTCTTTAGTTTCTTTAATAATTTTCCCCTTTCTGCATTTAATTGTTGTTGTTGTTGTTGTTGTAATTCCAGGGTCCTTATCTGCTCCTGTAGCCCCTCCCTTCTTGCTTCCCTCACTCTTATTTCTGGACGAGATCTCTATGCATTTTCCTCTTATTATTGCTTTCACTGTATCCCATAAAATCCCAGGTGCAATGTCTGGATCTGCATTGTCACTTACTGCTTGCTCTGTTACTTTAGTTATTTCCTTGTTTTCCTGACTACATATCAGAGAGAGTTCAGCCGCCAGAAAGCAGGCGCCAAATGGGACCTATTTTTAATTTCAAGTAAATTGGGCGTGGTCTGATAAAATTGTGTCACCCATCCAGGAGTCAGTGCACATGGATGTATATCCTAGGCATTAATAAGTAATCTAAGCAGGAATATGTTTTATGTGTCGAGGAATAGGAGGAGAATTGCTTGGTTCCCTTATGCATCTGTCTCCAGGTATCTACATGGCCAAGTTCCCCCATTAGTTTTACCACCTTTTTCGCTGTTCCATTCTCCTGCCTGGTAACCCCTCCCGATGTATCCATATGAGCATTTAACCTTAGGTTCAGGTCTCCCCCTATTATGAGAGCACCTTCTGCCCAATCTAAGATACTCAAGATAAAATCTCTATAAAATGGGAATTGTGAGCCTGGCGGTGCATATATTGAAGCCAACATGACTGTCGTGCCATTGTATTCACCTTTTAATCTGGCCCAGCATCCTCTTTATCCCTAATCGTGTCAATCACCTCTAAGGAACAGCTGCTGGGTACAAGAATCACAACACCCCTTCTTCTACCCCTCTTATAGGAGGAGTGGACCGTTGTTTGGTAACAAAATTTTTTAGTTTCTCGTGCTCACCTTTATTTAAATGAGTTTCTTGGATCATTATGAAAGCTGCCCGGTATTTTCATAAAAAGGACATTATTCTACTTCTTTCAATGGGAAACTGTAATTATATCTGCATTATCCATTCAGAGTTCTGAATATTTGCTATTTCAGAAAAATGTTGAGTCTCTGTTGTCCCATCAGCTACTCCCCATCCCCCCACCCCCATCCGCCCCCTCCACAAAAGTAAAATCCCCAAAGTCGACTTATTAACAGTCTTAAATATATTAAACATTGCCATGTCTTGTCTAAAATATCAACTGATGTGTGAACAAATTGAGTTAACCAGAACTTGTACTTCCACCAAAGGAAACCCTTGCCTCCTCCAAAAAAGGTTTCTGTTACCAGTAATCCCTCTTATTCTCGGGGATCACTAGCACGAGGAGCAAAAAAAGAACTATCACACCACGTGTGATCCCCCTCAAGAGCTTTTAAGTTTGGTAAACCGGCACTAATATATACTTTAAACAGTATACATCACAAAAAATAGGTTGCAACGTCACAGATCTCTGCCCTCCACCCCCGCCCTGCCCAGAATGAAACAATTCAACCCACTCATTTGTATGCCTCTTATAAAAGGAAGATATTGTTTGATAATCAACCGATTACCATCCCTTCGGTAATCTACAGGCATCTATATATCTTTGATGTGTTTGTCAATTAGCTTGAAATACGCTAAAATGGACAAAAAGAAAGGGCAAGCATCAACGCTTTAAACATGAAACTTCTTGTTTAGTTCATGGATCAATCTCATATGAAAGCTTCGCTCGCAATGAGATGGGTCTGACTATCATCTGTTGTGAGTCTTACTTGACAGCTTTATACCCTTATTCAGACCACGATTAAGTCTAGATCCACTTCAGCCCAAACGCAAAAAGTTAAATGTTATCGTCGACTGGCGCCTTACCCAGCCCAGCGAAAGGAATACCATGAGTTCTCTCCAGATTCTTTCAGCCCTGGGAATCATTTGTGAGATCTTTACGCTGATTCTGGAGTTTTTGCAGCATTACTTTTATCGCTTGAAATGGGGCAGCCGATGACATAGCGAGGTCACGACCTCTCTTCCTCCTCCATGCCGAGATCACCCAATCCCTAGCGTGCTCCATCGCCTTCTGGGAACTAGAGTTTCCATTCGCTGAGGCCTGCAGTTCCACCAAGCCTTTCTCCACCAAAACCTCCCTGGCCTCCTCCGGTAAGTCATGCAACTTTGTTCCTTCAGTCCAAAAGATTCAAATTCTAGCTGGGTAAAGTGTATGAAAACGAAGACCCTTAGCTTTCAATGTCCTTATTTCAGCATACTGAGAGTGTTGCCATTGAATTTCTTGAGGAAAGTCATGGTCAAAAAACAAACAGTCTGTTTAGATACGAGACCTCTTTCTGTTTCCAAGCCCTTGACAGCACATCCTCCGTTTTATAGCTATTGAACTTAATTATCGATCGAGGTCTGGCTTTGTCATCTGTAGGTCTAGGCTGCAGCGCTCTGTGGGCTCTCTCGATGTTTAGTTGATAGCCCATCGGTAGGTTTAGAACGTCCATCAGCAAATCTGTCAAGAAATCTGACATTTGGCCCGTCTCTGTCCCCTTGGGGAGACCATATAGTCTGATATTCTCACGTCTGGAACGGCTTTCGAGGTCTATACACTTTTCCTGTATTCTTTCAGTTTGTGCCACCAATTCTTGCAGTATCAGGCCGGTTTGTGCCGCACTGTCCTCAGTTTGAACTATCCAATCCTCTGCCTCTTCTCTCTTCTCAAGTTTGGTTAATTTTTGATCTAGGTTCCTAAATTCCTGTTTTGTCTCTGCTCTCATCACCCAAATCTCTTTAAACAGCTGTTCAAACCTCAATCTAGACAGTTGGTCGGATTCCTCCTCCATGTCTATTATGCTAGCCGGCGATGGACTTCTGCTCAGCCTTTTGGTTGCTGGAGTCGATCCATAGTCATCTGCTGAATTAATATGGTTTTTTGGTCTCTCCTTGCTCTATTTGTCTTTAGTACGCCTTGTAGATGCCATTTCTGATCCTTTTTGTAGTATTTTCATATTTTAAATCGTTTCTCCGAGCAAAGCGGGTTGGGAGCCAAACTCAGTTGCTTGTTATCGCCTCCGTGACGTCACCAGAAGTCCAATCTCAAAGATCTACTGTTACGGTAAGTTCTTACGTAACTGTTCCATCTTACTTCGATAGGGCTCTTGCAATAGGTAATTACATATAGGACTGAGTCCCAAGCACTCTAGAACAATAAGGCACATGGGAGGAGAAGCTACTCCAAGTAGAACCTCAAGCTGTGCAAGCCTTAAGAGAGGAGGCCTTGCAGAATAGCAAGCCCGAAGACTGCTCTACCGCGAGAGGCAATATCCAAACTGTAATATTTTGTAAAGGTATGGACGGAGGTCCAAGTGGCGGCAGCACAGATGTCCACCGCCGACACATTCTTGAAACAAGCCGCTGAGGCAGCGACTCCCCTGGTGGAGTGGCCTCTTACTTGACCCGGGAGGGTCTTGTTGTACTTGTCATAACAGAAAGTGATACAATGAGCCAACCTTTTAAATAGGCATTGCTTAGAAACAGCACTGCCTTCTCTTTTGGGTTCAAAAGAGACAAACAGTTGATCAGTCTTCCTGAGATCCTTTGTCCTGTTAGTGTAGTATCTTAGAATCCGGTGAACGTCCATAGTATGCAGTAAATACTCTCCTTGATTGGAGTACTGCGTAAAAAAGGTGGGTAACTGTATGGACTGGTTCAGAGTAGACTCCGCTACCACCTTCGGAAGAAAATACAGGTTACTCACCTGTAACAGGAGTTCTAGGAATGGTATATGTTGTTCATCCACACTGTCTGGCAGGTATCCTTGCCGCTTTAAATCTTGCCGGAAAGTCTTCAAGCTGGCTCCACCCACCCAACCGGGTGGTAAAACTCTCTGCTCCGCCCCATGACGCCAGATCTGGCCCACTGGAAGCTCAGGTTGTGCGTCGAAGCCAGGGAGGTCGGGTGGGTTGTGTGGATGAACAACATATACCATTCCTAGAACTCCTGTTACAGGTGAGTATAACCTGTATTTCTAGGGACATGGATATGTTGTTCATCCCCACTGTCTGGCAGACTCCTAGCAGTTCTCCGGGAGGAGGGAGGCAAGGCACACACCCCCTACTTAGGGAATAAAGACTGGAGAACCGAGGCCCCAAAACCAGCATCCCAGCATGACTCAAGGTCGATGTGGTAATGGGTGATGAAGGTGTGTGCTGACTTCCAGGTAGCAGCCCTACAGATTTCCTGGATAGGGACGTCCCTGGAAGCAGCCACCGATGCAGCAGTATGGCGGGTAGAATGAGCTCTTATCCCTCTGGGAGGCTCCATGCTCGCCAACTTATAGTAGAGATCTATGCAGGAGGTGACCCACCTGCTTATCGTCCGCTTGGCTGCAGGTCTGCCAGGTGAAGCTTCAGCGTAGGTGACAAACAGCTGGCGAACCTCTCCCCGAATTTCAGCCATGTGCTCCTTATAATAAGCGAGCGCCCTTCTAGGGTCCAAAGTATGGAGCCTGTATTCGGCCTCCAAGGTGTGACTGGGGTAGAACACCGGCAGAGTCAACACCTGGTTAAGGTGAAACTCCGACACCACCTTCGGAAGGAATTTCGGGTGGGGGCGCAGGACAACCTTGTCCCTGTGGAAGACCAGGTAAGGAGACTCGATGGAAAGCGCCTGGAGCCTCCCATCCTTCTGGCTGACGTGATAGCCACCAAGAAGGCGGTCTTCCACGACAGGTGAGAGAGTTCACACCTGTGCACTGATTCGAATAAGCTTGCCCATGAACTTTGCCAGTACCAGCAGTAGATCCCACGGAGGTGGAGGTTCGCACGGAGGAAATGTGATCAAGGCCTTTGAAGCGCCAGACCACCTTCTCCTGCGACCAGAACTGCTTGCCCTCGCCTGGTAAGCAGAGATGGCTGCCAGGTGCACCCTTGAAGTCGTCGACCTAAGCCCTTGCTGAGAAAGGACCATAAATAGTCCAAGATGCTTGCCAAGGAACAGGAGGAAGGGTCCAAGCCCTTGCCCTGACACCAAATGGAAAACCTCTTCCATTTGAAGGCATAGCATTTCCTGGTCAACTCCTTACGGGACGCCTCAACTACATTGAGGACCTCGTCGGAAAGACCCAAGGCCTGGAACTCTAGCCGCTCAGGAACCAGGCCGTCAGGTGCAGGGATTGAAGGTCCGGATGGAGCACCTTCCCCTGACTGACAGAGCAGGTCCAGGCGATCTGGAAGCTGCCTCGGGACCCTGGAGCTGATGCTGAGGAGATCTGGGTACCAGAACTGGCGGGGCCAGTCTGGGGCTATCAGAATCACCTGCGCCTTGTCCCTCCTTGCTTTGAGAAGCACCTTGGTATCAAGGAAAAGGGGAAGGCGTAGAAGGGCCGGGTCACAGCCCTCGAGAAGGCATCCCCCTGCAGCGAGCCCTGCTGAGGGGGGCGGGCATGGAACAGCCTCAGCTTCGCGTTCTCCCTGGAGGCAAACAGGTAAACCTGAGGTGTGCCCCAATGAGAGAACAGATCTTGTACTACCTCCGGCAGGACAGACCACTCATGGGACACGGCCCCTATCCGGCTTAGGGCATCGGCCAGGGTGTTGGAGGCTCCTGCCACATGAATGGCTAGGAGATCCACCTCCAGGCTGCGCACGAGTGACCGTCACGGAGCTTCCTTGCATAGAAGCATGGAGCGCGTCCCCGCCTGGCGGTTTAGATAGTACATGGTCATGGTATTGTCCATCTGGACTCTGACCACTTGACCCGGAAAACGGAGCAAAGGCGGTGAGAGCTAGGCGGACCGCTCGGAGCTCCAGCAGGTTGATGTGGCATCGGGACTCCCACCGAGGGACCAGGGCGTGCGCCAGCGTTCCCCAGATGGGCACCCCAACCCATCAGAGAGGCATCGGTCGACAGAGAGACCGTCGGCTAGGGCGGACAAACGGGATGCCCTCCTGCAGATGAACTGGAGCGGTCCACCACGGAGAATGTTCCACATCCCTGGGTCACCGTCACTAGCTGGTCCAATGGATGCAGGCGTTGTGACCACTGGCTAGCCAGTCCCACTGAAGAGCGCATGTGCCAGCGGGCCCCAGCGGACCACGCTGGTGCAGGCCGCCATGAACCAGGAGGTGCAGGAAGTCCCGGGCAGGCGCGGTTGCCCACCAGAAATGACTGGGCAAGGAGGAAAGAACCTCGGCCCTGTCCGCCGGGAGCGTGCTCTGGCTGGAAGAGAGTCGAGCTCTGCACCGATGAAAGAATCACCTGCTTGACTCGAGTTCTGACTTGGCCTCGTTGATGAGAAGGCCGACTTGAGAGCAAACCTGGAGGGCCATATCTCTGGACGCTCCACCTCCTGTCTGGAGGGGCTGCTATCAACCAGTCGTCCAGGTGGTACACCCGGACCCCTCGGCGCCCATGAGGCTGTCACCACTGCAATGCATTTGGTGAAGACCCTGGAGCTGGAGACAAGCCAAGGGCATGGCTCGAACTCGAAGGGATCCCTCCGCTCGAAAGCGAAGGAATCTCTGATGTGACGGACGGATAGGGACGTGAAAGAACGCGTCCTGCAGGTCCAGAGAGCAGAACCACACGCCGCGTTCCAAGGATGGTATTATCTGAGCCAGAGTGACCATCCTGAAGGTTCGAGACCTTAGGAACTTGTTTAGGTCATGTAGGTCGAGAATGGGGCGCCAGACCCCCGTCCGATTCGGAACCAGGAAGTACCTGGACACAAACCCGGGTCTGAGGAGGTCCGCCACCTCCTGATCACCTCCTTCTGGAGGAGGCGATGTTGGCTCAGCGAGCCGACAGTGAGCTACGACCCGATGCCCCCAGTGCGGCGGCTCTGAAGGCGGGGCCTGCTCGAATTCAAGGGCAGGCCTTTCCCACCACCTCCAACACCCACCTGTCCGTGATAACAACGGACCAGGCGGAAAGGAAGTAGCGAACCGCCCCCCACGGGGGAACCTGGGAGTGGTGACGGGGTTGGCAACACCCTCAACCCGTCACTGGGCAGGCTTGGAGGGACCGGCCGAGGACCTCCTGGGCCTTACCTCCTGCTTCCTGTTGGAGAAGTCCCGGGCTTGGGTTTGGGATGCCAAGCTCGAGCCTGCTGGCCTGGCGTTGCTGGGCCAGGCGTGCAGAGCGCAGAGGGACGAAAGGGCTTAGGCTGTGGTTTAGGCCTTTGTCCTTCTAGGCGGATGAGACAGAGTCCAAGGTAGCACTGGACTTCTCGATCCTCTGTGGTGACCTTCCACCCAGGGCCGAAGAGGTTGGTCCCCAAGAAGGGGACATCTGCCAACTTGTGCTGGGTATCTGAAGTGAAGGTAGATATCCTCAGCCAAGCCCGACGACGCATAGCCACTGCGGCCGCTACAGACCTGGCACATGAGTCCCCAATGTCCGGAGCAGTCTGAAGCTGCTGTTTGGCCACTGCTCTGCCCGGTTCCGCACTTGCCTAACCGTGGTCTGCAAGTCCGTGGGAAGATGAGGGACAACCTCGTCCAGGCAGCCCAACAGGGCATGAGAGAAATGTGCCATGAGGACGGCTGAACTGGCCTGACGAAGGCCGAGGGAGGATGCAGCATAGACTTTTAGCCCGGCATGTACAATTTCTTGGACTCCTTGTCGGAAGGTTTGTCCACGTCCTAGCATTCCGGCACGCGAAAACGCTGTCGGTAACTAACCCCTCGAGCGGTGTTCAAACGGACAAGGAACGGTAGGACCACATACTTCCTGGCCATCCTGGCGAAGCGCAGGGCAGGAAGCAGGGCTGCCAGAGCTCCAAGGCCAGGCCCACTATGGCCTCTGTGGGGAATCCTCAGTCCAGAATCTCCGTGAGGGGATACCTGGCCCGCTTAGAGACGGGTTCTAGCTTCATCCCGGTGGACTCCGAGATGAGCCAAAGCAATCCTAGGTAGGACGAAGGGCTATCATTCACCGACTGTCCTCCTGAGGACTCCAAGTCCATTCGCCTGGAGAAAAGGGAGGAATCGCCGGACTCGGAAGAGTCCGTAAAGAGCTGCCTCGGGCCTGAGCCACCCTTCACCTGCCGAGGACGACTGGGAGTGAGGGTAACAGACAGCCTATGGGGCAGGCCCTGAGCCGACCGAGAATTCTTGGTCGGAGCCCCAAATAACGGCTGTGGAGGCGGAGGTTCCACCAGGATCGGTGGAGCAGCTGGTTTTGGCCGAACAACCGGTCTGGAAACAGGCTCCTCAGGTAAGTCGAGGGGTTGTTTCGGCGCTCAGTGACAGCCACCTAATGGCGGGAAGGCGTCGGCTTGTTCCCAGTCAGAGGAGCTGTTGCCACATGAGATCTCGTATCGTCGGTAACTACGTCGAAGCCTCCCAGTCCGAGGAGGAGGGCGAGGGGCAATGCACGCCGCTTGCGCCTGTGCCAAGACCGCCTATGATGGCGGGATCGGCTGGACTGCGAAGAAGTCCGAGACCGAGAACCTCGGCTTTCCGAGGACAGTCTGGGAGGTGTCAGTTCGGAGGGTTCACCGAAGCTCGGAACGGAGGCACTGGCAAGCCCACGGGTCCTCAACTCCCACCGGGGGACAGGAGAGGATTCTCTGCTTCTCCTGTCGACAACCCGTCTAACGGGTCGAGAAAAATCTCGACCAGCGTCGGCCAGGAGTCTCGGTCAACTGGCCTGACAGGGACACCGTGAGACCAGTGGCGAAGCGAGCGGTCGACCGAAGTCGGCGACAGCGACTCGGGAGAGGGATCTTCCACTCTCCAAGAGCGTCGACGGAGGACTTACCCTTGTCTCTCTTTTGGACCGAGAAAGGGTCCAGCAGAAGTTGGTCCCCTCTCCTTTAGTAGAGAGGGACAGACAAAGCTCATAAAGGAAGCTGAATAAGAGGCACCCAGAGAGAGGGACAAATGCAGCGGCGAGGTAGTCTGACCCGTGCTGCCTCCTCTTGAGGGGCAATAATCTGCTCGAGCTAATCCGCCCGAGCCGCCCGCCCATGAGAACCCCGACCAGGCCTCTTTCAACTTCACCAGAGGAAACGCTTCTTGGGACGCCCCAGTTGTAAATGGGCAGCACGGTCTTAGAGGACCTGGGCCGAGAAGGAAGAGCACAGCCTGCGGGTCGTGCTCAAAGCCTAGACAGTAGAGCGCATGTGGAGTGCGGATCCGTCCGAGACATCTTCTGCCCACAGGGCATCTCCGGAAACAGGAGTCGATCTGTCCATGCAGCGAGGGGACAGAAGACGAGTCTATTTTAGCGAAAACTTTTAAATTCACAAAACGAAGAATTAGGAACCAGTCTTATCATAGAGCGTTAAGGAGGGAACCTGAGCTTCTAGCGGTAAGGAAGATCTGGCGTCATGGGGCAGAGCTGAGTTTTACCACCTAGGTGGGTGGGAGGAAGCCAGCCTGAAGACTTTCCGGCAAGATTTAAAGCGGCAAGGATACCTGCCAGACAGGGTGGATGAACAACATATCCATGTCCCTAGAACTTAGGGTTAGTGCAGAGCCACATGTTCCTTGTGAAAAATCAAGTATGACATTTTACATATCAGGGCCTGGGCTCGGAAATTCTCCAGTAGAAGTAATGGCCACAAGGAAGAGAGTTTTCCATGAAAGGAACTTCAAGTCTGCGGAAGCTGCCGGTTCAAAAGGAGGCAGAGTAAGTTTCTCAAGAACGAAGTTCAAATCCCAAGGAGGGACAGGAATACGGATAGGAGGTCTCAGATGGAGAACCCCTCTGAGGAAAGTCTTAGAGACCGCCACCTGAGCAAATGTTCAGTCTGCAAAAGGAACATGATAGGCAGAGATGGCCGCCACGTGAATCTTCAAAGAAGAGTGACTAAGACCCAGGTCAAAAAGATGGCGCAGGTACTCTAGCAGTAGCCCAGCTGAGCAGGAAAAAGGTTCCACGTCTTTCGAAGCAGCCCAGATTGTGAACCTTTTCCACTTCATGGCATATGTAGATCTAGTGGAGGATTTTCCAGCCTCACCAAAATCTCCGCCACTTGGGAGAAACCCGAAGTGACTTTGAGCTATGTCTGCAGGAGCCATGCATGAAGCTGAAGGGACTTGAGACCTAGATGGACCAGAGTCCCCTGATCCTGGGTCAGCAAGCCTTGAGATAGAGGAAAAGGAAGAGGAGGAGGAGGATCCTCTAAGTATTGTTGTAGAAGAGAGAACCAAACTTGCCTGGGCCAGAAAGGAGCGATTAGAATCATCTGCGCTCCTTCTGAACCTAGTTTCTGCAAAACTCGTGGGATCAGAGGAATTGGGGAAAGGCATAGACGAATCTGTCCTTCCAATCTAGAGACAGAGTCTCTCCAGAAAACGCCTCGCTCTTGAACGAGCAAGCAGAAGTCGGGAAGTTTTGCGTTTAGAGGGGAAGCAAACAGGTCGACCTGTGGTGTTCCGCAGTGTCGGAAGATATCATCTAGAACCCCTTGATCTAGTTCCCACTTGTGAGCCAGAGCAGACGAGCGACAGCTTGTCTGCCAAGGTGTTGTTGACTCCCAGAACATGAACTGCCGTGAGGTGAAGGTCGTTTGTGCTGCCCAATCCAAACCCTCATTGCTTCCCTGCAAAGAGGGTGGGACCAGTCCTCTCCTCCTCTCTACCCCCCATTTGTTGATATACCAAACCACGCACATATTGTCCGGTGTGGATGGCTAGGTGGCCAGGAAGAATGTACAAGTGAAGGGCTGGAGAGTGTAAAGAACTGCCTGAAGCTTGAGCACATTAATGTGGAGTGATTGTTCGAGCTTCAGAACCTCCCTGCCTGTTCGATTTCCATTAGCAGATTATATCTTTAAGCACTAGAGGGCCCATTTATAAGCACACTTACCCAATCCAACACAATACAGTTCCTGTCTCATTTCACTTATTGTGTGGTCAGTCCATCACTATTCATCAGTCTTTGCCCCCTCCCTCTTCTACTGATTGATACTGATTTTTCCCATTTGCAGCCTATACTCTTTTCGCCCACTAAAGGGTCTACCCCAACAACCATTCGAAGCTGCTATACATCTCCTTACTCGCTACTACTCCTGGACACTTCCTTGACTGCTCAGCTGCTATGGGTACCTACACTCCATTACTAGTCTACTCCTTCACCCTGTTGGTACGGACCTCACACCAACTGGAGCACCTTCTCCACATTAGGCACCTCATCCCCAGACTACCCCACAGTGACTCGGCCCCCCCACCCTCGACATCCCCCAACACCCCACTCCCTCTGCTGTCCAAGGCCCGACCTGGACCCAGCTCTCCCCTGCCATTCCCACCCATCGCACTTTATCTATCCCATGCACCCTGATTGTGAAGTCCTCAGCTGGGTGTCGACCCAAGGTTCTCCATCGCCACCGGCCACTAACCAGAATAATTGCACTGCTATTATTATTATCTGGTGATGTACACCCAAACCCAGGACCTACTGCTTCCAGCTCTTCTAAACCCTTTATTTCAACTGGCCTCCGCTTTGTATCCTTAAACATCTGCAGTCTCCTAAACAAATCTGCTGCCCTCCCATGCTGGGTCGCTTCAACATCAACCTGACATACCTGTACTGGTAGAGACTTGGCTTTCCAAATCCACCCCTGACTCCACTATCACCCTCCCTGGAAATATCATCTACAGGGAAGACTGAGTAGGCAAACGTGGTGGTGGTTGCGCACTACTCATATGGGACTCCCTTATAGGTCAGGCACTCCCAGCTCCTAAACTTGATTATGGAGCACAAGCCCTCACCTTTTAAAAAAAAAAAGAAAAATCACACCTGACCCCGCCCGAGGCCCTCTTCCTCACGGTCTCCTACGCACCCCCCGAGGAATCAAAACCAAGCGGTCCAGTCCCTCATTACCCATCTCATCTCTCCCTCACAAAGTGGAGCAAGTCATCCTAGGTGATCTCAATGTTAACTGGCTTGCCTCCACTGCCTCCCATATAAGGGACTCCTTTGCTGCCCTGGATATGTCCCAATTAGTCACCCAGCTCACCAGATTCAACCACTCTACTGGCACTAGCACTCTCCTAGATGTTGTTGTATCTAACTGCCCCTACAAAATCTGGGATGTCACTGTCCTCCCCGACTCTCAGTGATCACTCCCCAGTCCACTGTCTCTGGTCATCCTCCACTCTGAAGCCAGTGTCCCAGGCCACTCTACGCTGCCGTTTACGCCCCAGCGGCCTCAGAAAATTAAAATACCTAGCCCAGCTAGACTGGTCCCCATCCAGCATGCCCCTGACATTGACAGCTCTTGACCACTTCACAAATGTCTTCTGTAAGGCTTCTGACCTTTCGACACCCTTACAGGATCGCTCCAAAAATGCAATGCCCCATGGATCACCCCACCCCTCCTCCAGAGACTCAAAAACAGAGAATCTCTGGCACATTGCTGTAGAATCTGGAAAGGCATCTGTCTAGAACACAGACCGCACTAAGTGGACTTGGGCCAAGGCAGAGCACTACCAGACCACCCTCGCTTCCACTTGAGGTTCAGCCTGGACCTTCTGGGATAATATGAAAGAGCTAAATGGGAAGTCCCGCTCCCCCCCACCATCTCAGCTCTCCATCAATGGCACCCCCACCACAGAGCCACTTCTCATAGCCAACTGCCTTAACACCGCCTTCTCTGATCTAAGCTCGGTCCTCCCCAGCAGCTTCTTTGACCCAATCACCACCTCTCTCCCTCCCTCCTGTCCTGCATCGCCCACCATTCTACCTGCGCACCCCCCCCCAAAGAAGCCAGGCCGCACTTGCTAAAAGCCTTAAGCAGCAATAACCACAGCAGTGACCCCTTCGACTCCAGGATCCTCCATATGGTCTTGGATGAAGTCCTAGTCCCCCTGACTGACCTTCTAAACCAGTCTCCATGCCTGGGTCAGTCCCCAAGTGCTTGGAAAACTGCTGAAAATCACACCCATACATAAGAGTGGGGACCTGTCCACCCCCAACAATTACCGGCCGATCTCCATCCTCCCCCACTCGCTAAAGCCCTTGAAAAAGTGGTGTTAATCCAGCTCTCTGAATACCTAACCAAGTACGACATTATGTGCCCACAGCAGCACGGTTTCCGTCCAGGACACTATACAACCACGGCTCTCCTGGAATTCTCCCAACACCTGCATGCTGCTCTCGACTTTGGCAGCCTTGCAGGAGTAGTGTTCACTGACCTCTCCAAGGCCTTTGACA
Source organism: Neoceratodus forsteri (assembly GCA_016271365.2). NCBI lineage: Eukaryota > Metazoa > Chordata > Ceratodontiformes > Ceratodontidae > Neoceratodus > Neoceratodus forsteri. Next base: position 158,750,174 of record JADMNL010000025.1, read on the forward strand.
CAGTCTGTCATCCCCTTCTACTCGACTCTCTCTGCCAACTTGGCTTCTCTGGCGGTCCCATTTCCTGGTTCTCTAGCTACCTCTCTGCTAGATCCCAGAGTGTCAAGATCAGCGGCTCCCTCTCTAGCACTCTTCCCGTTCGCTCCAGGGTCCCTCAGGGCTCTATCCTGGCTCCAATACTTTTTAGTCTCTACCTCAACACCCTCCCCGGCTCATGTACCATTAAAATGCTCCTCTATGTTGATGATGCAGTCCTCAGTGCCTCACATCCCAATCCCACCTCCCTCCAATTATCCCTCCAGCAAGCTTACAACCAAGCCGAAAGGTGGTTTGGTGACCGCAGACTGGTCATTAACCTAAAGAAAACCAAATCAATGCTCTTCTCCCACCACCAAAATAAAGCTATAAATACCCCCTCTTGATTATCCCCAGCACTCTGCACCCGCTAGAAATGGAAATTACGTACCTACCGTAATTCTTGATCTTCTTGGATGAAGTCTCCACCACTTATTCACACTAATGGGACTTCGCCGGAGGCGCTAGGATCCAGCGGGAGCAACCTTTTTGCAGGAGGGCCGGCGCCAGAGATGAAGCCGCAAGGAGCGGCGCCGTGAGGCTCTGCTCTTGAGGAAATGACCATCTCAGCATCGACCCTCCAACCGCCTCAGTACCTTTCTTCCGTGGAGGTGCAGTGTAACTAACCTAGAAAGACAGCCTAACCATAAACCGGACATGAGATACTCCGGAAGACCCGTATAAAAAGGGTCAAGAAAGAAGTCTTCACAGCCTAAGACTGAAGGGTGAAGACCAACAACAGAAGTGAGCACAGGGGATGGTGGGTGGGGTGTGAGATGAGTGGTGGAGACTTTGTCCAAGAAGATCAAGAATTACGGTAGGTACATAATTTCCATATCCTCCTGGACATAAAGTCTCCACCATTCATTCATTTACACTAATGGGAGAGTAGCGAACTAATAATCCCCAGGCGGCAGAGAGACCAAAGCTCACAAATTTAGGACAGAAGTCCATTAAGGATGGTTCTGCCAAACGAAATATATGTTGTCTGGCATGAACATCCAGGGCATAGTATTGGGCAAAAGTATGCACCGAGCTCCAGGTAGCCACATTGCAAATATCCGCAATGGGCACGTTGCGGATTTCCGCCAGGGATGCTGCGACCGCTCTGGTAGAGAGAGCATACACTCTGCCTTCTAACTTAACCTGCGACATGGAATAACAGTGCCGCAGGCATGTCACCAGCCATGCAGAAATGCATCTGATAGCAACAGGGTGACCCAGCCGGATCTCACTGAAGGAAACAAACAGTTGCTGAGCTTTGCAAAATTCTTTTGTTCTATCTAAATAGAAACGAAAAGCCCTTTTGACGTCCAAAGAATGGAGAACACGCTCCCCTTCATTTTGGAAGTTCACAAAGTAGGAAGGACCAAATGTTGGTTTAGATGGAATTCTGAAACAACTTTAGGGAGAAACTTAGGATGGGTCCTAAGAACTAGTTTGTCTTTATGAAACAGTATACGGAGGGTCTGTGACCAATGCATGCATCTCAGAGACCCTGCGGGCTGAGGTAAAAGCCACCAGGAAGGCCGTTTTCCAAGTGAGAAATTTCAACTCACAGGTAGCTAGAGGCTCGAAAGGTTTGAGTGAGCATGTCTAGCACAAGATTAATGTCCCAGGCTGCAACTGGATGTCTGACAGGAGATCTGGTATGCAGAATTCCTTTAAGAAACCTCTTAACTACCGGTAACTGAGCCAGTGACAAGGAAAGCACTGGCTCATGATAAGCTGAAATGGCACAAAGGTGAACCTTAACTATAGAGTATTGGAGACCGGAATTTGAGAGGTCTAAGAGATACTCTAGAACTTTATTTGGTGGGCAGGAAAAAGGATTCAAAGAGGATGTTGCACACCAGAGCGAAAAACACTTCCATTTGGCTGTGTAAGTTTTCCTAGCGGCTGGCTTGCGCGCAGCCAGAATAATATCTGAAACTCTGCGAGAGAAATTGAACCTGTTCACTTGCATCTCTTCAGGAGCCAAGCATGAAGGTGAAGCGATCTCAGATTGGGATGGATCACAGGTCCCTGAGCCAGAAGGTTCATCTGAAGGGGAAGTGCTTTCGGAGGGGTTTTCGACATACTGTTAAGTAACGGAAACCATATTTGTCGAGGCCAGAAGGGAGCAATCAGGATCATTTTGTCCCCCTGGGACTCGAACTTGAGAAGTACCCTCTGAATTAGAGGAAGAGGCGGAAAGGCGTATAGAAAGTGTTTTATCCACTGCAGCCTGAACGCATCCTGATAGAAAATGCCAGGCCCTGGATTTCTGGAGCAGAAGAGAGGCAGTTTTGTGTTGAGTGAGGATGCAAAAAGGTCCAAGTCTGGAGTTCCCCACTCTGCGAATAGTGACTGAACTACGGTTGAGTCGAGAGACCACTCGTGAGGATCGGTCTCTGTTCTGCTGAGACGGTCTGCCAGTTCGTTCTGCACTCCCAGCAGGTAGGCCGCTTGAATTAGAGCCTTGTGCTCCAAGCACCATTCCCACACTCTCATCGCTTCCCTGCATAAGGGGTAATAGTGAGCACCACCCTGCTTGTTGATTTAATACATCACTGCTTTGTTGTCCGTTTGAAGGAGAAAGTTCTTGTGACAGAGAATGTCCTTCAAAGTCCGGACTGCAAAGAGCGGACCCTCATTTCTAGGACATTTATGTGAAGCTGGGACACTTCACTGAGTCCACGTGCCTTGAGTGTGGAGAGTCTGACAGTGAGCTTCCCACCCCATCAGGGACGTGTCTGTGGTAATGGAAATCTGATGATCCAGAGGAACAAAGGTACACCCTTCCAGAAGATTGCCCTCTTGCGACCACCAGGTGAGTGACTTCTTCAGAGGTTCTGTCACCTTGATGAGAAAGGGCTGAGGGTGAGTGGTTGGGGACCACTGAGTACTGAGCATCCATCGAGAGGTTCTCATGTGGAGGCGTGCTAGGGGTACATTGAACACTGAGGATGCCATGAGACCTAGCATCCGCTGCATCGAGATAGCTCGAACCGAGCTGTTCTCTCTGATGTATCGGGCCATCTGCAGGATATTGCTCCTTCCATCCTCTGGTAGAAAAGCTTTTGCACAGGAGGTGTCCAGAAGAGTTCCTATGAAAAGGAATCTCTGGGAGGGCTGCAGCTGTGATTTCTTGAGATTTAGCAGGACTCCCATGGATGTGAGAAAGTCTGAGGCCATGGCAACTGCGTCAAGGGTTCCTTGCCTGGAAGGGCTTGATAGAAGCCAGTCGTCCAGATATGGGAACACTTGAATTCAGATTTTTCTGAGACGCGCTGAGAGTATTGCACAACACTTTGTAAAAACTTGTGGCACCGAGGACAGCCCAAAGGGCAGAACTCTGAAGTGATAATGCTAGCCCAAAGCCACAAACCTTAGGTATTTGTGATGCCTTGGGTGAATAGGAATATGTTGGTAAGCATCCTGCATGTCCAAGGAGGCTAACCAGTCGTGTTGATGAAGCAAAGGTAGCAGGGTTCCTAGCGATATCATTTTGAATTTCTCTTTGGGAAGAAATTTGTTTAATTTTCCGAGGACCAAAATGAGGCGCATGCCCCCGATTTTCTTTGGAACCAGAAAGTAATGGGAGTAGAATCCTGTGTTCTGTTGATCCAGCGGAACTACTTCCATTGCCCTGTTGTTCAGAAGGCCTTGTATCTCGGAGGCGAGAAGTTCTGACTGAAGTACTGACAGTCTGGGCTGTCATTTGGGATCTCTAAAAGATTGAGGGAATACCCCTCGTGGATTATCCAAAGGATCCATTTGTCCAATGTAATGGACTTTCACCAGTTGTAGAATTAAGTCAGATGACCTCCCACCGCTGAGGAAGAGTCCCCCTCGGGCAGCTGAGGTGGGACTTGGGCCAGCAACTCAGAAGGTGGCACTGGGCACTTTGGTTCCTTGTGCCTTCTGCTGCGTTTTCTTTTGAGGCAGAGGGGCTTGGTTTTTATTAAAACCTCCCCTGCCTTTGCCTCGAAAGGACTGATGGTTAGGAAACGTTTGTTAACTTCCCCTCGAGAGGGGGCGGGAGGAGGTCGAGCCAATTTAATGGATGACCTAGTCTTGTGTGGCCTCTAGAGCCTGTTCTACTTGAGGGCCGAACAGGCACACACCATCGAAAGGCAACACCATGACCTGTTGCTGGGCACTGTTTGTAAAACCATAAGTGAGCAGTCAGGAATGGCAGTGGGTACAAATGCCCGCCGCCGCTCGGGAGGCAGTATCGAAGGCGTCCATAGCTGCTTTAACCTGCTGGTTGTTGGACTCTATACCCCTGGTTATGGCTTGAAGAAGCTCCGAATTAGTGCCCAATTCCGGTAGAGCTTCAGCTATTTGTTTGAGGGAATGCCAAAGAATATACTCTTATTGAGAGAAATAGCCCTGCTAGCTGACAATACACATAGTTAGGGTGGATGCAGCAAAGATTCTCTTACCTAAAGTATCTATTTTATGAGATTCTTTGTTTATAGGTCGAGCTGTAGTAGTCTGAGGAAGGACAACCTTATTCTCTGCCAAGACTACAATAGGATCCGCAAAGGCTTGGGAGGCCAAAATAGGTCGATCCTTGGGAGCAGCATACTTCCTATCTATGGACTTAGCCACAGAAGGAATGAGAGCAGGATTATTCCATACCATTTGAGAAAGCATCTCAAAGGAGGGATGTCCGGAACATGAAGGCATTGCAGTCTTAAAAGCTTCCCAGGATCGATGTCCATAGTCTGGAGAGAAAGAGTGGAATTCAAATTTTTCAGCACAGACTTAAATGACAGGTCCTCGACCACAGGCTCTAACAGGATTAGGTCCTGCTCCTTCCACATCATCACCTAGTCCAAGATCTGGGTCAGGCTCAATATCTCCTGACAGTCGAGGAGGTACTGAAATCAGCAGGAAAAGAGGAAGGAAAAGAATTCGGGGAGGAGAAGCCCTGAAGATTGGCTGATGAAAAGCCAGGCCTCGGCGCCGAACACTGAGCGGAAAGGCCGCATGGCACTGATGAAGCAGACGGTACCGAAGAAGAACATGGTGCCAAAAAGCCGCATGGTGCCGAAGACTGTGCCAAAAGGGCACACGGTGCTGAGAAACTGCACAGTGCCGACAGGTGCATCAGTGCTGAGGATGGCCCTGAAATAGGCACTGAGCAACCTACTGACGCCAACCGAACCGACAGCAACCCAGAGCCCTGAATATTAGGATTTGAGGGGAAAGAAGGAAGAATACCAGGAGATAGAGGCATCGGTGTGGCCCCCTGCACTGCAGCCATGCGAGGGGGAAAACACCTGAGCACGGAGTCGACGGCACCAAAGAGGGTGCCATGCGACCAGGGAGGCCCAATCGTCCTGCACAATCTGAAGAGCCAGAGGGCCCCGGAGTGACCGGGCCAGGCAGCTGGACCAACCTCCAAGCCCACTGCTCCATAAGAGCAGCCCACTAATGAAACTGCTCATTGGAAGCATTACCAGAAGGCGGGGAAGGGCTCCAATGTTGAAGAGGTCGGTGACCAGAAACAGAAACCGGCGACTCTGAATGAGGAGACCGGCAACTGACCCCAATAACCGACAGTCGACACGCAGACATATCAGAAGGCGACCTCGAATGATGCCTTCTCTTTTTTGACCTACAGGCCGAAGAAGAGCTCGAGGCCAAACGGTGCCAAAAATGCGACAGTTTTCTTTTATGCTTCCGGGGGGGGACCGCCCTTCCTCTCAGGCACTGGACCGTACGTGGTCAGACCCCCACTCCGGAGAAGGTGACGGACTGGACCCAGCCCAGCTGACTGAACAGCTTTCATACGAAGTCTCCCTACCATCACCTGACCTGCTCGTGGTTGACTCCGTCACTGTAGGCTGAGACTTTTCTTTGATAGGAATAAATCATCATAAGCAGTACTTTTTTCCAAAAATACTACAAAATAAACTGAAAACTATGCTGCTAGTTTGAAGTTGGACTCCCGGTGGGTGAGCGACGTCGTCACTGAAGTGCACTAGACGGCAGGAAAAAAGGAACTGAGGCAGTTTGAAGGTAGACGCCGAGATAGTAATTACCACACGAGCAGAGGCTCGCGGCACTGCTCCTCGTGGCTCCATCTCTGGCACTGGCCCTCCTGCAAAAATTTTGCTCCCGCTGGGTCCTAGTGCCTCCGGCGAAGTCCCATTAGTGTGAATGAGTGGTGGAGGCTTTACGCCCAGGAAGAGCAAGTGACCACATACAAGTACCTAGGCATCACGTTCGATACTGCCCTCTCCTTCCACACCCACATTAATGCCCCGTCAGCCGCCATTAACTCTCGGACTGGCCTGCTATACTGGCATAGGGACTGCCTGCCTCAGGTTGCCCTCAGGCTGGCCATCACCTCCTCCATCAGTCCCTGTGGACTATGGCTTGCTCATCTACACCACAGCTGACAATACTGCCCTCTCAAAATCCAACTCTCCATCAATAAGGCCTGTAGGCTCCTGACTGGTGCCCCCAGGCGAACTCACACCTGCCTTCTCTATACTACCACCAATCTGCTCAACTTTGAGGGGCGACTGCTCTACAGACCTGCTTTCTCGCTAAGAAATCACTGCTAGAACTCTCCCTCCCAGGGGTCTCCACCTCCCACAGCAGTCATCGTCGTCACCACCCATAGTTCTGTTAAGGCCACTTTCAAGGTGCCCAGAACCAAGACCTCTCTTGCCCAGAGGCTTCCTCTACCGAGCCCCCACCTGGTTCAACTCCCTCCTAAGCTGCATCTCCAACTTGCCAAAAGTTGAACTCTCACTGAAACAGCCCTTTGGAACCATATCTTTAATACCCACTGTTGTAGGTGCAACTAACCTCATGTTATAACCAGGGCCCCTGGTGTTCTGCGCCAGAATTTTCTGATTTCTGCGGCAGGGCTCCTTGACTTCTGCGGCAGCATTTTCTGATTTCTGCGGCATGATTTATTCATTTCTCTGGCAGAATGCAGTCCTGTCATTGGTCAAATATGATGTGATGTCATCGATGACATATGCTGAGCATAGAGGAGGGGCTTCAGGATAAACGAGGTGGGAAAGAAAGCCTGACACTATGGAAAAACAGTATATTTATATGAAAATTCACCAAAAACAATGAATTCTGTGGCACTATATATATTCTGCGGCAAATTCCGCAACTGCAGAACCGCAGAATTCCAGGGGCCTTGGTTATAACCTGTGGTACTCGCCCACCTTGCCCCCTGACTTGACAATGTCCCCTGGACAGCCTGTCCCTCCCCCAGACCCACTCCTTCCCTACTAGGTCCAAACAGGGATGTAACCCACCATCTTCTTTGAGGACCTACTATATCCATGAGTGTAACTCACAAAACTCACAATTTTGTAACATTATGTAACCTGTGTATCTATGTTAAATGTTCCTTTTACTGCACCTGTAATGTTATCCTCGGTTTTAATCTGCACTTTAATAACTGTTTTGTTGTTTCCTTCCCTCCCCCCCCCCGCGATGAGGTGCTTTTGTAAATGAGTCCGACTCAAAGGTTGTAAACCCGATTTGTAATGAATAAAAAATGTCTATCTTTATTGGATGAGGAGTTCAGAACTGGGCACAGTACTCCAAGTGGGACTCATCAGTAATCTAGAGAGGTAGCAACACTTCCTTTCTTTTGCTGTCAATACACCTCTTCCTATACAGCCCAGCATCCTGTTTGTCTTATTGTAGGCCTTGTTACACAGACAGCCATGGGTGGTCCGGGATGACTGACAGATGCCAGAGAAGCCCGCTGTCTGGTCGATCTCTCTTGGAAGAGCCTCTCCCACATGCTGCTTGGGTGGTGGTTCCACCATGATCGGTGGAGAGATCGGTAAAGGCCGAACCATGTGTTTCGCTGTCTCTGCGGGTGGGGGAACCAATTTAATCAGCTCTGAAGGAGTCTGCTTCAGCCTGGGAGGTGAAAGCCAGATAATGGCAGGGGTTGGAGCCGGGGTTGGCTTGTTCCCAGACAAAATTAGCTGTTGCCACATGAGGTTCTCTTAGCACCAGAGCCTCTCCTCTAGAGCGCTTATGGCTCTTCCTTGGCCTGACAGCTGAGAGGGTGCTGGACCTCGATCAAGATCGAGCAGGCAGACTCAGTCAATTGGGAGACACTGGCAGGACCGGTGTATTCCCGGGGTTGGGGACCACTTCCTCGGCGGGATTCCCAGCAGGCTGGGTCTCCTCGTCGGGGAAGGAAAGGACTGGAGTCCAATGAAGAGAGTCGCCGACCGGAGTCGGCAACAATGGGTTGATAATTTCAACCTCGATCGACTGTTTGGTAGACTGGCCAGATGGCAAGGCCGAGAAGCCAGCGGCCGAACTGGCGATCTCAACCAAAGTCGAGACTGACGGTTCCTGGGACAAGAACCTCTCCCGATCCCAAAGCGCACTCTCAAGGCGAAGACAATCCCGGGTCCTTCTCCCGTTTATGGGACTGAGAGGAATGTGTGCCCGCAGGACTCTCACCCTTAGTTGGGAGAGACTGGCACAACTCTTGGAAAGAACCCGAGAAGGTGGAGCCCACGTTGAGCGGAACAAAGAAGCTCCAAGAAGAAGATTCTGCGTCCTGAGTCTCTTCTACCTCGAAGGACTGCATAAGTTCCAATTCTTCGGTGGATCCCACAGCTGTGGAAACCGCCCACCTAGCCTCCTTTGATTTCATCGGAGGGTTCTGTTTTTCCGGCCTCCCCAATTTCAGGCGTGTGATACATCATCAAGGACGTTAGGGTGAAGTGCAAGGCAGAAGTCGCACTGAGGTGTTATGGCCAACACCCAAGCAGTAGACACACGCAGCGTGGGGATCGGTGCGCAACATTTTCTGGCCGCATGAACACCGGTGAAATCCAGGGGAAGACTGGTCAAGGAGAGTCACGGTCGCTAATGCGAACTAGACAATGTTTTGGAAGAACCAAAGGTTTAGAAGGCCAGGGCCTACAAAATGCAGGAGCACGAAGGAGAGCCTTACTTCCAGCGAGAAGAAAGATCTGGCATCATGAGGCGGGCCGAGGGTTATCACGTGGGTGGAAGGAGCCAGCTTGAAGACTTCGGTGATCCTTAAAGGAAAGGGACATGCCAATAAGTATGGATGAACATCATATCCACGATCCTAGAAGAAAAGTTGCTCAGTTTTAAGCAACTCTTCAGTGCGGAAAAGATAAATTCTCAATGTTCTTTTCACATAGAGTGTGTGAAGCAGGGCTTCCCTGGATTCTCTGGCTCCACAAAATATACCGTAACTGGTAACTGAATGGACTGATTCAGAGTAAAGTTAGAAACTACTCTTGGAAGAAAGGAGGATTAGTAGGACACCCAATTTCTATGAAACTGTAAGTAAGGTGGTTTGCATAAGTGCCTGTAACTCTGAGATAAGTCTACCTGACAATGCCACCCAAAAATGGTTTTCCATGACAGAAATCGGAGCTCTCATGTATCTGCGGGCTCAAAAGGACATTGTCAATTTTTCAAGTACAAAATTAAAATCCCACACTGGGACAGGGTCCTGAACAGGGGATGTAAATGTAGGATACCTTTCAGGAAGGTTCTAACGAGAGGCAACTGGGAAAATGGTTTGTTGCTCACAGGAAAATGAAAAGCAGAAATAGACAGGTGTACTTTCATCGAGGAATATTTTAGACCACCATCTGACAGAGAATAGGTAGTCCAGTATTCTCTGTGGGGAAAAGTCCGAGAAGTCCAGTTCCTGGGAAGAGGCCCAAACAAAGAAATGTCTCCATTTCATAGAGTAGGAGGACCTAGTAGAGGGCTTTCGAGCCAACCGCAGAACCTCTGCCACCCCTGGGGACACCAGATAATGAGAGAGGACTACGTTCTCAGGAGCCATGCGTGCAGCCACAGGAAGCGAAGGTCTGGGTGTAGCAGGGAGCTGGTCTCCTGTGATAGGAGGATCAGACAAAGAGGCAGAGGAAGAGGATCCCGATCAGACATTTGCAACAGCAAAGGGAACCAAATCTACCTTGGCCAGTAGGGGGCTATGAGAATCATTGATGCCCGGTCTTTTACCAGTTTTAGCAGTACTCTCTGTATGAGAGGAAAGGAGGAAGCATGAAGAAATTGCTCCCATAGACAGCCCATTCTGGCTGCTCCTGGTCAGTGGCTTCTCTTCGGCCCGATGAGGCGTCCTCCTGTCGGCCGGGACTGCATGCCTGCCTCCCTTGTCAGACTGCCCATCGACAATTATGCACCACCTGCCTAGCCCTATTCACCAATCATATCCTAATGAACATGGACCATAGGCAAGCAACTGGTGCAGTATTCATGGACCTATCCAAGGCCTTGATCTTGTTAACCACCCTCTCCTCCTCTCAAAGGCGCACTCCACTGGATGCTCTCCCGGGGACTACCAACTGGTTCCAGAGCTACCTGTCTGATCAGCCATCTTGGGCCCCTGCTCTTCACGATATTTGTTAGTACCCTCGCCTCTGACTGTCTTTCCTGTGAGTACCTCCTTTATGCGGATGACCTAGTCATCTTCCACAGTGCCAAATCCCTCCCTCACATCTCTTCTGTCCTTACGAAGAATTACTGCATCGCCCAAAAGAACAGGTTACTCACCTGTAACAGTAGTTCTAGGAGTGGTATATGTTGTTCATCCACACTCTCTGGCATGTCCCTTTCCCCTTTAAATCTGGCCAAAAAGACTTCAAGCTGGCTCCTCCCACCCACGAGGGTGGTAAATACCTCGGCTCCGCCCCATGACTCCAGATCTTAGCCCGCTGGAAGCAAGGTGGTACACCTAAAGCCGGGGAGGTCGGGTGGGTGCATATGGAAGAACATATACCACTCCTAGAACTACTGTTACAGGTGAGTAACCTGTTTTTCTAGGAGCGTGGATATGATGTTTATTCACACTCTATGGCAGACTTCAAGCAGTTCTCCGTGAGGAGGGAGGCAAGGTGCACACCCCCTACTTAGGAAACAGAGATTGGAGAACAGAGGCCCCAAAACCAGCATCCCTGTGTGACTCAAGGTCGATGTGGTAGTGGGTAATGAAGGTGTTTGCTGACTTCCAGGTAGCAGCCCGACAGATCTCCTGGATAGGGATGTCCCTGGAAGCAGCCACCGATGCAGCCGTATGGTGGGTAGAATGAGCTCTTATCCCTCTGGGAGGCTCCCTGCCTGCCAACTCATAGCACAGACCTATGCATGATGTAATCCATCTCGCAATGGTCCGTTTAGCTACAGGCCTGCCAGAAGCAGCTTCAGCATAGGTGACAAACAGCTGGCGAACCTCTCCCTGAATTTCCGCCATCCTTTCCTTATAATAGGAAAGGGCACGTCTCAGGTCCAGAGTATGGAGCCTGTACTCTGCGTCCAAGGTGTCGTTAGGGTAATATACCGGCACAGTCAACACCTGGTTAAGGTGAAACTTTGACACCACCTTCAGAAGGAATTTTGGGTGGGGGCGCAGAACAACTTTGTCCCTGTGAAAGACCAGATAAGGGGAGTCCACTGAGAGCGCCTGGAGCTCCCCTGTACTTCTGGCTGATGTGATAGCCACCAGGAAGGCAGTCTTCCATGACAAGTGTGAGAGCTCACACTTGTGCATGGGTTCGAATGGCTTGCCCATGAGCTTTGCCAAAGCCAGCAGACATTCCGCGGAGGTGGAGGTTCACTCACTGGAGGGGATATGTGATCCAGGCCTTTGAAAAAGCGCCTGACCACTGTCTCCTGTGCCAATGTCGACTGCCAGTACAGCCAGTAAGCAGAGATGGCTGCCAGGTGCACCACAAGGGTCGATGACCGAAGACCCCCTTTGGACAAAGGCCAAAGGTAGCAGAGAATGTTAGCCACCGGACAGAACAGAGGGTCCATGCCCTTGCCCGACACCAAATGGAAAATCTTTCCATTTGAAGGCATAACATTTCCTGGTCGAATCCTACGAGATGCCTCCATCACGGTGTAGACATCCTCAGAAAGACCCAGAGCCTGGAACTCTAGCTGCTCAGGTACCAGGCTGTGAGGTGCAGGGGTAGAAAGTCCGGGTAGAATACCTTCCCCTGGTTCAAAGATATCCAGTCTGGGTGTGTACAAAGCCGCTCCGGGGCCCTGTAGCTGAGGCTGAGGAGATCTGGATATAAGAACTGGAGGGCCAATCTAGGGCTACCAGGATCACCTTCGTCTCCTTCTCACCTTGAGTAACACCTTGTGGATCAAAGGAAATGGAGGAAAGGCATAGAGAAGACCTGGGGTCCACGGCCTCGAAAAGGCAACCCCCTGCAGCGAGCCCTGCTGAGAGGCGGGGGGCGGGCATCGTACAGCCCCAGCTTGGTGTTCTCCCTGGAGGCAAACAGGTCCACCAGCGGTATGCCCCAACAGGAGAACAGACTGTAAGCTACCTCTGGATGGAGAGACCACTCATGGGATGTCTGGCCTATGCGGCTGACAGCATCAGCCAGCTGGTTCGAGACTCCTGCCACATGGATGGCAAGGAGATCCGCCTCCAACCGTCCGACAAACGTCCAGATCCGGAGTGCCTCCTTGCATAGCAGGCAGGAGTGCGTGCCGCCCTGTTTGTTGAGGTAGTACACGGTCGTGGTATTATCTGTCTAGGCTTGAACCACTTGACCCCGGAGCTGAGGAGCAAAAGCTTACAGTGCCAGTCTGACTGCTCTGAGCTCCAACAGGTTGATATGGCAACGGGACTCCTCAGGGGTCCAGAACCCATGGGCTCTGTGGTCCCCCATGTGGGCTCCCCAGCCCGTGAGAGAGGCATCAGTCACGAGGACGACCGTCGGCTCGGGGCGGGCAAACGGGACCCTTCCTGCAGACGACTTGGGACGGTCCACCATTGAAGAGCACCCCACATCTTCTGGGTGACAGCGACCAGCTGATGGAAAAAACCCTGATGCTGAAACCACTGAGAGGCCAGCTCCCACTGGAGGGGAGGCATGTGCAACCTGGCCCAATAGACCACTGAGGTGCACGCTGCCATGCAACACAGAAGGCGCAGGAAGTCCCAGGTAGGGCGCATGTGCCCAACCAGAAATGACTGGGCAAAGGAGGAAAGAACCTCCACCCTGTCCTCCGGAAGCCAAGTTCTGGCTTGATGAGAGTCAAACTCTGCCCCGATAAAGCCCATCACCTGAGAGGGCACGAGTTCCGACTTGGTCTCATTGATCAGGAGGACTAATTGGGAACAGGTTTGGAGGGCCAGGTCCCTAAACCTCTCCACCTCCTGCAGGGAGGAACCCGCCAGGAGTCAGTCATCGAGGTAGGGGTAAATGCGAACCCCTTGACACCGAAGATGGGCTGCCACCACTGCAATGCATTTGGTGAAGACCCAAGGGGCCGATGACAGGCCGAACGGCATGGCTCGGAACTTATACAGGGTCCCTTCGACCCTGAAGCAGAGGAATCGCTGGTGGGATGGACGGATTGGGACATGAAAGAACACGTCCTGTAGAGCCAGTGAACAGAACCACATGTTTCGCTCCAGAGATGGTATGATCTGGTTCAGCGTTACCATCCGGAAGGTGCGAGACCTGAGATATCGGTTCAGGTCATGGAGATCTAGGATGAGGCACCAACCCACCATCCGCTTGGGCACCAGGAAGTACCTGGACACGAAGCCTGGGTCTATAGGTGGATCCGGCACTGGAGCTACCGCATCCTTGCATAGGAGCTGAGCAAGGTCGTCCCGAAGGGCCGACTGAGCGCCAACTGAGATCTTTTCCTCCTGTGGGACATGGGCTCGGCAAGGTGGTTACTGCTCGAACTCTAGAGGCAGTCCCTGACTGACCACTTTCAGGACCCACCTGTATGAAGTGATACTGGACCAGGCAGAAAGAAAGTGGCAGAGCCGGCCCCCCACGGGAGGACCCAGAACTGGCGTGACGGGTGTAGGGGTGGCCACCCCTGACCTGTCACTGCGCAGGCTTAGAGGAGGAGGAGGAGGAGGAGGAGACTCCTGGACTGGCACTCCGGTTTCCTCTGCGGGGCTGTTGGGGACCCTGCTTGGGCCTAGAGTGCCAAGCTTGAACCTGCTGATGCCGATACTGCTGACCTCCTGGAAGGGCTGCCTAACCGCAGGGGAAGAGTGCCGAAGGGCTTCTTCTTGCGCTTCTGCTGGTTCTTGCCCGAAGAACTCTTTGCAGAAATGGCATCCAAGGTGGCATTAGACTGCTCTATGCGCTGGAGGTGACCTGCCACTCCAGGACCGAAAAGGTCGGTGCCAAGGGAAGGCACATCAGCTAGCTTGTGCCGAGTATCCGCCGGAAAGGAGGATAAGCTCAGCCAGACCCTGTGGCGAGTGGCTACTGCGGCTGCTAGTGAACGGGCACAGGAATCTCCAATGTCCAGAGCCATCTGGAGCTGCTGTTTTGCAACAGCACAGCCCTGGTCACAGACTTGCTAAACCGTGGTCTGCATGTCCGCTGGGAGATGAGGGAGGACTTCATCTAGTGACCCCAAGAGGGCATGAGAGAAGTGTGCCATGATCACTGCCGAGCTGGCCTGACGAAGGCCCAATGATGAGGCCGCATATACCTTCCGGGCAGAATGGTCCATATTTTTGGACTCCTTGTCCGGAAGGCAGTCAGTATCCAATGAGCTACCCGTGCGCCTAAACACTGAGGCAGTCACAAGGTTCTAGGCCGAGGGATGCACCGTGAAGCCCGCCAAGGACACCATGGATACAGTGTACTTGCGAGCCATGCAGGCAGATGGAGCCGGGCAAGAGGCAGGGTGCTGCCATAGCTCAAGGGCCGGGCCAACAATGGCTTCGGCCACTGGAAAGGCCTCCATCCTCCTCTCAAGGATATCCATAAGAGGATATTCTGCCTTCTTTTGGATAGGCTGCAATGGCATACCAGTGGACTTAGAAGTAAGTCGAAGGATGCCCTGGAAGGAGGAAGGACCTTCCTCCAGGTCTGTCACTGACAACTCATCATCAGGGTGTGAGTGAAGACCAGTGGCATCAGAGTCAGAGGAATCAAGATACAGGCGTCTCCCGCCTATGTTTTTCAATACGCCGAGGGTGATCAGGGACAACAGTGATGGACAGACGACTGGGCAAGCCTTATCTCTCCAATCCTCCTTCGAGGGGGCACCTCCCTGAAGCTGCTTAGGCGGTGGCTCCACCAAAATTAGTGGGGAGACCGGAACCAAGAGCAGGAATGCGCGCCGGTCCCATCGAGGGAGAACCAGAGTCTCAGTACCGGAGGAGTCTGAGTCGGCCAAAGAGGTTGGGGCCAAGTAATGGCCAGTGTAGACGGAGTAGCCAGCTTCTGACCAGTCAGAATTAAATGCTGCCACATGAGGTCCTCATAACGTTGATGGAGCTTCCGTCTAAGTTTCTCCTCATCCGAGGAGGATGAGGAATGGTGGCGGAGCCTCTTCCGGGAGTGTTTGTGACCCTTTTTCGTCTTTTTCAACCGGGGTCCTACTCCTCGATCAAGACAGACTGTGTCAGCTCTGTCAATCGGGAGAGGCCGGATTCGGCGAAAACTGAGGTTCTGGCTCCTGTCCCTCGATCGGGATACCCAAAGGACGGGTCTCCTCGTCGGGGAAAGAAAGGATGGGTGTCCTTTCCAAAGAGTGGTCGAGCAGGGTCCGCGACAACGGCTCAATCTGGTCGAGAGAAATCTTGGCAGTTCTGCCATATCCTCGGGAATCGGTGCCTTGGCCTAACTGAAGGTCCGAGAAGCCGGCGGCGAGGCGATCTCGACTGAAGCCGAGACCACCAGGTCCTGTGAATCGGACCGCTTCGGTCCCAGGAACGCCTTCCTTTGGCCAGAAGATGATTTGGGGTCCTTGTCCTTTTCTTAGGACAGAGAGGAGTGCGAGCCGAGGCGCCTCACCCTTGGTAGGGAGAGAGACTGGCACAGCTCCCGAAAGGACCCAGTGAAAGTAGAACCCAGGTTAAGCCGCGAAAAACTTTGGCTGGCTGAAGCTTGAGCAGCTTCCTCTTCAAAGCCGCCATCTGGTAGAGCTGCTCAGCGGATCCCACGTCAAGAGAAACCGCCCACCTGGCCTCCTTGATTTCACAGGTGGATCATAAGCTCTGGTCTCCCCAGTTTTAGGCACGCCTTGCGGTCGTCCAGGACGTTGGGGTGGAAGGTCAGACAGATGGTGCAAGAGGTGGTGTCATGCATGACACCCAAGCAGTAGACACACGAGAGGTGGGGATTGGTGCGCGACATTTTCTGTCCGCAAGGACACCGGTGAAATCCAGGGGACGACTTGTCCCCCATGTTTGATGTGCTCAGATTGGTATCGTAAACTCTGATGCGTTTTAAAGAAAGCGGTTGCGGTGAAAACAGTCGTTGAGAATCCAGGGCCTACGACCTGCAGAAGTAGCACGAGGGAACCTGAATCTTCCAGCGGAAAGGAAGATCTGGCATAATGGGGCAGAACCAAGGTATTTACTACCCGGGTGGGTGCGAGGAGCCAGCTTGAAGACTTTCTGGTGAATTTAAAGGAAAGGACCGCCAGAGAGTGTGGATGAACAACATATCCACGCTCCCAGAAAATGTATGTTTATTGTAAACTCAAACATAACTTAAAAAAAAAAAAAATGAATACCATTAGGTTGGTCTTAAAACACCTACCTGCCACAAACCCATGCTGATTGCTGTCCTCGAGTCCACTGCTCTCTCACGATTGCACAAGGTCCTCTTTGAAGTATCTCCATCAGTTTAACCACAATACAGGTAAGTCTTACAGGTCTGTAGTTACCCTGTTGCTCCTTGTCCTCCCCTCCCCAATGGAGCGGGACTACGTCCGCTATCCTCCAGTCTTTTGATGCTACTCCTGTCCGAACTGAGCCATTGAATAGCCCTACCAGGGGTTCAGTTACTTCTGTTGCCAATTCCTTTAGCACCCTTGGATGCACCCCATTTGGCCCCAAGGCTTTATCTTTAAGGCTTCAAGCCCTTTCTGAATCTTTTCACTCATAAGTACTTGCTGCCTCATCTCAGGGATACCTCTTACAGCTGTCTTAATGCCACTCTGGCAGAGACCCTTTGTCTTCCCTTGTGAAGACAGAACAGAAGCAGTCATCAAGAATGGCTGTTTTCTGCCCATCCTCCTCAGATACCCTACCAATTCCTCCTCCATCCTTTCTTTTGTCCCCTAATATCTCTAAAGAACCGTCTTACCTTCCCTTGACCCCTTCCACAATACACAGCTCTGTGTCCATCTCTGCTTCTCTGACCACCCTCTGTTTCCCCGGTCTCATTTGGTACTCTCTCCATTCTCTTTTCCTCGTACCTGGTGAAAGCCTTCTTTTTGGCTCTCACTGCTTCACAGACCTTTCCAGAGAACCATACTGGTGTCTTGTATCGGTTTCTTTTGATTATCATTTTGAAGCAAACTCTGTTGCTTCGAGAATGGCTCCCTTGATTGCCCCCGTCCTCCTCAAACTGTCCACTCCGACTAACTTGTACCGCACCAACACCCTCATCCGGCTGCAGTTTGCCCTTCTGAAATCCAGGACTTCAGCCTTTGATGAGGACTTACATGCTTCCAGGCCAGTTCTAACAGTTTAGATTTATGCTGCTGGACCCCAGTGGCTCCCCTGCCCTCACTCCTCCTACCACCTCAGAGTTGGTGAGCACCACACTGAAAACATGGCAGCCAAAGATTCAGGATTTTTTAAGGCCATGTTTAAAAAAAAAAAAATTGGAAAACCTAGTACTGTTCTGTGCAGAAATTTGAGGGTGTAATGAATGTTTAGAGAACCTGAAATACATTTAAACAATTTTCAAGAAAAAGTGCCCTCAGAAATGGTTAGGGCGGAATTGGGTTTGTAGTCCATTAATTTATAAACCAGATTAGGGTATTAAACCATAGGAAAAGGATGTGAGACATGACAGAAAATATATTTCCATAAATTGCCTGGGGGGATGACAGCCTTGTTGAAACTAAAAAATAAATAGGTTACTCACCTGTAACCCTAGATCTGGGAGTGGTACATAGCTCACATCCACACACTGGCACTTCCACAGGAAAATGCTGATTTGCCAGAAAGTCTTCAAGCTAAGCTCCTCCCACCACACAGGTGGTATATCCCTCAATTCCACCCCATGACATTGGATCTTGCACGCTGGATGCAGGGATATGTATGCCACTTGCAAGGGGATGCCATGTGGGTGGTGTGGATGTGAACTATACCCCACTCCTAGAAAGCACAGTTACGTAAAAACTTACTTTAACAGTAAATCTTTGAGGAGTGTTTCTTGTAGTAGGTAATACTTTTGGGTTACTAGCAGAGGTTGCTGTGGCACACGGCAGCTCTTCTTGCAATTTTTTTTTTTATATAAACACACACACACACACACACACACACACACACACACACACACACACACACCAGAGACCGCCCACACATGACATTAGCTTCATGTTTCCTATACAAGTGTAGGTGGTCCCTGGTTTCCGCAGTTCCCCCACCGGATTCAGTTCACCAAGCGAGGACCGAGGGGAACCAGAGGTACCAAAGGAGTCCCAACCAATTGGACCAGAATTTGTTCTCTTAGAGAAGGAGAGGGATGGAGGGTAGGAACAGACCTACTGCAAGAGACACTCCGAGGATCTAAAGTTATGGTAAGTTTTTATGTAACTGTACTATCTTCCATAGAGTGGTCTCTTGCAGTAGGTAATACTTTTGGGAATAATCCCAAGCAGTAATGTCCATGTGGGAGGACAGTTATGACAGAAGACCTTGTAAGACTACACAGCAGAAGGCCGCCCTACGTCACAAGGCAATATCCAGATTGTAATGCCTTGTGAATTTATGGATTGAGGACCAGGTAGCTGCACTGCAGATATTTGAAATGGAAGCTCCTTTAAAGCAAGCTACAGTAGTGGCCATAGCTCTAGTGGAATGGGCTTGGACAGGTCCAGGTAAACGCTTGTTGTATTTTTTGTAACAAAATCTAACACAATTTGCCAACCAGCCAGAAAGGCTTCTTTTAACAACTGGGAGGCCTTCTCGGCCTGAGGCAAAAGAAACGAACAGTTGAGAAGTTTTTCTAATCGATTGCGTCCCATTAGTATAGTAGCGTAGTATATGATGGACATCTAAAATATGTAGTAGATGTTCACCTTCATTAGAGTATTCAGGATAGTATACTGGTAGCTCCAAGGACTGATTCAAAGTATGTTCAGAGACTACTTTAGGAAGGAAGGAAGGGTTGGTACAAAGTACCACCCTGTCCTTGTGGAAAATCAAGTAAGGTTCCCTACACACGAGGGCATGAAGCTCAGAAATACGGCAAGCAGAAGTGACAGCCACCAGAAATAGGGTTTTCCCCATGAAAGTAAATAAAGTTCACAAGTGGCTGCTAGCTCAAATGGTTCAAGAGTCAATTTTTCTATCATAAAATTGAGATCCCATGGAGGAGTGAGTTTTCTAATAGGTGGTATAATATGCAACAGTCCTTTCAAAAACATCTTAGCTAGATGATGATGGTACAGTAATCTGCCATCTAGAGGTTCATGGAAAGCAGAAATGGCGGTCAAGTGGACTTTGATGGAAGAGTAACTTAAACCTGACTTAGATAACGAGGCCAGGTAGTCTAGAACTTTTGTCAGTGGACAGGAATAAGGATCCAAAGATTAAGAGGCAGACCATATGGAAGTGTTTCCATTTGGAATTGTATGTTTATCTGGTTGCTGGCTTACGTGAGGCCAACAGAATATTGGCAACAGGAGAGGACACTTGTAATCTAGTTATGAAAGCATCCTCTAGAGTCAAGCGTGAAGGTGTAAAGCCTTCAGATTGGGGTATAGGAGAGACCCTCGACAGAGTCAAAAGGTCCAGTCTGCTTGGCAACAGAATGGGTTCCCGTACTGATAGCTGTTGGAGTAGGGGAAACCACGTTTGGCAATGCCACATTGGAGCTATGAGTATCATTGTGGCTGATTCTAGTTGTAGTTTCAGTACAGTCCATTGCAGGAGAGGGCTGGGGGGAAGCATATAAGAAAAGTCACGTCCTTGGTTGGGACATGGCATCTATAAAATGTCCCTGTTTGTTCGGGATAATGGAAAAGTAATTGGGGAGATGGTGATTCAATGGGGAGGCAAACAGATCCAGCTGTGGGGTTCCCCATAGGTAGAAGATTTCTGGGAGTACTTGCTCGTGAAGTGTCCATTTGTGAGTGGAGGACTGGCAACTCAGCCGGTCAGCTAACTGGTTGCAACATCCCGGTAAGTGGATGGCCATTAGCATTAGCTGTTGCCTGATGGCTTCTTGCCAGACTGCAAGGGTCTCCCCATGCATAGGGTACGTGATTTTGTACCTCCTTGCTTGAGGTAAAATACCACTGCAGTGTTGTCTGATTGAATCGGCAATGGTCCTGGTGTCGGGTAGGGCTGGAATGCCTGAAGAGCTAGACAGACTGCTTTCATTTCTTGGACACCGATATGAGAGTGATGGGGAGAGGTGGTCCAGTGGCCTGGTGTCTGATAAGTACCAAAGTGCGTGCCCCATCCCTCTAGGGAAGCATCCGTGGTTAACGTTAGCATAGGAGGGAGGGACCAGAGAGGCATTCCTTGACTCAAATTGATTCTGGAGGTCCACCATGTCAGGGTTGACTTCAGAGAGGGAGTGATCCTGATTGTCTTCGAACTGTCCTGTTTTTTGGGACCACTGATTCTGGAGGGTCCACTGGACAGGTCTCATGTGAAGATGGGTAAATGCCACCGTAGGTATGGCAAAGGACATGTGACCCAGAAGGCGAAGCATTTGTCTGGCTGTGACCATTTTCTGAGTCTGTATCTGTGATGCCAGAGACAGAAGTGTGTCCTACCGAGCAGGTGGGAGGTAGGCTCTGGCTGTGACTGTATCTAGGAGAGCTCCAACGTAATGGAAGGACTGTGTCGAACTGGGGCTGAACTTTGGCCAGTTGACTGATCCCTAGATCACTGAACATCTTCAGGGTAGCATCTAGGAGGCAAGCAGAGCTACTTTGGAGTCTCCTTTGATTAGTCAATCATCTAGATATGGAAGATGAAGTGTCCTTTTCTTTGTAAGGCTGCTTCCACCACTGCTAGGCATTTGGTGAACACTCCTGGGCTGAAGAGAGGCCAAAAGGGAGCACTCGAAACTGGTAGTTTTGACCCAGTAGGTGGAGGCGCAGAAATTTGTGGTGGGCAGGGTGGATGGGGATATGCAAGTGAGCATCTTTCATATCCAGCGCACAAAGTCAGTCTTCCTGTTTCAGAACATGTATGATGGTGTTTAGAGTGATCATGTGGAAATGTTTGTACTGGATGTAGAGATTCAGTTGTCTCAGGTTCAGTATCGGTCTGAGGCCTCCAGTTTGTTTGGGTACCAGAAAGAAGTGGGAGTAAAATCTTGTTTGATGTTCTGAAAGGGGCACTGGTAAAACAGCTTTCTTGGCCAAAAGAGCCCTCAATTCCTCCTGAAGGATGGGTATATGGTCTGGAGGATAATGAATCTTCCGTAAAGGGCAAGGGGGTGGGGCGGAGGTGAAATCTAGAGTGTGACCCTTGTGTATAATCTAAAGTACACATTTGTCTGAAGTGATAGTTTTCCAGGCCTCCAGATGGAGGGCAAAACAATCGCCACAGCCTCCGAGGCCTGGTCGGGGAAGCAGCAAGAAAAGCCCTACTGGGTCACTGGGTGCCGGGCTGCCCAGCCCCTCCAGAAGGGCGGAAGCGGGATCCCCTGGCGGCAGAGGTGTTGCCTCTGGTGGACTGGGTAAGACCTCTGAAGCCACCTTTGGTATTAGCTTTGTATTTTCCACCCTTTCAGAATAAGAGTATTGACTATGGTAGGTTGTATACGGAGTATGGTACATGCCGTGAACCTTACGTACGGTTCTGCCGGATGCCTGTAGGTCATCTAGTAAATGTTTGAGTATCTGGCCCGAATAGCTTGGACCCATTAAAGGGGGCATTAGCCACTTTATGTTGTATATCAAGTGCAAAACCTGAAACATGAAGCCAGGCATGGCGACACAAGGAAATGCCAGCAGCCGATAGTTGGGCTGAGGTATCTACAGCATCATATCCCGACCTGAGTAAGTGACGAGAGATGGAATTGCTAGTTGACATGGTCGCCAATAATGTTTCCCTTTCTTGTGAAGGAGGGAGTTTACTGAGAACTTCAATGGCAGAAGCCCCAAGGGTACATTGATATTTAATCATATGACCCATATAGTTTAAGATTCTGATATTCATGATACCTGAGGAAAATACCTTTTTCCCTAGGTAGTCAGTTCTTCGGGATTCCTTATCAGGCGGTAAGGAGCGCATGTGTTTAGGTCTTTTAGAATGGTCATGAGTGACAGTAATGACCACTGAATCCACTTCTGGGATGGTGGACAGAAAAGGATGGTCCAGAGGAGCTTGATAGAAACAATCCACATTGCGGGGAACAGGTGCAATAGCTGAAGGCTGATGCCAGGCAGCCAGCATGGCATTCTGGTAAGCTGGTATTAGTGGGGGAACCACTAACCCTGGCTCCTCTGGTAATTCAAGATATTCTGCCATATCCTTACATTGTTTGTCATGTTCTGTAGTACAGAATTCCATGACCTTTTATATTTGAACCAGCATTTCATTAAAGGTCAAGTCATCCGGGGGAGAGACTGTGGAAGGTCTAGGCAGGTCCTCGTCCAGAGAAGAGATTCCTGAATAGGGAGAGTCAGGATTTGGAAAATCCAGATCTTGGAACTCTTTCGTCAATATCACCGGGGAAGTCAAACAGTAATTCTTGTTCATCTGACAAATAATCCTCCATGTTAGGAGGAGGGGACCAGGGTGGTATGGTATCCCTGTCACTATGAAATCATTTAGGTGGAGGAGTAGGTGATCGGAGAGGATCACCCGACTCTCCTGGGTCAGAGGGCTGGGAGTGCCACATGGCATGCAAGACACGTCGTACTACGTTGGTGATGTTCCGTTCTTGAGAAGAGGGGGCATGTTGGGAAACAAGTGGGGTGATAGAGGGGATGGGGGACAGTGTGAGCAGGTCTTGTACCTGGGTGGTAAAGACAAAGGTCCCGATCTCTGTCCGCCTAACTCCTGTAAGAGGCCACCTGCGAGGGTGGAGGGGTAGTAAGTAACACTGTTCCACATGTCCCCCCCCCCCCCGAAGAATGCGGGGTCTCATCGAAATTGTCAGATGCCGTAGATGGAAGAAGAGCCCCTGTCGGAGAAGCAGTGTATTTGACTACCTGTAAAACACTAAAAAGTGTCGTCGACAAGAGGGTATAAGCCTCCGTCAATGGGGCAGTTATAGTTTTAACTGCATTTAAGGTGCTGGAAAGCGCCAATAAGAGCATATGAGCCCCCGTCGATGAAGCAGCGGTTGAAGGATGCGCCATTGATGGAGGGACACCTGAAACGGTGACAGTCGATGGGTGACGAGGCAGGGAGTGCGAGGAGGGTTTCTCCTTCTATGGGTAATGAGAATCAGTGGTGGGGGAGCCCTTGGTAAGAGCCCCCTGGTTCTCCAAGAGAGACATTTTCTGCTCCATTAAAAAGGTGTTGAATTTCAAGCAACCATTGTCGACGAGTTGCCCGATTAAATTCCTGACAGAAACTGTAGGAACTGGTGTCGTGTGTGGGTCCCAGGCACCTTACACAAGATGTATGGTTGTCAAAGTGGTATATCTTCCTACCGCAACAGAAGGAACAAAATAGTGCTTGCATGAAGAATCTTAGACATTGTTTGGTGGTCCAAATTCTTGTCTGACTGCTACACAGAAGTTGAAGTAGCTGCTGTGCGTGAGCTGAAGACAGGGGGAAAATGAACTGAGGTTACCAGGGACCGCCCACACAGGACGACATCAGCTTCCTGTTTCCTATATGTGTGGGCGGTCCCCATTGTCAGTTCATTTTCCCGCTGTCTTCAGCTCATGCGCAGCAGCTACTTCAACTTCTGTGTAGCAGTCAGACAAGAATTTGGACTAACAAAACTGCTAGAAGAGCTGCCATGCGCCACAGCAACCTCTGCTGGTAACCCAAAAGTATTACCTACTGCAAGAGACCACTCCATGGAAGATCTATCGTTACAGATGTGTAACCTATTTTACTAGGAGCATATATAGTTCATTATCCACACACTGGCAGACATCTAGCAGTTCTCTGGGAGGAGGGGGGAAAGGTGCACACCCCTATTTTGCAAACAGACTGGAAAACAGAGGTACCAAAAGAAGCATCCTGGCAAGGCCCTAGGTCTATGCTGTAATGGGAGATGATGGTGTGTAAAGACTTCAAGGTGGCAACCCTTCAGATCTCCTGGATAGGAATGTCCCTGTAAACAGTCACGGAGGCAGCAGTATGTCTGGTGGAATGGGCCCTAAACCCTACAAGAGGCTCCCTACTAGGCATGCTGTAGCAGAGGTTGATGCAGGATGCTAGCATCCACATGCCAATCATCTGCTTTGCTGCTGGTCTGTCAGGCGTGGCTTCAGCGCAAGTTACAAAACATCTGATGAGCCTCACCCAGAACTCCAGCCATGCACTCCTTATAATGAGAAAGCATCCTCTAAGTCCACAGTATGGACCCTGTAGTTAGCCTCTGAGGAAGGGTAGGTAAAACAGACCAGGAGGTTTGTCACCTGGTTAAGAAGGAACTCCGATGCAACCTTCAGGAGGAATTTTGGGTGGGGGTGAAGGACGACTCTTCTTGTGAAGACCAGATAAGGAGACTCCACTGAGCACCAGCTCACTCACTGATCCTTCTCCCTGATGTGACAGTCACCAAGAAGGCCGTCCTCCATGACCTGTGACATTTCACACCTGAGCACAGGTTCAAACAACTTGCCCACAAGCACAGCCAGCACCAGCAATAGGTCCAGTGGTGGTGGTGGTTCATGCACTGGAGGGGACAAGTGGTCAAAGCCCTTGAAAAAGCACCTGATCACCTTCTCCTAGACCACCACTGGTATATCAGCCAGTGCCCAGTATGCAGAGATAGGTGCCAGGTAAACCTTTAAGGTCGCTGCTCACAGCTCCAGCTGGGAGAGGGACCAAAGATACTCCAAAATATGAGCAAATGGGCAGGCAAGGGGATCAAGATCCTTGCCCGGACACCAAATGGAAAACTGCATCCATTTAAAGGTGCAACACTGGCAAGTCGACTTCATGTGACCACCACAACATGGAGCACAGCTGCTGAAAGACCCAGAGCCTGGAACTCTAGCCATTCAAGAACCAGGCTGTGAGGTACAGGAACTGAAGATCCTGGTTCAAAACCATCCCCTGCTGTCTGGTCAGCAGGTCCAGATGAAAAGGCAACCACCATGGAGGTCTGCTGCTGAGGCTGAGGAGATCAGGTTAACAGAACTGACATCACCAGTCTAGAGCTAGCAAAGTAATCCATACCTTGACCACCACCTTGTGGACAAGAGGAAGGGAGGAAGGTATACATGAGGTCTGGGGTCCATTGCCTCATGAAGGCATCCCCCATCAATGTCCAGGACTGCAGGGACAGGCACAAAACAGCCTCAAGTTTGTGTTCTCCCAGGAGGTAAACAGATCCACCACAGGTGTGCCCCCCACAGGGAGCATAGGTGGTTCACCACATCAAAATTCAGGGACCAACCATGCAACGTCTCTCCCACCCAGCTGAGAGCGTCTGCCAGCCAACTGCTCACCCCAGTGACATGAATCACCAAGATATCTGCACTCAGGCTGTGCACAAGAATCCATGTGCAGAATGCCTCCCAACACAAGGGAAAGGAGTGCATGCTACCCTGCCTGTTCAAGTAGAACATGTTCATGGTTTTGTCTGTCTAGAACTGTATGACCCAACTCCTCACTACAGCAGTGAATTCTGTCAAAGCAAGCTGCACTGCATGCAGCTCCAGCAGGCTGATGTGGTGAGAGGACTCAAATCAAATCAACTTTATTTATATAGCGCCTTTCAGCGCCAAGGCGCTGTACATATACATAAAATAGATTAATACAACATTAACATACGTCAACTATATTTAAATAAAGGCTAAACTAAATAAATATGTTTTTAAACCAATTTTAAAACCATCGACGGTTGGGCATTCTCTCCCTGGGTGACCGGAACATGTGGGCTCTCCAGTCCCTCAGGTGAGCACCCCACCAGAGACATGGACAGTAACAACTGGTTCTGGGCAAACAAATGGGATTCCCTCCTCCAAATGGTCTGGGATCAACCACATTTGAATGGCATCTAACACTGGCTGGGTCATCGTGACTGGCTGGTCCAAGTGTCCTGGACGCCAGGACAACTGACAGCCCAATTCCCATTGCAGGTGTCACATCCTACTGAAATGATTGAGCAAAGGAGTTATGATACAGTGCCCAGTCCACAGGGAGGTGCTGCCTTGGCTTGCACAGAGTCTAGCTCTGCCCCGATGAAGTGAATCACCTCCAAAGGGATCAGTTTGGACATGGTCAGGTTGACCAATAGGCCCAAGTCTCTGCAGATCTGGAGAGCCAGATCCCTGGACCACTCCACAGCCTCGCTGAAAAGCCCAGCTATGAGCCAGTCATCCAGATATGGGTATACCCAGACACTCTTGAGCAGCAGGAAGGCTGCTGCCATGCACTTGATGAAGACCCTCGGCGTGGATGAGCACTCAAATGGCATGACTTGGAATGATACAAAACCCCTTCTGCATGGAACCGAAGGTACCGCCAGCTGGACAGATAGACTGGAATGTGGAAGAATGCATCCTGGAGGTCCCGGAAGCAGAACATGATGCCCTGCTCTAGGGAGAGTATGATCTGGTTCAGAGTTAACATCTGGAACTTCCGCTTCCTCGTGTACTGAGTGAGACTATGTAGATCCAGTATGGGGTGCCAGTCCTCCCCCCCAACCCTTTTGGGACCGGGAGAGACCTGGACATGTACCCGAACCTGCCAGGGTATCTGGGACACGAGCTACAGCCCCTTTTGCTAGGAGCTGAGCGATGTCCTCACAAGGACTCCCATGGAGTGTGGGATCAGTAAGGCGGGATAACCTCAAAATCTAGAAGCAGCCCTCTGCCTACCACTTTGAGAACACACTTGCCCATAGTAATGACGGACCCGTGTGGCCAGAAGTGGCAAAGCTGACCACCACAGGAAGCTGGGACAAGGACTGGGCATGTGGGTGGTAGACACCCCAACCCTTTACTAGGCAGCTTTGGAGGGGGCACCAGCTGCTCAGGCCAGAGGCACACCACTTTCCTTACCCCCATCAATTTTTGGCCCCTCGCCAGAGAACTTGGTCTTGGGGCATCGGGACTGCTATTGGCCTGCTGGGGCAGCTACTAAGGCTGTTGTGGCTGAAAGGACCAAAACTGAAAGGCCTTTTTCAGTTATGTGCCTTAGGGTCCTTCTGGGACAAAGCCACAAAGTCCAAGGTGGTGCTCGACTTCTCAATCTTGGTGAGTCGCCTCTCCACTCCTTGGCCAAAGAGGTCAGTGACCAAGAAAGGAACATCGGCCAGCTTGTGCTGCGTGTCCATATAAAGGTGGAGAGCCTCAGCCAGGCCCTGTGATGCATCGTGACAGCTGCTGCCATGGCACGGACACAGAAGTCACCCATGTCCAAGGCCATCTGTAGCTGCTGTTTAGCCACTACTTGACCTTGGTCTCTGATCAAGCTTTCACCAGCAACTGCTCTTCAGCAGGCAGGTAGGGAGGGAGGACATCTAGCACTCCTAACAGGGAGTGACCAAAGTTAACCAGCATCATGGTGTAGGTCACCTTACACAGGGCAGGAAAGGAAGCAGCACAAGCACAGACCTTCTTGGCTACTTTTGTCAAGCGTCTTAGATGTTTTGTCTGGGGGCTTCTCCATGTCATTTTGGTTTCCAGACATCTGGAAAGCCAAGTCCGTGATCAGACCCTCACCTGAGGGATGGTCCAAAAACCCACAAAGGGGCCCAGAAGAAAGCATGTACTTGCAGACCATACTGGCAGCGGACCATACTGGTAGAAGGTGAAGGGCAGGATGCTGGATACCGCCAGTGCTTCAGGGTCAGCCCCAATACGCTCTCAACCACGAGAAAGGCAACACCCAGGGATCTGTCCCTATCGAGCATGTCTGTGAAGGGGTATTTAGCCCTTTACTGAATAGGCTCAAGAGGGACAGACATGGACTCCAAGATGAGTCCGAGTACAGCCCTGAATGACATGGGCCCAGGGTCAGTAGCTAATTCCTCGACCGATATGCAGTCGAAGGTATAAGTCCTCAACAGCAGGGTGAAGCATCAAAGTCATCTGAGGACTCCTCAAAAATGACCCACAACAATGGTCAGCTGGTGCAGGGGCAAGGCACCGACCTGCTGCACTGGCGACCTGCGTTCAGGAACAGATATGGGTCGTCAGAGGGCTGCCCGGGGAGGGATAAGGATTTGAGCATCCAGCAACTGCTCTCCTTCTCCGGGGGAGGGTGGGGTGAGTGATCAGTGCACTACAGACACCTAGGTGCACCGTACGTACAGACATCAACAAGTTTCGGGGGCGGGGCAGACGCTGGACATCATTGCACGTCCCCATCCCCACGTAAAGGGGAAATAATCCACTACCTGTTGCCTAGAAGAAGCCAGCCCCTTCAATTAGCTCCCGTTGCTGGCTCCTGAACTATCCCGTCCAACTGTGGCATGAGGGAAGTGCTGCAACCCGCCCAAAGGGAAAGCGGTGGGGTACTGGGAATGCGGCTACATTGGGAGTGGATGCAGTGGCCTATGACCTGGGCAGAGGTAACGGCCGCAGGACTGGTGACAAAAAGTACAATTTAAAAAAAAAAAAAAAAAATGACCCACAACCATTTGCAACCGAGGACCACCAGAGTCTCGTCCGACTGCATAATTTCCATAGACAGCTAGCTTGGCAAGGCCTTGAAGTCCTTCGTTGGGGTTCCCACCAAAGGACAAGTGGAGGCAGCTCCACCCACAAGGGTAGTGAGACAAGTACTGGGGACATCTGTTGAAAATGGACTGGCATGGGCATGATCAGCGCCTGCTAGTCAATCACAGGTGTTGGGTGAGGGGTACAGCCCTACCCTGCCACGCAATTGTCCACTGGTGCCAGAGAAGCTCCTCATAGTGCTGCTGCATCTGAAGGCGGAGTCCCTCCTCAGAGGATGAGGATATCTAGGAACACAGACTGTGACACCTCCCAATTAAGTGAGAGCATGGGTGGTGCCTCAACCAAAAGCTCAACTGTCAACCAGAGGACTGACACAAAGGAGAAGCCACCAAGGATTCATTACAGACCACATACCAAGGTGAATGGGGAAACACTGGCTTCAATGGTGGCTGTTCCACAATTAAACTGGCTGGCACACTGACCAGTCCACGTCCTCCTGAGTGAGGACTGGGAAAGCCTGGGTCTTGGGAGATCGATTCCTCATCAATCCCCTCAGACAACTGGTCAACACGGTTGAGAAAGATCTCAACCACCTGATCGGCTGGTGTCAAGGTCAATAAACCCAACAGGGGGCACTGTGGAGCTTTAGAGCTAGCCCTTGTCCACAGAAAGCTTGAACGGAGTCAAGCTGTCAGGGGAGTCAAAGGACTAAGTACTGCGATAGCACCTGGTGACGCATGCATTTCTTGCCGTGGTGGGCAGGGCTCTGCCCGAATCCTTGGAGGGCCCAAAACACCTCTTGGAATTCTCTGGTCAAGGATGCTAGGGCGCTGGCTCTAGCTGGAAGTAGCACCGAAGCAAACAAGGTGCCCACCGCAATAGTAGCTGCCATCTGTTTCATGGCCACAAGATCCACAGCAGACCTTACTGTGCTTTCTTGCAGCCTTCAGCTGAAGCTTTGGGTCCCTATCGGTGGGGCAGACAAGTAGGAGCCTAGGCACGTGATCCTTGGAAGAAGAAAAGAGCATCGCTTGGCACAGGCTGCAGCCCGAAACATTGTGTACAGACCCAAAACAGTAGAGACAAGACATGTATGAGTTCATCCGTGACAATTTCTGGTGGCACGTGACAGAATTTGAAGCCTGGAGCTGGCTTCGCTTCCTCTTGTTCCATCTTTCATTGACAAGACTGGAGTCAAATCAATGGTGGAAGAAAAAAAAAAAAAGGGCAGAGGAAATCCAAAATATTTGAAGGAAAAAGCAGAAATAGTCAGTGGTGCACCTGGTTGCCTACAACACAAGAGTTGTGATGGAGGAGACTGAACTCCACCAGTGGAAAGGAAGATCTGACGTCATGGGGTGGTGCTGGAGGATATACTGCCTGAGCAGTGGGAGGAGCTTAGCCTGAAGACACTCAGTGAATCGGCACATTCCACTGAAACTGCCAATGTGTGCATATTGAGCTATATCCATGTCCCTGCAACCCACAATTTGTATCATGCAGGCAACTTCAAAATGTATAATGGAGTCAGGGATTTATGGGGTTGGACATATCCTAGATAGGACAATATTGAGTTTAACTGACAGGTAGAAATCACAGAATATTCATACACCATTAGAAAAAATTAATCAAAAAATTTATATATTCATTACTGATACAGCTGGTAGGTTTCAGTATTAGATTTAAATGTACTGGACATACAAGTTATTAGCTCAAAACTTTTTCATATGCCTAGCTGTTTTCAGAAATATACCTTCACAATACTGCTTACCATTTGTTGCTATACCTTCATAAATGTATGCTCTAGGCTAGTAATTTGTGCTAGGGAATTCAGTAACTGCACTCATGAGCACTGTTTTACTAAACCAAATGTTTGCTATTTGACCATTCAGGCAGTAAGAGCCTGGTTTAAACTACGTGTTCATGCATTTCTATATTAGGCCTTTTACACTAATCGCATTGCTGGTTTGTGATAACTGCTTGGTTAGCAACATGTTTGACTTATTTTGATTTAAAACCCTCTAAATGGGGTATAAGACTGACTATAAGTCTCCTACTGAAAGTATGTGATGACACGTGTACTGTAACTTATGTCAAAGACATCAAGTGCAAGAAATCTTGTAAACTAATACAAAGTTACAATATACAGCAGATAAAAAAGTCAAATCAAAAATTTAGCTACTCAATTTTGAAAATAAGAAAAGCTTTTAAGAATCTTAGATTTCAAATATATAGGTCCTTGTGATGCAGCTTACATAGAAACATAGAAACAGAATTTGACAGCAGATAAGACCGCTTGGCCCACAGGCTGCCCATTTCTCTACCTGATGGATAAGCTGCAGATTCTACTTAATCAACAACTTACTTCCTCCTACCCCCCCCCCACTAGAACTGCCTTATGTCTGTACTATGCATTCTTGAATTCTCCCACTGTTCCAGACTCCATAACTTCCTCAGGAAGGCTGTTCCATGCATCCACAACCCTTTCTGTGAAAAAATGCTTTCTAACATTACCACTGAGCCACCCCTCCTCTATCTTCAAATTGTGACCCCTTGTTCTTGCACATCTCTTTTTCTGAAAGATGCTACCCTCTTGTACTTTAATTCCTTTGAGATACTCGAACGTTTCTATCATGTCCTCCCTCTCCCTCCTTTCCTCAAAGGTAAAACTTGGTAAAATAATTATTTAAAAAAGAAAAAAGTGTACATTTGCAATAGAAAAGCATTATGTTCTGCACTGTCCAGTTCTCAAAACACATCAAGAGAGGTGGTCCCCCACCCCCATCTATAAATGTTGGGTTTGCCAGGAAAGTACAAAATGTACTGAGTTTTAGAAAATGAGTAGGGAGAAATTTTCATTCTCATTGGCTAATGTCACCAACCAGCAGGTCCGGTGTCAGCCAAAGAGACCAGGAAATAAATCCCAGTCTCTGTTGCCAGATTACATTCTAAAAATCAATGTGCCCACAGAATTTTAAATTTAAAATAGCCACCATGTTCTTGTGTCGCTTAGTGAGAGATACAACCCCACCCCACCAAGGGTTACAGTATCCCCACTCGCCTCTCTGCATTCAAGCACTTAATATTCTTTGCAGTTTGAAATTCTGCATTCTGTTTTTTTCATAAAACTGAGTTTCACATTTCCTGACTGCAGCTGCTCTGTGGACTCCTTCATGGACGCACTCAGCATTAGCTTCCCAGCACTCACTAACACTCTGCATCAGAACAATTATTTTCTTGAAAAAAAATAACCTTTCTCGAAGTGCGATTAAAGCACTTACTGCATCAATCACCCACTGTCAAAACAGCCGCAGAACAGTCTGGTCCATCGGATACACACACACACACACACACACGTTTATATCAGTTCACTCGTTATGTTCCACGCATGGACACATCCCCACTACCGCTTAACGGCTGCTCACTCGTTACCAAAAAATCATATTGCTACAGGCACACTGATGTGAAAATAATAATCAAAACAGTGAGGAAGAAAAAATGACTTTCCATAGTAATGTTTCTTCCCAGTGATGCTCTGATATTCATAACTTTATGCAGTAAACCTGATGGGGTTGGACTGCCTGGAGAGCTAGAACACATGCAAATGATGGAACACTTTGCACATGAATATCTTTCAAACACTGCCTCTACCAACCGTCTGTTCTAATCTCTTCAGATTTTCTATAGAGCCTGGAAAGACAGGCCTAAGGTAACATAGTATGATTTTTTAATAGTAAAATTGGGGTTTTCCCACAAATGTAAAAATTTCAATTATAAACAAAACCTCTAACTGGAGGAACAAGATATTTACAAAATTAGAACAAAATGCCAGAAAAATACCTTAAGAGAATCACAAATGAACTCTGTTTGCCAAACCACTGACAGGTACAGAGGATACACACTTCAGGGGTATACTGCGAGTCGGTGGCACCAGCATGCGGAGTACAGAGGCTGAAGTTCTGGAAGGGGAGGTAGGGAAGGAATTTATGAATTTCTGCGCATCACTGGGAAGAAACAACATTATTATGGTCATTTTTTCTTCTAACCCCAGTAATGCTCAGAATATTCCTAACTTTATGCAGACTACAAAGCAGTACTACTGGAGGTGGGCACAGAACTTACTTTGGAAACAGACTTTGCAGGACTGCCGTGCCAAACCTAGCATCACTCCTAGACAGAATATCCAGGTTGTAATGCCTTGTAAAGGTGTGTACCGTCTTCCACGTAACTGCTTTACAAATGTCCACTAGTGGAACATCTCTGGCAGCTGCTAAGATAGCAGCTGTCCCTCTTGTAGAATGGGTCCTCAACCCTGTTGTGGGCTCCCTACCAGCTTTTGTGTAGCAGAATTGGATACACTGGACTATCCAGCTAGAGATGGACCTTTTTGAGGCTGGATAACCTTTTCCCACATCCCCCATAAGTCATGAACAATTGTTTTATGTCCTGTCTATGGTCCTTAGTGGCTGTCATGTAATAACAGAGCCCTTTTAACATCTAGACTGCGGAGTCTTATTTCACCAGAATTGCTATGGTCTGTGAAAAAGACAGGAAGAGAAAGACCGATTAAGATGAAAATCTGAAACCACTTTGGGGAGAAATTTTCTGTTTGTTCGGAGGACTACCTTATCCCTATGGAATGAGATATTTTATTTACTTATTTTTTATTTTAGTCTTTGGTAACCGGGTAAGGCCCACTAGGCACAAGTGCCTGTTTTCAGGGGTGACCTGGGAGCACTGGGCAGTTAAGCGATTTGCTCAGGGTCACACAGTATGCAAGTGGCGGTTGTGAGAATCAAACTCAGGTCTGGTCTGCAGGATGTATCAAGCTCATTTACACCTCATTCCTCTAACCTCTAGGCTATACTGCCAGTCCTGGTCGATACAAAGCGCCTGGAGCTCACTGACTCTACTTGCTTAAGTCATTGCCACTAGAAAAACTGTTTTCCAAGTGACATTTTTAAGTGGGCTGTAGCCATGGGTTCAAAGGGAGGGCCCATGAGCTTAGCTATGCATACATTGAGATCCCATGCTGGCAATGGTGCTCTGTGAGGAGGATGCAAATGATTCAAGCCTTTAAAGAACCTTCTAAAGGCTAGTGTTACCTCTGCTCCAGCAGAAAAGTAAGCAGACACTGCTGCAAGATAAACCTTTAGAGAACTGGGTTGCAAACCCAAAGAATGCAAATGAGTAAGATAGTCCAGAACGACTGGCACTCCAGCTTGAGCTGGTACTGAGTCTTTAGTCGAACACCAGATAGAAAACCTTTTCCACCTGGAAGAATAGGTTTTCTTAGTAGGTTTCCTGTAACCTCTTAAAATGTTTAACACAGCTTCAGAGAGGTTTAAATTAGCATATTCTTATTTTTCATTTTCATTTTTAATTTTTATACTTGTAAATCCAAATGAGCAAACTGCCCGTTTTCATTGGAGATAAGTTTAAAACTGAAAAACACAAAAAATTAACAAAATACAAACAAAACATTCAATCAATAAAATACAATACATAAAAATACGTCATGTTTCCAAAGATAGCCACTGTTTTAATCGTGTCTTAAAACCCTGACAGGAGTTAACTTCTGAAGATTTCATGTGAACCTGAAAAGAACTATTCTGAACAATTTCTAATGGAATTCTATTAAAAAAAACTAGGTGCTCTAAATAATAAGGATCTTTGCCCAAAAGTAGTCTTAAAATGGTATTTTAAATTTATAATTGTGCTGGGACCTAGTAAACAACGCATTAACTAATCTAGGAAACATTAAAGAAATACAATAAGGAAAAAAATTACATTTAACTTTAAATAAGAAAATGCCCATCTTATAAAGTACTCGATTTTCAAAAGATAAGGAAGATGACTGAACGGATCAAAGCAATGGGTTGGAAAGGGTAAATTTAGCCGAAACCTCAGAGCTGAATGGTAAATTACTTTAAGAGGACTCAAAACATTAGTACATGAGGATGTATAAATCAGTATGCCATAATCGAGTATGGAGAACAGAAAGCTATGAACTAAGAGCTTTCTGGATTCCAAAGTCAAAAAAGATTTAACTCGATGAAGTATACCCAACCTCTGATGAAGGATTTTCCTAAGATTCTGAATGTGAGGTTCAAAAGAAAAATATGTGTCCAACGTAATACCCAAGTATTTAAAAAACAGATACATTTTCAATTATGTTTCCTGTCCTATCAGAAATTGGAAGCAAATCAATTAGTACATTTTTCTTCTTGGAAAACACCATTACTTTGGTTTTCTGGGAATTCAAAACCAGGTGACTTAAGGATAACCAATCCTGCAGGAAATTAAAATCAGTTTGAAGATAGGAAAGGGCGACACTGGGTCTGGGATATGAACAAAAAAGAACAGCGTCATCTGCGTAAAGAATCATTTTAGTTTTTGTACATATCAGATACGGAATTCATAAATAAGGAAAAAATGAGTGGTCCCAGAATTGAACCCTGGGGCACACCACAAACTAAGGGAAGAGAATGGGATAAAGATGAACCAATAATAGTTCTAAATGATATTTCAGACAAAAAGTTTTGATACCACATATTTACTTCATCAGAAAAATGAAGACCTTGAAGCACACCGGGAAGATGATCAAATTCAACCAAATCAAAAGCCTTGGTGAGGTCCACGAACAGTGCCGCACATGAAAGTCCACTATCAAGTACTCCATGGACACTGCCCGTGAACCCCACCAAGGCTGTTTCAGTGTCATATCCTGGCTTAAAGCCATGTTGGTTCTCTGATAAAGAATACCTCCCAAGAAAATCCAAGGTTTGGTCCATGGCAATCCTTTCCAGAATTTTTGAAACAGGCGATAAAAGGGAAATAGGATAATTAGTAACTAAAGAAGGATTTACATTCTTTAGGACGGGTTTTACAACGGCTCGTTTCCAGCTACTCGGAAAAACATAAGGAAAAGTTAAAGATATGAACTAATGGATAAACAAAACAATCAATACCCATTCTAATTATCCTAACACCAACACCATCCTGGCCCTGAAAAGTTTGGAATTATTTTTCAAAAAGTATTTTTTTTTTTTACTGAGGAAGTGAAAAGAGACTTAAAATAAAACTTTGGAATAGTGTCATTATGAATATCATTATTATCAGATACATCATCCAAATCTATGGGAGTTCTATAGGGGCCCAAGTTCCCAAAATGACTATTGAAAATATTAGATACCCTAAGATGATCAGTTATACTTTGTCCATTATGATGAATAGGAACAGAATCTACTTTACCCTGTCCCAAAATTTTATTTAAGGAACTCCAAGTCTTTTTAGGATTGGCCCTGGAACTCCCTTTGTTCATTTAAACAATAGGCGACCCTAGCTTTCCTAATTTCAGATTCACACTTATTTCTAAGTGTCATACTCTTGAAGAGCAATCAGGGTTCTAGAAAGAGTATAAGATTTCCAACACTTGTCACGTTTTCTCATTAAGTGAATGAGGTCACTTGTAACCCATTCTTGTTTGGATGATCTAATTCTTATTTTCTTTAAGGGAGAGATTATATTTGCAATTGCATGATAAGCTATGCAAAAAAATTCCCACATTTCATCAATGTTGGTGCCAATTACCAAAGGGGACCAGTCAATTTTATTATATAAATCTTGGATTCCCTTGGGGGTAAACTTAGCCAAATGTTGACATTCAACATATCTGGGAGGACTTTTTAATAATTTTATGGACCACTCACATTTGACAGGACAATGGTCACTCATGGTGTCAGCCATAACCTCAGATTTAAAAATTCTATCAACATGAGTGACAATGATCCAATCAAGGATGGTCCCTATACCTGTTTTATAATCGAGTCTGGTAGTTTAATTAATTGTGTTACACCCTGATTAACCAAAGTCTCTCTGATTCCACCCTTCAAACTTTTATCCCAACTGCAATTAAAGTCACCAAGACTAATCCATTCTCTATTAGGGGGAAAAACTTCACGAAAAAGGGTCAATAAATCTAAACCATTTAAAATTTTACCAGGGGGAAAATAAACAGTACTAAGAGTCAAATGTTTACTTTGTCCAAAAATCAAATCAATAGAAATCATATTACATCCAGAATTTGTCACAGAAAAGTCAAAAATGGTGTAATCAAACTTACAAAGAATATACATTACAACTCCACCACCTCTTTTTCCTTCTCTGTCTTGTCTAACGAGATTATAATTAGGGAGATAAATCTCAGAGTCCTTAATCATTATTCTTCAAAAGCCAAGCCTTGAGACTGAGAGACTCGAGAGTCGGGTATAATAGGGTTCCCTAATTGGAGGTCAATAGGTTGTGTCTCCAAGGGAGGTGTATGGTTTGGCGAGACATGGAGAGCTGAAGAGAGTACCACGGCTGCCTGGGCCAATCTGGAGCTATGAAGATCAAAGATGCTGAGTGGGATCTGAGCTTCAGTAATACCCTGAAAACCAGAGGAAAAGGAGGGAAGGCATACAGGGACCTTCCTGACCAATCTAGAGCCAAAGTATCCAGAGGAAGTGTGCCCTGATCTAGTGGTCTGCAACAATACTGTGGCAGGTGGTGGTTCTGGTGGGATGCGAACAATATCTCTGGAGTGCCCCAGCTTCTAAAAATAACTTGTACCGCCTGTCTGTTCAGGGTCCATTCATGATTGGTCTGGTTGATTCAACTCAAGGCATCTACCAGGGTGTTCTTTCCCTGGCAAGTGGAGTGCCTGCAGGGATACTTCCAAGGAGTAAGCCAGAGTCCAAATTTTCATGGCTTCTGTGCACAGGAGGTCTGACCTGCTTCCTCCCTGCTCGTAATACACTGTAGTGGTATTGTCTGTTCTGATCTGTACCACCTTGCCCTGTACTACAGAAGAGAAAGCTTTTAGAACTAGTAGCACAGCTCAGAGTTCCAGCAAGTTTATGTGCTGAAGAGACTCTGTAGCTGACCAGGTACCCTGGGGTTGTGTGATCCCCTAAATAGGTGACCTAGCCCAGGAGGGATGCATCTGTTGTGATAACAACTGTAGGATATTCCTTCTGAAATGGAATTCCCTGCCTTAAGTTTGATTCCTCTTTCCACCACTGGAGGGCCTGTAACAGGAACCTTGTTGCTGGAATGAGCTTTGAGAAAGAATCTTTTCTCTGACTCCAGTGATCCGAGGTGGAACTGGATGTCTCATATGAAACCTGGAGCCCAGCACGGTGCCTGTGGAAGCAGCCATGTGTCCTAGCAGCTGCATAAACTGTCTTGCAGTTTTTGGCTTGCACAATCTGAAGGAGTTTGCTATTGGACTGAATACTTTTTTACGCTGTCCAGAGGTAGGAAAGCTCTGCCCTGTAGGGTGTTTCTCTTTGCTCCTATGAACTGCAACACTTGTGAAGGATTGAAGACCGACTTTTTGTGACTGAATAGGAATCCCAGAGATTCCAGGAGATCTTGGGTAACTTGTAAGTCTTGCTTGACCTGGTCTGGTGATTTCCCCCACCACCAGCCAGTCATTCAGATACAGAAAAACAGTAACTCCCTGCCTTTGAACGTGTGCCACTACAGCTGCTAGGCACTTTGTAAACACCCTAAGGGCCAAGGAAAGGCCAAAAGGCAGGGCTGAAAACTGGTAATGGCCTGATGGGAGTCTGAATCCGAGATATTTTCTGCAAGACCCCTAATGGGGATGTGGAAATAAGCATCTTTTAAGTCCAGTGATGCCAATCTCCCTTTTGAAGTGTTGGCAAAATCAAGGCCAAAGTTTCCATTTTGAACTTTGGTTTCTTCAGGTGCTTGTTTAAAGCTCTGAGATCCAATATTGGCCGCCACTCCCCATTTTTCTTTGTAGTTAGGCAGTATCTGGAGTAAAAACCCCTTCCTCTCAAGGTGGTTGGAACTGGTTCCACTGCTTTTATCAGTAGCAGGTTTTGAACCTCTGACTCTAGCATTGTCTTTTCTGCTAGAGAGGGTGAACTGAAAACCCTGATCTTTTGGGAAGGGATTTGAAATCCAGAGACAGACCTTGACCCACCACCTCCTCCAGGACCCACTTGTCTGTGGTGATGTTTGACCAGGCTTGGAGGAAGTGGGACAGTCTGCCTCAGACACGGAGGGAGGAGATGGCCTGTACCTCAGGGGGTCTGCTTAGTTTGGGGCAGAGACCGAGTCTGGGACCCTCGCCTGGAACTCCTTCTGCCCCTAACCCTGGAGTATCCCTTGCTGTGGGTACTGCTGGTATTGGGGCAAAGCCACTGGCTGGATGAAGGGCCCAGTATAAAAAGACCTGGTGGATGGAGAAGCTCTCTCTTCAGCAGAATTGCTTCGATAAGTGGTTTTATACTCATCCACCTTTTTCATGTAGGCCACTGTGGACTCCTCAAAAGGAGAGTTACCTTCTAGAGGAAAATCCAGTGCCTTGGACTGTGTTATCCTGAGTCAGATTTGTGGCTCTGAGCCATGCAAATCTCTGTGCCACTGTGTTTTCCATCTATCTGGCTGCAGTGTCATTCATGTCAGCAGCCATCTGAAATTGATACTTAGCCAACTCTAACCCAAACCTGGCAGTTTCAGCCAGGTCATCTGACAAGGGCAAGGAGGCTTTGAGACATAGCCAAAACCGACTGTCACAGTGATTTCTGATACTGGGCAGCATAGGCTTGGAAAATAGCCTGACGCATAGCCAGGGAGGCTGATAAGTACCCTTTTTTGGCCACACTGTCGATTTTACGAACATACGTAATTTGCCAGCAGATAAAGGCCTAGAGGTCTATCAAGTCTGCTCGAATGTGCAGCTAGCACCCCTTATTCTGCAGCTGCCCGCCCCTCCTCCCACCCACCCTTCCCTTCATTAACCCTCCCCTTGTCCTGTCCCATCCTCATTTGAAGCAGTCCACTGTTCTACTGCATACCACTTCAGCAGGTAACGATTCCACCCATCCACCACCCTCTCTGTAAAAAGTGTCTCCTCATCTCCCTCCTGAACCTTCCTCGCTCCAGTCTCATATCATGGCCCTGCCCTCCCTTACTTTGAACAGCCCCTCTGTACCCGTCTTGTTTATTCCTTTCATGTATTTAAAGGTTTCAATCATGTCACCCCTGTCTCTCCTCCAGTGAATACATGTTCAACTCCTTCAAACTCCTCTCGTATGATAAGTCCCCCAGCCCCTTGATCATCTTTTGTCGCTCTGCGCTGCACCCCCTCCAGTAACTCAATGTCCCTCTTCAGATACGGACGCCAGTACTGCACGCAGTACTCCAGGTTAATCACCTCCTCCCTCCTCGAGGATATACCTCTTGCAATACAACCCAGCATTTTGTTGGCCTTTGCAGCTGCCTTCCTACATTGTGCCGAGTTGTTCATTGACTAACGAGCACACCCAGATCCTTCTCCTCCTCTGTCTGGGCTAGCTGCACTCCCCATAGCTGGTAACTCCTCCTTGGGTTCTTCATCCCAAAATGCAGCACCTTGCACTTTTTGGCATTAAAGCCCAGTTGCCAAGTGTCTGATCAGGTTTCAAGCTTTGCCATATCGTCCTGCAACCCCTGCCATCCCCCTAGGTCATCCACCACCGCGCCTACCTTGGTATCATCAGCAAACAGACTGATCTTGCTCTTGATGTCCCATGATATGTCTGCAATGAATATCCCAAACAACACTGGTCCCAACACTGAGCCCTGTGAGAACACCGTCGTCACTGCCCTTGGGTGTGAGCTCCCCACCCACCACCACCACCACCTCCTCTGTTGCCTTCCTGCAGCCAGTTTCCTACCCATCTCACCAGCTTTGCCACCCCCTGTGCCTACTAACTTCCTTCCCAGCCTTCCATGTGGCATTGAGTCGAATGCCTTACTGATGTCAGATACAGGACATCCACTGCATGGCCCCTGTCCAACTGCCTAGTTACCCAGTCATAGAACTCGACCAGGTTGGTTTGGCAGGATCTGCCACATATGAAGCCATGCTGTCTGCTGTCCTGTAGTCCTTTGGCCTCTAGGAGGGCCACCAGCCTCTCCTTCAGGATAGTCTCCATTAGCTTACCCACAATGGATGTGAGGCTCGCTGGTCTGTAGTTCCCCGGTTCATCCTTGGGGCCACTCTTGTGGAGGGGCACCACATGAGCCATCCTCCAGTCCTGAGGTACACACCCCGAATGTAGTGAGGCATTAAATAGGCCTGCCAAAGGTCCTGCAAGGACCTCTGCCAGCTCCTTCAGTACCCTGGGGTGGATGCCATCTGGGCCTGGTGCCTTGTCCATCCTCAGTGCCTTCAAACTCTCAAACTCTGCTCTCCATGATTTCCCCATCTGTCACCACTTCCCCCTGCTTCTGCCATTTCTCCCACCTTGGGTGTCACCCCCCTTCTCTTTAGTAAATACTGAGCAGAAGTACTCATTTAGTGCTTCTGCCTTATCGCACCCTGCTTCCACCCAACCCCCCTCCTTCCTAATCCTTACTATGTGGTCCTTACAGCTCCTTTTCTCCCTGATGTACTTAAAGAAGTCCTTCTCCCGCTTCTTAATGCCTTGTGCCAGCCTGAGTCCCGTAGATGCTTTGGCTCCCCTTACTGCCCTTGTTACCTCCTTAGATTCTGTCAAGTACTCCTCCCTGTCCTCCCTCCTCCCTGTTTTCTTGTACTTCCTAAAGGCAGCTCTTTTCCTCCTTACCTTTTCCATGACCTCCTTGCTCAACCAGATCGGTTTCTTAGCCCTAGATTTTCCTGGAGTCCTTGTCCAGAGGGTGTGAGGACAGAGGGACTCTAGTCTTATCACATGCAGCTTGCTGTATGACCCCCTGGTGGTTAGGGTGGAGAAAAGGAAGCCGCTCCCTCCTTATCCAATTGGTACTTTTTGTCCATCCTCCTGTCAAGGGGAGGGATGGAATTTGGTGCCTGAAGAAACTTCAAGGGATTTTTTTTTTTATTTTTTTTTTTTTTTTATATACTTTATCCTCCTGTGGCAGGTCCACCATCACTGTCCACCAACCTACCGGACTCTGGGTCCTTTGGGGGCTTGTAGCGTCATGCGCGCCCTGGCAGATCCCCAGAGCTAGTCCAGAGGCATCATCCTTGGCAGCCCCTACACTTTCCTCCATTTTCTCCTGTGAACTGCTACTCCCGAGACCCCCGGAAGTGGTAGCGCATGTGTGTGTGGAGGCGCACATGCACACCACAGCTCCAGATGGGATCTGCTCCTCCCTCCCAGTTGGCCTAGCACCAAAGGTCCTCCAGTGGCGCGCTTGTCGGCCTCCACCAGGCGGCCAGCTCAGAAAGTACCTGCAACCCCCAAGGTAGAGGGCCAGCAGCCTGCTCTAGTCCTCCCGGCAGACTGGCGGCCAGGCTTATTCCGAACCCGGGTCGCCAGCGTGGCGCGAGGTGTAGCATCCAGCGCCTCAACCCTCAGCGCCACCGGGCCGGCCTCAAGGGATCTTTCTTAGAAAATTTATACACAGGGAGGAGGAGGGTTTCTGTGGGTGTCCGCGCCATCATTTCGATATATTCCACCTCCTCCTCCTCCTCTTCAACTTGCTCAGTGGTGGAGATGTCTAGTGCATCTGCCATCCTCCTGACAAAGAAAAAGTGAGGAATAATCCTCATTCTTGGAGGGGAACCAAAGTCCTGTTCAGGGGACACTTCTGGTTCTATTGGCTCGTCCTCCTCACCAAACTCATCATCAAAATCCCCTTCGGAAGGAGAGGGCTGAACTTTGTTGCCAGCATGGTGACCCTGAGCAGGGGTAGGAGGCTGGAGGAGGGGATTATAGTCTACAATGTCAATTATTTAAAATGGCTGGGCAACCTCCTGGGCCGAAGGCATAGGCAGACTAGGTACAGAAGTCCCCGGTTTGGAAGGAGAGGGTTCTGTATTTTTTATTTTTTTTTGTTTTCTTGAAAAGAACTGGGGAGTCAGCCAGTTTATTCTTTTTGTGCCCTTCTCACCTGTCTCAGGGGCGGGAACAGCTGTAGATGTGGGTTCAACCATAGAAGCTTGGGGTGTCGGCTGGTCAGAACCTGAGGGGACCACTAGGAGTTTTCTTTTTAAGCCTTTCAAGGCGTTTTTCAATGGTCTTTTCAGGGAATGCCTTAGACTTCACATTCCTCTCTTAAATGTTCAAAACCCAGACAAGCCACACATAAAGTGTGCTAATTTGTCTTTGCAAACACTTCACACTGCAAACAGTTTTTGAAACCGGGTTCACCAGTCTTTTTAGGTTTCTCAGACATGATGTTAACAGGAGAAAAACACCAACCATTAATACTTTTTCCTTTTTTTAGTGGTTGCGGTCTATTCTGGAACTGGGAAGAAACAGAGGAACCGAA
Source organism: Neoceratodus forsteri (assembly GCA_016271365.2). Taxonomy (NCBI): domain Eukaryota; kingdom Metazoa; phylum Chordata; order Ceratodontiformes; family Ceratodontidae; genus Neoceratodus; species Neoceratodus forsteri. Next base: position 158,793,293 of record JADMNL010000025.1, read on the forward strand.
CCGATGGAGAAGACAAAGGAACCAGGTTAGCAGTTTGGTAACTGAGAGTTATTGATTATAAAATAACAAATTAAAATAACTTTTTGAAGTAAATAAAGGCAGTTCTTTAATCACAGAACCCCGATTTTAACTAAAACTAACCCAGTTCCCCCACAGTTACAGAATCGAGAGGAACCAGGAAAATAATTTTTAAACGTAAACTAAGATTAACTACATAAAACAATCAGTAGAGGCAGTAAATGAAAACAAAATATATCAGTAATTTGAAGTTTTCTTCACGTAGGAGAAAGTGGATGAATGGCACTCCGAGCAACCAGACTTTTCAGGCGGAGAGAAAAACCTGAAGAGGTTAGAACACAGACAGTTGACTCACGTGCAAAGTGTTCCATCATTTGCAAGTGTTCTGTCTCTCTGGGAAGACCAACCCCACAGGCTTACTGCATGAAATTAGGAATATCTGAGCATTACTGGGGCTAGAAGGCAAAGTACAACCGGAGGCGACTTTTTTTGCAGAAAGTAAAGTGAGTGTTCAACACTGCTCCAGAGTCCCGCATTCTTCCGGGTCACACACTACATAACATCATCAGTATTTAAAATGTGGGAATCCATTTGCGAAAAAATGACAATGTGGTGGTGGTGGTGGTGGGGGAGAGACTCTTAAAGGCAAGTGCTAAAACAACTGGGGGGAAAAAAAATAAAAGTTACGTACCTACCGTAATTATGATCTTTCTGTGCATCTTCACCATTCATCACCTTTGGGGTACACGGCCGGAGGTCATGACCCCACGGGAGCTTTTTTTTGGTAGGCGGAGCCGATGCACCATCGACGCCGCCCTCGAGGCCAACAGATTGCGTGGCGCTTGCGGGTTGGACGTTGAGTGCTGTCGACTCCGCCTGCCTGCCAGTTCTGAGTTGCCGGAGAGGTAAGAGGAAGGGAGTGGAGGGTGGGATAAGGAAATCCAAGGGACAGAAAAAGGAAAAGATACATAAACTAAAAGGAGAAATAACGATTGAGAGGACAGAAGAAGAAGTCAAACTAAAGGGATTGGGAGGGGCCCCAATCTTTGGAAATAGAAGAGGAGGTAGGGTGGGGTGGGATAAACAATTTAGGAAGAAGGATGAGAGGGGAGAAGGTTAAACACATTCCAGACCCTGGTCCGTCACCAGACTGTATAGGAACTGCAAGGAGTAGCCAAAGGCTTCTTGTCAGAATTCAAGGCACAGAATGGCTGACAAAACTCCATTTGAGCAGAATTAGCTTATTCTGGATGAAGGACAGGGCACAGAGAATTATCACCCTCTCAAGGAAAGATTTTTAGTGAAAAAGGAAAAAGTTTTTTTTTTTTTTTTGATAAGGGATAGTCCAAAGGACAAGGAAAATAAGATGGATGGGAACAAGGAGGAGGAGAGAATGGAGGACAACTGCCAACTCCCACCCCACAGGGGTGGAGCTAACGCACTGGAGAAGGTGCCTCCATGCCGACCACTCTCCCAGAACATTATTCCCCTATGTGCCCGCTCTACCCCACTCCTAACAAAGAAAGGGGGTGAGGCTGGGCACAGAAAGGAGAGGGACCCAGAGACTGAGGCCCTGGGGATGGAGGCGGGATTGTGATGAATGGTGAAGATACACAGAAAGATCATGATTCACGGTGGGTAAGTAATTTTCATATCTTATCTGTGTCAATCTTCACCATTCATCACTACCCAAATGATGCCGAGCTCCCCTGAAGGGGTTTCCTTTTAACCCTAAGGGACAGAGTCCCTTAGCTCTCATTAGGTGGCACTAAGAGGGAGAACCTTCAGGGCCTGGAGAGGCCGAGAGTGGGAGAGTGAGAGGGACCCCAGAGGGGAAGGAAGTTGCCCGACAAACGCCGTCTCGCTCTATGGGAGAAGAGATAGGTTCTCTGGTGAGCGGAGTTAATCACCCTACGTCAGGCCAAGGGTGACAACCAGGAAAGACGCAGCCATGCCGTCTGCCTAGTGCAGATCACTGTCCCTACGACCCTGGTAGCTACCTAGTTGGCATCATAGGATGCCCTCGTTTGGTGCCTTGCTAGCTCCAGGCCACTCACAGAGAGTGCAATGGCTTGTCCAGTTTGCTCCGTGTCAGGCAACGAGGCTAGAAGCTGACCTAGCCTGGACCACAAGAACCTGTCATAGGCTGCATAGTGGGCCTGATGTGCAGAAATAGAAAGCAACAACCGTGCCGAGTAGAAAGCCCTCCTACCCCAGAAGTCAAAATCCGAGGAGTCTTGATCTGGGGGCCGGTCACGGTGAAGGGCGCAAAGGCCATCTGGAGTGCCCAACTGCGTCAATCCGGACTGCGGATGAGGCATGGAACCTGGAGACTATGGGGGGGGGGCAATACCGCTGGCAGAGATCACTAGGAGTAGGAACTCTGGAGAAGGGCCTCTACCAGGAACACAACAATGCCTCCCGAAAGGGAGCAGGCCGGGGGGCACCACAAGGGTGGCCTCGCTGAAAATCGCCTAGAAAGGCGTGCGTCAAGTGTTCTGGATTGCTTAAAGTGGCAGGGATGAGGTGCAAGTCCTCCAACATCCTCACGAGGAAACGCTGATACTCAGCAAGATCAGTGGCTGGAGAGATGTGGACAGAAGGCTCCTCTCCCCCAGAAGAGGGGGATGAAGAGTTGGAGGGCACTGACTGCTCAGAGGGTGGCTGCTCGGGAGAGGTTGAAAAACCCGACTGTCCACTGCCCTGACGTAAGCTGGGAACCGAGCAGCCACAGCCCTGAACTGCTCCCAGGAGAGAGGCCCGCTAGGACCAAGGATGCCTGGGAGCGCAGGAGAATGTGGCAGAGGGATAGGGACAGAGAAGAGAAGTCATCTGACCTCCACCTGGGCTAGGGAGCAGACCAAGAGCACCCGAAAAAGAAGGTGCTCCGGAAGACTCCACAGCCAACAGCTGAACAACCATTTTGCTACTGCCTTGGCTGCGCCCGAAAGAATCCCCCATGAGGGAACCGGGGCCGTTTAGGTCCAGAAGGACGGTCCCCTACCTCAAAAGAATGGGGCTCTCGAAAAGGGATCGAGGAGGAAGAGCAGAGATCCACACTACGGCGTCTCCCAGAGCCCGGGTGGGCCCCAGAAAAAGGTAGCCGTGCAGAACCCATGCCCCTCGACCCCATGGAATCCAAGAGAGTCCTCCTCCTAGAGAGGGCCAGCCTAGGTAGCTGACAGCCCTGGCCAGCACCCGAAGGAGATACCCAGGGCACAGTACCCTCCCATAGGTGCTCTAATCAGCCCCAAAGTTGGGCGATCCAGACACACCACAGGTGGGGTACCACTGCTGAGGGGTCAGTGAACCCACCAAGACTGGGCTGCAGAGCAATGGTGGCCTGCACCACTGCCCGCTGGTCAGCCCCTTGACCCCAGTCTCGGCAGCCACTGACCGCACCTCAGAAGGGGGCCGACTCCGGCTTGTTGAGGACACTACAGGGCTACCCACTCCAACAGTCAACCCCAAGGAGTCAGACAGCTCGTCTGACTCAGAGTCGGACTCCACCACTGAAGAGGTAGAGGCAGAGGCCCTGTGCCAGACTGTAGGAGGGCACCCGCTGCCGTCCCTGCCAAATGGGGTGCCAGAAACCGAGACCACGCCCGATCCAGTGCCAGTGCCCCCCACAGTACCATGAGTGGCATCCGTGAGAGGACATGGCCCCGACCTGAACAGCAGCCCTGAGTCCAGAACCAGTCCATGGCGCCGTGCAGCCGCGGTGCTGTGGCGGCACCGAGGGGGGCGGTGCCATTGAGTGCCGCAGACAGCACCACCCAGCTCCACGGAGCTGCAAATGGCGCCAAGGGCACGGGGGGTGCCGATGACAACACCGAGAGCAGATTCCGAAGCCCCCATGGCACTGTGTCCCGAGGCGGACATGGCGCCGTGAGAACACGACAAAGACAGCGCTGCAGAAACTCTCCCAGGGCGCCACTACTACTATCGGCACCGCAAAAGGCACAGACAGCAGCCACAGCACCGACCGACAAACCGGCGCCGACAGCTCCATCAGAGCCCATGGTGCCGCGAACGGCGCAGAGGCCCGAAACCGCGTGACCCAGGCCTTGCAAACCGCGGGTCCGACATTGGGGGAGCCTTCACCCCAAAGAGGCGATTGCCTTGGCAGCGCCTCCCACCCCCCGCAAGGAGCGGGGCTGGCCTCCTGCACCGAAGGAGCCTCGGCGATGGTCAGGCTACTAGAAGCCGAGGCTCCCTCCTCTTCAGTCCGTATAGAACCAGGAGGGGACCCAGAGAAAAGCAGAGTATGCAGCTTGGCCAGACAAGTGCGCACCCGAAAGTCGGCGGAGCTCTCCCCACTTTCCACGTGCGTTGCTCGATGACCCGGTGGTCCATGGAGAAACGGGCATCGCACGAATCCATGTTGTGAAGCGGGCCAAGCCACACAAGGCAACAATCGTGCTAGTTGGTGACGGAAAATTTACGGCCGCAAGGGCACCATCGCATGGGGGGCCGTCCCATCTTCGAAGACTTCTTGCCTCCGACCAGACATGACTCATGCAGGAAAAACACCAAAAACAGACTCGACGTCGCCAAGAAAAAAAATAATTGGAAAGGTTTTACCAAGAGACGTCGAGTAAGGCAACTAGAACCGTCCGGAAAGGAGCCGACGGACTGCAGCACAGACAAATAGTCGACAAAGTCGAAAAACTAACTGTAACTGCAACTGCGTAGCGGTAGGCCTGAAGTTCTGTAGAGCTTCCCAAGAGGAGACCTTGATGGCGGGAGATGAAGAACTGGCAGGCAGAGTCGACACCGCCTAACGGCCAACCTGCGAGCGCCATGCAATGCGCCGGCTCCGCCTACCAAAAAAAAAAAAAAAAAAAGGAGCTCTGACCATGTACCCCAAAGGTGATGAATGGTGAAGATTGACACAGATAAGATAAAGGAAAACCTCACTCTAATACTGCAGTGCCCTCTACTGGCAGGTATACCAGTAGTGGGAATAGTTCACAAAAAAGCAACCTGAAACTGATTGACTTTTTATTTTTAAAAATCCTATATGAAAATGTTACATATAACCCATCTTCTAAGTGCAATAATACTCTCCAGGGTGGGCAGTATGGGCTATACTGGGCCTTCCAGGGTCTATAAGGCCCTCCACCTGTGGCATCAGGCCTCATTACACCCCTGGGTGGTCCGGTATAGCCCAATACCGCCCACGCTGTCAGGTACTATTGCTTACTTAATGGACCACTGAATACAACTGTATACTGCACAGTATACCATTTCACTAGTCAACTGAGACAAAAAGCTTCATCCCCACCAGATCTTTTTTATAACAATAAACCAGAATTAAATTTTAAATGGTTGTAGTCACTATGAATTTAATATTTTTTTTTTTTTTGTTTTAAATTTTTGGCCCCGATATTAAATAGGTCAGCATGGCACTCATGTTAGGGTCATGCTAACCAAGAATAATGTAATACTATACGGTGGGTCCATATTCAAAGTTCCCCAAGTGCATGGCACTCACTTGACAGTGTGAATGTGCAAAATATACCGCTGTGCTCAAACAAATGAGGGATCCTCTCTTGCACATCGGGCACATGGGTATATTCAAAAGTTTTGGCAGCACTGAACAGCTTCAGCAACAGTGCAGTTTAACACTGCCAAAACACTACCCTTATCTCCCACACATGGTTCCCTCTGTCCCCACTCCTGGCAACCTTTTAAATGTACAAAACCCTGTAGATATATAGTGTATCCCCCTTCCCTCGATCATCACTCCTGGTGACCTTCTACATGTGCAAAAGCACACTGATGCATAGCTGTGCTTGACTACAGCAGTGTTTGCCACAACATGATCAGCTGTGACATCACAAGGTTCTACCAACAGTGGCAGAGTAGTATCAATATGGGGCAGACTTAATCATCCATATCTCCGGACTGCTGCCAGCTACAGGTAAGCCCAACACCTTGATTAAAAGAGCTTTTCCTGGGCTTTCAAACTGTAATGGGCACAGTTCACCAATTTGGCCCTTTAAAGGGGCAATGTCAGCCTTACCTCTTTGTTTTGTGCCCAATGTTAAAAGTGTGTCTTCTGGCACACAACTAGCACATATATACTACAAAATGCCCCTATGTGTATAAAAGTTCATCTTTATTACCATAAACTGTAATTTTGCCAGAAATAGTGTTTACCTCGCAATGATCAGAATTCAGCCGCATCCCAGAAGCACATCCAGGTCGGGGACACGGGTTAGGCAGGAGCGGGGTCCTGAAGTGCGATTTCTGCACAAAGCATCTCCACAAACATGTTATTCCTGTCCCAGCTATTATAAGCAAAAGCCGCTGGTATTTCAAACAGGAAAACGAGCACTGTGAAAAGTACAATTTAAACTTTTAGAACGGAGCCAAAATCCCGCGCATGCACTCAAGAGGCATAAAGAAAGATCCAGTGCATGCACAGAAGCATATCGTTTGTGTGCATGCATGGGATCTTAGCTCTGTTCTAAAAGTTTAAATTGTACTCCTCGCAGTGCTTGTTTTCCTGTTTGAAAAACCAGCAGCTTTGCTTATAACAGCTGGGACAAAAACAACATGTTTTTGCAGGTGCCTTGTGCAAAAGACGTACTTCGGGACTGCACTCTTGCCTAACCCGTGTCCCTGACCTGGATGTGCCACCGGGACGCAGCAGACTTTTGATGGATCCGAGGGAAACAGTATTTCGGGCCAAATTACAGTTTAAGGTAATAAAGATCACCTTTTATACACATAGGAGCAGTATTCAGTAAATGTGTGCCAGGAGGCACACTTTTCACATTATACACAAAACGAAGGGGCAAAGCTGACAGTGTCCCTTTAAATCCAGAAATACAAGCAGTAGGTATACCAAATAAAATGCAATCTTGCACTCCTCTCCATAAATATAAAGGATTGGGACTTACAGCCTCTGGTGCAACAGAGACTACCCAGAAACATGTGTCAGTAGCTGCCTTGCTGGCTGTGATTAAAAACTACATCTTGCCAAATTCAACAAATACTTTCTCCACCATCTCATCTTAGAATAACATTACCTTTTACAGGGCAGATGAAACACTCACAGTACAGACAGCTCACAGCTACTTCGGAAGCCAATCTCATAATGTTTTGAATTTTGGGGATATAGATATACGCAGTATAACTCAGAGTCCTTCTACATGCATGAAACATGGCAAAGCAGGTTAAAGGAGTCAATTATTCAAACACTGGCAACATAGTGGTTGCTACAGGGAAAAAAAAAACCTGAAATTTTCTCTCATAATACGTGAAGTGCAGCGTTTTGCATGTTCAAGGCACTCTTCAAGACATCGGACGCTACATAACTGAATTATTCCATAATCAGTTTGGGAACAATGTCTGAATTTCTTTCGTAGGCAAACAGTGCTGGGACAGAGTGGAGCAGCAGCTGGGTGGTCAGGCAAGGTGAAAGGAGCCACAACATACAAAGACAGTTCCGAATGTTTGGAGAAGAGGCAAGGCTGGCAAACACAGCTGCCTTCTACACTTCTGCTGCAAATTTCCCAGTTTAAATCCTTGAAAGCAACTGTATTCAAACAACATAATGTAAAAATAAACGTGTTCACTTGATGAAGGGAAGTTGCCATTTTTTAATTTTTTTTCTACTTTTTATTTGTACGCCTTTACTGTCTCCTAACCTCCACTCCTTCAGGCCACCAAGGTGCTCTGCTTCCGACCCTACCGACTACCCCGGAGTCTGCTCCTAGAGTGCCCCACACACACTAATCCTCAGGGTCCCTTGACACCCAGGATTACCCCCTGGGCGGGGTTAGGAAGGAACCCTCCTAACCCTCCTCTATCCCAGAGTGATCGAGCTGCACACAGCAGAGTCTGCCCCTTATCAGTCGGCGGGCGGCGAAGCAGGCAACGGTGGTCGTCATCTAGGAGGCTTGGGAGATGTTCTTCCTCCTTTCCTCTCTAGAGAGCCCAACGTGCAATGATGTTAATGCACTAATGTGCAGACGCCTGCCGGCTCTCCCCCCCCCCCCCATGTTAATGCCTGCACCTGCCGAATACCCAGCCTCCGCTGGGTGTCACTACAGTCCGGCGCATATCCCTAACCCACCCGAAGGAAGGAGGCTGTCGTGGGGCGCTCAATCCTTCCTTCCTTCCCCTACCAGCCCCAACCCCAAGTCCATTCTTGGCTTGAAGTACGCCGGCACAGCGTGAGGCATGGCGTCCAGCGCCTCAACCCTCAGCGCCACCGGGCCGCCCAAGTTGCCACTTTGAGAAAACTTTGAAAACATAAAATTGAGACAATTCAGGTTATTTTGTTTATAGATTTTTTATTGTTAGCGCACACACAAAAATTAAAATAAAAAAAAAGGTTTCAAATATTAGACTCCCCAGCAACACACAGACCGCTAATCCTGAAGTTTCTAATATTTTGCCTCTATAGAAAAAAAAAAACAATTGAACAGTTCAAGACAGTATTTGAAAACAAAGTTAAGCAATTTGGATGCCTGCAAGCTCCCTCCCGGAACAGGACTACAACAGAGCGCCTAAGAGGTAAAGGATACCTCTCCCCAAGACTGCTACCTGTGTGGGGTGTTTTTAAAGGTTCCTTAAGAGCTCTTGTGTGTCCCCACACAACAACTGATTGTTTTTTTGTGGATTGGGACACTGCCTTGCTGCCTAGCTGTTTGATGAAATTCTCAGGGGTTCTTTTAGTTCTGGGAGCAATCTGCCATTCTATCGACTGTTTTGTGTACATCTCTGCCTAGCCACCTACTCAGACTATATTTATGGGGGACATTACAACTGCTGATACTCACGAGTTCTGCTTAGTCTTTACTGCTTTTGTTTGAATTAAGGCATTTAGTACTGTTTTTCTGAACTTACCTGCACGCCCTGGATGTCGCCATGATCTGGATTTCTCACGCATGCGCAGTAGGAGCTGTAGTCGGGACATAGCCCAACAGCTTGCACATGCGCAGTTAGGGTCTTAGCCCTGCAATCCTCCCACTGCATACTAATTTCCTTTGTCTGGTTTCCTTCAATAGGCCTCATAGCCCCCCACACTCACAACAGGTGCGGTGGCATTTGGCGCCTAAGCTCCCTCCTGGAGCAGGACTACACGAGCACCTAAGAGGTAAAGATACCTCTCCCCAAGACTGCTACCTGTGTTGGGTGTTGGCCCGTCAACGCTGTGCATCGACTGCCCCGCCAACCCCAGCCACCCACCCACCCAGGGGCGTCCCTTAATTTATAGGCCCTCCCTCATGACATCACTTCCTGCCTGCTGAAATACGAAGTCCCCACTTTTCCATTTGCAGGTTATACCTGCCAGCCACTAGAGGGACCCACACACTCCCACCTCAGACTCCACTACCTGTCTTCCTCCCCCACGACTTCCTGGAACCCCTCTAACTTCCTGTGCCACTTATCTCCTCCGCAACTCACACCTACCTCTGCCCACACCTCTCCCAGCACCCAGACCCACAGGTAGCCCTACATCCTGACTCCTAACTGCACCACCAAACCTACACCCAGTGACCACTAGGAGTCACTATTTCTTACCCTGTTTTCGGCCCCAACCCAGCCTGCATCAGACCCCTAGAACGTGGATCACTGCTCTCACCCAGGCACTTTTCTAGCTGCCCTGGCAGAGACTCGAACCTTGTACCCTGTCCACCAGAGTCCGTGTCACTACCACTAATCCAAAATGGTATCCACGCTTTCTGGAAGACAACCTAAATACTTCTACCTTTCTACCCTACTGCTACCACAAGAGGCATGTTAGTCCACCTCCTCCTAAAAATGCCTCCCCCTCATCTAATTTCTAGTACCCTCGTCCCACCAGCCAGTCATCTCCCCTGGCTCACTGGTACCAGCGCCAACAATTCTCCCTGACATAGTTCGATTTCACCCTACACTGACCATGTGCACTGGCCCACAACACCCATCCCCTAGGTACCTCCCCGCTGCCTACCCAGGCTCCCTTTGGCGGCTAATCGTCTCGCCTTCTCAACCTGGCAAACCCTACCCATCCTCTGTTCCCTGAAGGTCCCCTCCCCATCCCCTCATACCCATTCGAAGCCTACACATCACCACTCCCTGGCCAGAGTCGTGGTCCTCCTACTCTTAACAGGCAATATACATCCTAACCCAGGCCCCACCCAGACCAGACCACCAGGTGGGTCCTCCTGTCTGAGCATTGCCTCCATGAATATATGCAGCATATTGAAAAAATATGATACCCTCCAATGCTGGGTCATGCTGCACAAACCAGATGTCACTGCACTGGTGGAAACATGGCTTTCAAAGTCCACCCGTGACTCCTTTGTCTCCCTCCCTGGCTACACCCTATACCGGGAGGATCGTGTAAGCTAAACTGGGGAGTGGCTGTGCAATCTATACCAGGGATACACTCACTGGTCAAGCACTTCCTGCTCCGGCCCTAGCAAAGTGGGCACAGGCCCTTAAACCTATACGGACCTCCAGGGCCCCTTTATCTCACCTCTGCCTACATTCCCCTAAGAACCAAAACCGGCACTTTATCCTTAACTGATTATCTTGCCACCTCCCTCACAAGGCAGACAAGTCCTTGTGGGGACCTTAACGTGAACTGGCTCAGCGCCACCTCCTCCACCACCCAGGACTCCTTCGCGGCCATTGATATGACAACTCATTTCCCAACCCACAAGAGTAAACCCTAAGAGAAGTACCAGCACCCTCCAAGATGTTATCACCCACCGCCCCAAAAAAATCCTGGACATCCAAGTCCTCCCTGAGTCACTCAGTGACCATTCCCCTATCCGATTCCGCTGGGTGACCCGCTCGCCCCGACTCACAGCCCAGCCCACACTCCGCCGGCGTTTCAGACCAGGTGGGCTGAAAAACCTCAAGCAATTTCTTGCCCAGATAAACTGGTCCCCCATTCACCACGCTCCTGACAGATACTGCCCTTGCCTTCTTTTCCCAAACCTATAACAAAGCCTGCGACCTCTACGTACCCTTCACGGCTGCTCGAACCAGAAAACATAACGTGCCCTGGATTACTCCTTCCCTATTACAATTGCTCAGGCTTAGGGATAACCTATGGCACCTTGCCACAGAAACAGGCCTGATGGCTGACAGACAGGCCTACAATGCTGCACGGAATAAGTGCACTTGGGCCATCCGAAAAGCCAAGGCCGACCACTACCAGGCCACTCTCACCTCCTCCTGGGGGTGTGCCCAAACTTTCTGGGATAATGTCAAACAATTAAATGGGAGCGCACACTCCCCTCCCCCATCCCAGATCACCATTGACGGCACAACCGTTACAGACCCATCAAACATTGCAAACTACCTTAACACATCCTTTACAGACCTTAGCTCTGTCCTCTCCAGTAATTTCTTTGATTCGCCACCCTCCCTACCTGCCCCAGGCCTCCAACACCCTAGCTTCTACCCACGTAGGGTAACTGCCCAGGAAGCCAGACCCCACCTGGTCAGAGCATTAAAAAGCAATAGTCCTGGCGACTACTCCCTGGACCCCAGCATTCTCCGTCTGGTACTGGATCAGGTCCTTGCCCCACTCACCAGCCTTCTCAACAAATCCCTCTGCCTGGGGCAATTCTCAACTGCATGGAAAACCGCCATTGTTACTCCCATTCACAAAGGTGGTGACAGGTCCTCTGCCGGGAACTACCATCCTATCTCCATACTCCCACCCCTCTCCAAAGCCCTAGAAAAGCTGGTTCCCACGCAGATCACTGAATACCTGACCAAACACAACATCCTCTGCCCTGAACAGCATGGTTTCCGCGCAGGACACAGTACTGGCACTGCACTAGTTGAATTTTCAACTTTTCTACACTCCTCTCTGGACTCTGGCTCCCTAGCCGGGGCAGTGTTTGTCGACCTCTCAAAGGTATTTGACACTGTCTCCCACCCTCTCCTGCTGGATGCCCTCTGCCACACTGGCTTCTCTACTGGGCCTCTTGCCTGGTGCACCAGCTATCTATCTGCCCACTCCCAATGTATCGGAATTAATGGGACACTTTCCAAACCTTGTCCCATCCGCTCAGGGGTTCCTCATGGCTCCATCCTGGGACCCCTAATTTTCTCACTCTACCTTAACACCCTGCCCAGCGCATGCACTGGGAAAATTCTGCTGTATGCAGATGACGCCGTCATCTTTACCACCCACCGTAACCCTATCTCCCTCCAGGACTCCCTACAACTATCCTATAATGATGCCGAAACCTGGATTAAAGAGCACAGACTGGTCATTAACCTCAAAAAAATAAAAACAATGCTCTTTGCCCACCCCCAAAACAAAGCCAGCAACTTCCCACTCCATATCCTCCCCTGCTCCAAACAACCACGAGAGCAAGTCCACTCCTACAAGTACCTTGGTGTCTCCTTTGACTCAGCCCTCACCTACCACACTCACATCGATGCACTTGCCTCAGCCACTAATGTGCGGCTAGGTATCTTATACCGCTATAAAAACTGTCCCCCCCCACTGCTGCCCTCCGTCTAGTGGTTACATCCTCTATATTATCCCTTGTTGACTATGGCCTACCAGTATACGGTGCTGCTGACACGATCGCCCTCAATAAAATTCGCCTCATCCTAAATAAGGCATGAAGGCTAATCACTGGGACCCCCAGGCTCACGCATTCGTGCCAGCTCTATGACATGGCAATACTGCTGAATCTAGACTAACATCTACGATACCAAACATGCCTAATAAAAAAAAACTCTTCTCTGGCTATCCCCACCCGGGCCGACAGCCTCCCTCCACCAAGCCCAACCCTTGGTCTGTTCACAGACCTCCTGCAAGGCCACTTTTCTGGTCCCAAGATCTAGGACCTCCCATGGACAGAGGTCCTTCTGCTATAGAGCTCCATCCTGGTATAACTCACTCCCTGCCCCCATCTCGGATGCCCCCACGATTTCCAAATTCAGAACCGCACTTCGAAACCAACTATTCAATACTCATAGCTGCACCTGTCTATAATTGAGGCATAGCTCTCTGTGCCCTGACAATACCCGCTGGGCGGCTCCCACACCACACCTCTTAATCCTCACCCACTGCTGATTGAACTGCTATTATCCTGCTGCTTGCTCTTTCCATCATGCAAGAACGTGCCATTGTAACCAAACCGGCTTATCTGTTGTAATCACATGTGCTCGCTAACTATGAAACCCATTTGATGTAACCAAAAGTTTGTTATGTATTTGTCCTCAATGTGACAAGGTACCTTTAGAAATGAGCCTCTGGCTCAAAGGTTGTAAACCGATGTACAAATAAAATAAATAAATAAAAAATTGACAGCAATTCAGCTTTTCAAAGTGTTCCTGCTGTCAAGTTCCTGTAGTAAACAAGCCAAGCTCTCTGCACCATAGTGTGAGAGACACAAAAACATGCATGTTTACACACCTCGGCCATCAATACATCACATAAAATAAGTCATTCCTTTAATCTCTTTAGAAGAGACCTCCAATACTGCTGTAATTTTTAAAATCCTTAATAAAACAGAAAAGGCATTTTTTTTTCCCCAACTACCCAAATGTCTTCTGTAAAACTAACGTCAGAAAAGTGTTGTATACTCTAAAAATTATTCCATCACTCAGACCCACCACAATGGAAATATTTTTTTGTACACAAAAGACAGATACATACATACATACATACATAGAGAGATAGAGATAGATACTGTCTGTAGATAGTGTGCATGTATATAGTATGTATGTGTGAATTATCTATGAATGACATGTTAGCACATGGCCATTTTGCTTCTGCTTTTAGAAGCATTTGAGAGGAACAGGTGACAGCAACTACATCCCCCCATAAATCACTTAAAGGGAAAGCCCCTTAACCTATTTTCTGTATACCTGTGTAGTTTGTAGCCATAAACAGCGACTCGCTCTCTTACACCCCCTTAATTTCATCCCGTTTTAAATTTAAATGAAGTTGCTTCACTCTGTTCTGCCCTGTGTGAAAACCTGTTTGACACCATTGTAAAGATAATGACCCCACTCTTGCAAGGCAATATGGCAGTTGATGTGCATGTGCAAGTCAGCAGAAGTGCTATTGTCAGTCAATTCTGTTGTATGTCTTCTGAAGTCCCTGTATTGTTATCTTGTGCTGGCCATCAAACCTCTTAAAGAGTTACTGATGCCTCAAAGAAAGCTTTGAAAAATATAATTAAGTAGAATTAAGCTTACATTCCATATATATTTTATCTATTTCAGAGTTTTAAATAATTGATTAGCAGTTTCTTTCCTGGGACAATACTTACTGTACAGAAAGCATTTATATAGGTTTTCTAGAAGTGTTATGTTTGTTAAACACAATGAGGCAAGTGGTGTGCATTTTTACAATGTTTTAGCACTTTTATGAGCAAAACGCTAATCAATTTTTAGAGTTACATAAAACCCTGCATTTCTATTCCCATTTCTTATTACTGGAGCAAATTTGCATGAATACATGATCTTTATCCCTTAGAGTGTATCTGCCTCTACAGCTTACCCCTACTTCAAGTCATAATCCTCTGTTGGGACATTACAATGTGTTGCCACAAGAGTAACTGATGTCACAAGCAGTGCATTATGACCTCAGATAGGGAGAAAGCAAGAGGAATCGCTGAACTCTTCAGGGACACACGTTTTGTTTCAATGCAAATGACCTCACTAATAAATAATGGGGAGGAGGAGGAATATAGAACTAACCTGAAATACAAGCTGAACCGCGTCTAAATATTATGGTTTGTTAAAGTTGTCCTGAAGGTGTCAGCTGCTCTTTAAGGTAAGTTCTCTAATGCTTTCTTGTTGTTTAAAGTATGTCAGTTGGGAAAATGCAGTTGGAGGGATGCTGGTGCTTGTGACATTTTCTTATTCAACTAATTAATTCCTATGTGCTAGGAGCTCTTTCTTTACTTCCAGTTCCTTTGATGTGCAAACACACATTATCAACTCCCATCTTTCCTTTTATGAGTGGGGTCATGTCCTTTGCAATGACATCAAACAGGTTTTTCACACCAGGATAGAACAGAGTGAAGCAACTTAATTTAAAATTTAAATTAGGGTGAAATTAGGGCGATGTAAGAGAGGGAATCATTGCTCATACCTACAAACTACACAGGTAAACAGAAAATAGGCCAAGGGGACTTTCCCTTTAACTGCTAGCTGAGACAGCTAAATGGGAGGGGCCTGTGATCTGTGAAAGCAAAGTCAGGTGTGCTCCAGATCCATTTTGCTTCTGCTTCTAGAAGTAGCATACTTGGGAGACCCATTTAGGAGACCACACCTCCCTGCTCTAGACAACAGGGAGCACTTCCCTCTGCTCCTTAAGGCCCAGGCTATAAAGCTGCCCCCTGCAAAGGACAAATGCGCAAAGAACACTGGAGTCTGCCCACCGGAGTCAGCCCAATGATGTAGCCAGCATCTAGCCACTCTGCTCCCTCGCCGACCCAAGTGGACCTCCTACCCATTGGATCACATGTAAGCCTGCTGGAGATTGCACTGTAGGGTGGCTGTACTTGGGAGGCTAGGTAGACATCTGGGGGGTAAGTAAGTATCTCAGTAGGCTTAGGGGCTTGACTTTTAAACTGCTACTGGGTATAAGTGTGTTTCTGGGTTTTAGGGATTGCCTGTAAACTGCTGCTGGGTACTAGGTGTGTTTCAGGGATATGGGGCTTAACAGGTACTGGGTATTTTAGGGTGTAGGGACTTACTGTAAAAACGCTTGCTAGGTATTAGTGTGCTTCACGGTTTAGGGACTTGTGATTACTGGGTGGAAGTAGGATAGCCCTAATAGGGTCTGGAACAGCAGGACAGAAATCACAAGAAGAACAGGAAAAAGGAAATGTGGGGAGTGGTACAATGCGATGGTTGTGAGACAGCAGCCTACAGGGAGACTTTCTGGAGACTGCAGTGCTGTCCCATCTGCATGCGCCTCTCTGAGCGGAAGGAAATTAAAATTGCGTACCTACCGTAATTCTTGATATTTCTGTGCATCTTCACCATTCATCACTAGTGGGTTCTGGCCGGAGGACAGGACCCGACCGGTTCTTTTTCGTTTTGTTTTTGCAAGAGGCGGAGTGGACATCAGGACGGCGTCACCCTCGAGGCAGACGCATTGTGTGGTGCTCAAGGGTTGGCCAGTAATAGACGTCGACTCCTCCTCAGACCCAGTTCTGCATGCCGGAGAGTAGTCTACAGAAAGGGAGGGTGGGGAAAGGGAGCGCAAGGGATGGAAAAAGGAAAGGATATAGAACTAAGGAAGGAATAAAGCTGGGTA
This sequence comes from Neoceratodus forsteri, assembly GCA_016271365.2. Classification (NCBI taxonomy): domain Eukaryota; kingdom Metazoa; phylum Chordata; order Ceratodontiformes; family Ceratodontidae; genus Neoceratodus; species Neoceratodus forsteri. The sequence continues at coordinate 158,809,572 of JADMNL010000025.1, forward strand.
AGGAGACAGAAGGATAAGAGCCTAAGAGTGTGGGGACAGGAGGCCTCAACCTCTGGGCAAGCAAGGGAGGTATAGGGCGAGGGAGAAGAGAAAGGTCGGGGAAGAAAGAGAAAGGCGGGGTGGAAATGAAGGAAGACACTGCACTTCACACCACAGAAGGGCAATGTTGCTGAGCCATTTACATTTCTTCCAAAAGAAGGAATCGTCAGGCAGAGTGCAGCGGACGGCTGGCTAAGTTTGAAAGGCGGGGCATTGCACCAATTCTGAAGAGTCCTAGAGGGATAGGAGGCAATGCCTTTTCCCCCACCCCACCCAAGCAAGGGATAGAGAGAAGAAACAGGACTCATCCTGAACTAGAGACAGAAATTAAGGCTCCTGACTCCACTGTTTTTAACAGCATCTCTCCGAGGAGGGACAAAGGGGGAGGGAAGCCTAATCTGAAATATAGCCACAGGAATCCCAAAGGGAAAACCCGGTCAGGGAATGTGCCCAAACAGAGATGAAAAATGTAAATCACCAGGGCCTCACCATCCCGGCTTTAGGAGAACCCTTATGGTTTAGATAAGCGCAGAGAGATTGATGTTTCCGGACCAGAGTAGGGTCTTATTAGGGAGAAAAAGAGCCCTGGTGACCAAGGGGTTGCCTCCCTGCCAATCTCCCCAAGTGCTCTTGGCACTGAAAAGTGATGGAGCTGGAGGTACCAGACTTACCGGCAGTGTCGACTTTGGAGAGAAACAGGGAGGAGGTATCGCTCAGAGACTGAGACCAAAGAGGGGAAGGTGGGCAGAAAGCAGTGATGAATGGTAAAGATACACAGAAAGATCAAGAATTATGATAGGCACGTAATTTTCATATCTCATTAGTGTCAATCTTCACCATTCATCACTGGTGGGCGATTACAAAGCCCCCCCGGAGGGGACCTGGTACCTCCCTGAGGGACAGAAGTCCCTCAACCTCCTGTGGGGGGGGAAGAGGAGAGACACCAGTGGAGGGAACCCTTCTAGGCCTAGCTAGGTCAGAGACTGGTCTGGGTGAGGCAGTGTTCTCCTTTGAGCAGGAGAGGGAAGTCACCCCTGAAGCTCTCACCTCACCCTGCAGGAGAAAAGGTGGGTTCCCCGGAATGAGGAGACAGTCACCCTACACCAGACCAGGGGCAATAACCTGGAAAGATGAAGCCATGCCGTCCGCCTAATGCAGATCGCTGTCCCCACCAGTCTGGATGCTACCTCACTGGCATCATACGATGCCCTTGCTTAGTGCCTCGCAAGCTTCAGGCCCCATGCGGAGAGGGCAATGGCTTGTCTGGTCACCTCCAAATCAGACAAGGATTCTAGGATCTGTCGTAGTAAAGACCCTAAGTGCCAGTTATAGGCAGCATGATGGGCCTGATGTACAGAGAGGGATACAACAGACATGCCAAAGAGAACACCCTCCTCCCCCAAAAGTCAAACTCAGCAGAGTCAGACTCCAGGTGTCTGTCACACCTGGGGCATCTATGTCCAGAAGGTGTGTCCAGGAGCATCACACCCCCCTGATGGAGGGGTGAGCCAAGGTTCCTGGAGAGCCTAGGGGTGCGCAATACCTTTGCTGGAGGGAGGGAGGGATGAAGGACTTCTCCAGGCATGGTACGATGTCCCTGAAGGGGAAGGGCCAGGCGGGAACCCTCAGGTTGGCCGCAATGAATCTGCCTAAAAAGGCAAGCACCGCCTGGTCAGAATTGTGACTTCCTAGCGTGGAGATCTGGAGCTCGTCAAGCAACCCTGAAAGGAAGCACCGATAGCTAGACAAATCAGCAGCTGGGGACAGGTGGATGGAAGATTCCTCTCCCTCAGAAGAGGAAGACGAGGGAGCTGACGAGTCCAGAGAGTCAGGCACTGGCTGCACCAGGGAATGGTGGAACACCTCCTCATCCATGAACCTAAGGTAGACGGGGAAAAGTGCAGCCGTAGACCTGAACTGCTACCAGGTGAGAGGTCCTGTAGGACCAATATGGCCTGGAAGAGAGGGAGGTGTTGGCAGAGGTAAGGGGGCTAGACACCTCAGAGGAGGAGCACAACCCTTGCCAGGGCTGGGGGACTGAACAGGAGACCTCAAGACTGGAGAAGAACTGCCGGCCACACAAGTCAGGGACCATTCAACCGAGCTGGACTAGCCAGGACTGAGCCTTAAGACAGAATCCCTCCACAAGGCGACCGGGGCCGCATGAGCCAAGAAGGGTGGCCCCTAGCCTCTAAAGACTAGATTCCTCCCAGGGAGACTTCAGGAGAAAAAAAAAAAAAAAAAAAAAAAAAAAACAGGACCGGTGCTGCGACTCCTACCTGAGCCCTCGCGGGCTCCCAGGGAGGGGTGCTGCCTCAGATTCTGTTCCCTCAACCCTTCCAGCTCAGAGAGGGACCTCTTCCTCAGAGTCAGCTGAGGCAGCTCGATCACCATAGCCGACTCCTGAGAGACAATCTCAGACAGAGCACCCTCCCCTGCCTGAGGTACCCCGGCCAGTTCAAAACTGGGTCTGGCCTGAGCACCCAAAGAAAGGGGTACACCTCCTAAGGGAAAAAGAGAACCACTGACTCCAATCTGCCCCCAGTGCACCAGAAGACTGGTCGGGACCACCAACACCAGAGCTGGCAGTAACTGCTAAATCCAAAGGAGGGGGCTGAATCGGAGCCATGGTGCTGGGCAGGGAGGAGTCTGAGGACTCCTAAGAATCTGGGAGCTAGTCCAGGTCCGCCTCAGAGTAGTCATCCTCACCAAAGGAGGCTCGAACCCAGACCACTCCACGATCTCCTCTGGTTCCGGGGCCACGAGCGGCACTGCAAACCTGCCCTGCACTACTCACGGTGCTGCCACGATCACCGGCACCGTCTGCGGCACTGTGACCCGAGATGTCGACGGAAGCCAACTCCATGCCGCCTGCAGTGCTGCCCCAATCTCTGGCTGCACAAGCACCAACAGATGGCACAGAGGACTACACCAGACCAGGCCCTAGGCCAAGACACTGGGGGAGCCTCCAAGGAAGAGACTGCCAGAACGGTGCCTCCTGGCCGAATCCCAGAGGAATCAGGCAGGGTTTCTCACACCGTGAAGGAGTTTCCACCAAGGCAAGGCAATAAGGGGCGGAAACCCCCTCCTCCATGGGCCATATAGGACCAGGAGGGGACCCGGAGGAAGGGTCAAGAGATATACAGTTACGTAAGACTTACCATAACAGTAGATCTTCGAGAGAGGCTCTTGCAGTAGGTATTCACATATAGAACTAAGCCGCCAGGCATCAGAACCCCACGGAAAAATTTCTAGCTTGCAGTCTCCGGCGGGGGACCACCCCCACGTCAGGTGACTGGCGTCATATGACACTGATATAAAGGGGCGGTCCCCCAAGCCTGCCTTCCAGTTCTTTCCCACCAAAGGCCAAAAGAGGAAAGATGAGAGAGGGGAGGATATTTCCCCCTATGGAAATGAAGCAAAGAAAACTTAGGGGGACAGAGGGCAGGAAGGCAATACCTACTACAAGAGCCTCTCTCGAAGATCTACTGTTACAGTAAGTTATGTAACTGTACCATCTTACTTTGAGAGGGCTCTTACAGTAGGTATTCACATATATGACTGAGTCCCAAGCAGTCTGGAACAAGGAAAAGCACTTGGGAGGAAGATAGTTATCCATAGCATGGAACCTTAGGGCTGAATGGGTCTCATGAAAGCAGACCTTGTAAGACAGCCAACCCAAAACCTGCTCTACGGCGAGAAGAGATGTCCAAACTGTAGTGTTTCATCAAGGTATGGACAGAAGTCCAAGTTGCAGCTGCACAGATGTCTGCCACGAACACATTTTTGAAACAAGCCGTAGAGACAGCTACTCCTCTGGTGGAGTGACCTCTGACTTGACCCGGAAGGGTCTTATTGTACTTGTCATGACAGAAAGTGATACAATGTGCCAACCATTTTGACAGGCATTGCTTAGAGACTGCATTGCCTTCTCTTTTATGAGCAAGAGTGACAAAAAGACTATCAGTCTTCCCGAGATCCTTAGTCCGAGTGGTGTAGTATCTCAGGATTCTGTTAACATCCAAAGTATGCAAGAGGTACTCCCCTTGATTGGAGTGTTGCGTAAAGAAAGCAGGTAGCTCTAAAGATTGATTCAGCATAGATTCAGCCACCACCTTAGGAAAAAACTTAGGGTTGGTGCGTAGAGCCACACGTTCCTTGTGGAAAATCAAGTACGGGATATTGCACATAAAGGCCTGAAGCTCGGAAATGTGCAGAGCAGAGGTAATGGCCACTAGGAAGACTGTCTTCTGAGAAAGGAACTTCATATCAGCTGTAGCTGCTGGCTCGAAGGGAGGCAGAGTACGCCTCTCCAAGATATAATTCAAGACACAAGGAGGGGCAGGAATGCGGTTGGGGGGGTCTCAAATGGAGAACCCCTCTGAGGAAAGTCTTAGACTTCCAACTGAGCAAAAGTCCCGGCTTCAAAGGGAATATGGTATGCTGAGATAGCTGCCATGTGGACTTTCATTGAGGAATGGCTGAGACCCAGATCGAAGAGGTGACGCATGCAGTCCAGGACTTTGACTGGGCATGAGAAGGGCCTGAAGTCTTTAGAGTTTGCCCAAATAGAAAACAGTTTCCACTTCATGACGTAGGTGGTCCTCGTGGAAAGCTTCCTGGCCTCCACCAAAATGTCTGCTACTAGAGGAGAGACTCCAAAGCTGGCTTTAGCTACGTCTGCAGGAGACACGCATGGAGATGAAGGGATCGGAGACCTGGATGAACAAGGGTCCCCTGATCCTGGGTCAACAATTACTGCGACAGAGGAAGAAGAAGTGGAGGATCCTCTGAAAACTGTTGCAGAAGAGAACCAAAACTTGCCTGGGCCAGAAGGGAGCAATGATAATCATTCGATCTCCTTCCAATCTGAGTTTGTTCAGGACCCTCGGGATTAAAGGAATGGGAAGGAAGACACAAACGAATCTGTCCCACCAACCGAAAGACACAGCGTCCTGCCAAAAAATGTCTCGCCGTGGAGCGAGCAAGCAAGGAAGTTTTGCATTTTGGGGCGACGATAAGGTCTATCTCGAAGGTGTTTCCCATCGCTGAAAAATGTCATTTGCGACTTCTTGATTCAGCTCCCATTCGTGGGATATGGCTGAGGACCGACTGAGCTGATCTGCCAGTGTGTTTTCCACTCCCAGAAAGTGAACTGCAGTAAAGTGAAGGTGGTGTTGGGCTGCCCAATGCCAGACTCATCACTTCCCAGCACAGAGGGTAGGAACGCACTCCTGACTAACAGAAAGGCGGGGGGTGAGGATGCAGTGGCGGAGCCAGAGGGGGGGGCTGGGATGGCGGTTGCCGCTCCTGGCTGCCCCAGTGTGAGTAGTGGCGCCCTGCCACCATCTTTATTCACTGTTTAGTGCCCATTGTGGAGACTGTCATTGACTGAATGGCCCTCCCTGGCTCCCAAATGATCCCAAACCTGGCTCCGCTACTGCGAGGATGGGCACAGAGAGGGAGGGGGACCCAGAGACTGAAGCCCCAGGGGGATGGAGGGCGGGATTGCAATGAATGGTAAAGATGCACAGAAAGATCAGGATTACGGTAGGTATGCAATTTCCATATCTTATCTGTGTCAGTCTTCATCATTCATCATCTTTGGGTGAGTGCCGAGCACCCTGAAGAAGGTTTTAACCCCAAGGGACTGGGTCCCTTAGCTCTCAGTGGGTGACACACTAAGAGGGAGAACCTTTATGGGCCTGGAGAGGCCAGAGAGTGGGGAGAGTGAGACGGGTCTCCCCCCCGGAGGGGGTAAGAAGTTGGCCCAACAGACGCTGTGTCACCCTACAGGAGAAAAGATGGGTTCTCTGGTGAGCGGAGTTAATCACCCTACACCGGGCCAAGGGCGACAACCGGCAGAGATGCAGCCATGCCATCCGCCTAGTGTTGATAGCTGTCCCTGCGACCCTGGTAGCTACCTCACTGGCATCATACGATGCCCTTGCGTGGTGCCTTGCTAGCTCCAGGCCACGTGCAGCGAGTGCAATGGCTTGTCTGGTTTGCTCCGTGCCAGGCATCGAAGCTAGGAGTTGACCTAGCCTGGACCACAGGGACCCGTCATAGGTTGTGTAGTGGGCCTGATGTGCTGCGATAGAGAGCAGCAACCGTGCAGAGTAAAATGTCCTCCTCCTCTCCCCCCTCCCCCAGAAGTCAAAATCCATGGAATCTTGATCTGGGGAGCGGTCACGGTGAAGGGCGCAAAGCCCATCAGGAGAGTCCAGTTGCATCAATCATGACTGAGGATGAGGCATGGAACCGGGAGACTCCGGAGGGGGGCACAATACCGCTGGCAGAGGTCTCTAGGGGCTGCGACTCTGGAAAAGGGCCTCTGCCAGGAACGCAATGCCTCCCGAAAGGGAGCAGGCCAGGAGGCACCACTAAAATGTCCGCACTGAAGTCGCCTAGAAAGGCAAGTGCCGAGTGCTTTGGATTGTGTTGAGTGGGTGGGGTGATGTGCAGGTCCTCCAACATCCTCATCAGGAATCGCTGATACTTGGCGAGATCAGCAGCTGGGGAGATGTGGACAGACTGCTCTTCTCCCCCAGAAAAGGGGGGTGAGGAGTCAGAGGACCTAGGGTGTTCAGAAGCTGGCTGCTCAGGGGGAGGTTGAAAAGCCTGTCTGTCCATTACCCTAACGTAAGAGGGAAAATGAGCAGCCACAGCTCTGAACTGCTCCGAGGAGAAAGGACTGCCAGGACCAGGAATGCCTGGGAGTGCAGGAGAATGTGGCAGAGGAATGGGGACAGAGCCGACAGGAATCAGCAGACCTCCGCCTGGGCTAGGGAGCGCACCAGGAGCCCTAAGGGAAGAAGGAGCTCTGGAAAACTCCACAGACGACAGCTGATCAACCAAACTGGAACTGCCTAGGAATGCCTGTGCCCTGAAGAATCCCCCCCCCCCGTGAGGTGACCAGGGCCATGAAAGTCCAGAAGGATGGTTCCCTACCTCCAAAGAATGAGGCCCTCTTGAGGAAACCGAAAGGGAAGGGCGGAGATCCATGCTATGGCTTCTCCCAGAGCACAGGTGGGCCCCGGAGAAAGGCCGCCGCATAGACCCCATACCCCTCGGAATTTGAGAATGCCCTCCTTGAAAAAGCCAGCCTAGGCAACTGGCAGCCCTGGTCGGCCCCCGAAGGAGCTATCCAGGGAGCAGCACCCTTCCCTCCCATGGGTGCTCCGATCGACCCCAAAGTTGGGCGATCCAGGAACACCACATGAGGGGGTACCACCACTTAAGGTTCAGAGAATCCTCGGAGACTAGGCTGCAGAGCAATGGTGGCCTGCACCACTGCCTGCTGGTCAGCACCCCTGACCCTGGTCCCAGGAGTCACTGTCCGCTCCTCAGAGGGGGGCTGGCCCCGGCCTATCGGGGACACTAACAAGGTGTCCACGTGAGCAGCCAACTCCAAAGAGTCAGACTGCCTGTGTAATTCAGAGTCCAATTCACCCTCCGAAGAGGTGGAGATCGAAGTCCTGTGCCAAACAGTGAGTGGAAACCCGCTACCATCCCGACTGAAAAGGGCACCAAAAACAGAGATTGCACCACAGTCTGTGCAGACGTCCCCAGCCGCACTGCGAACGGTGCCAGAAGACATGGCTCCAACGATGGCAGCAGCCTCGGAGTCTGTCACAGTGCCATCTCAGCCCATGGCACCGCAAGCAGCACCAAGATCAGAGACAGCACCAATGACAGCTCCGACCATGCTCTCTGCTTCGGATGGCGCCGAGGTTGTACACCCCCAATGGCACCAACCTGCCCCATGGCACTAAGAGCAGCGCTGAGGACAGAGACGGCACCGATGGTCCCGACCATGCTCTTGGAGCCGCAGATGGCGCCAAGATCCAAAATCTCCACGGTGCCTTGTCCTTGCTCGAAACCGTGAGCTGCTCGAGAGCTGGACACGGCCCCATGCTCAACCATGGCGTGGGACGCCAGGCAAAAGACAGTCAAGAACGGCACGTCAGAGCTTCCCATGCGCTACAAGCACCATCGGCACCACAAACTGAGCCAACAGCGGCAACGGTGCCAAGTGACGGACCAGCGCCAACAGCACCATCAGGGCCCATGGCACCATGAATGGCACCAAGGCCCAAGACTGCGTCAAGGACGGCACTTACCCAGACCTTCCAAGCTGAGGGTACGACACTGGGGGAGCTTTTGCCCCCAAAGGGGCGATTGCCAAAACAGTGCCTCCCACCTTCCCCCCCGGGGGAAAACAGACTGGGCCTCCTGCACTGCGGAAGGGGCGTCTGCCATGGCTAGGCTACAAGAGGCAGAGGCCCCCTCCTCCTTGGTCTGTATAGAACCGGGAGGGAACCTGGAAGAAAGGCAGAGAGAACGCAGCTTGGCCTGACAAGTGCGCGCCCATCCCCCGAAAGTCGACGGAGCTAGTCTCACTTTCCACGCTTAATGACAAAGCAGTCCATGGAGAAGCAGGCGTCGCACAAATCCATGTCGTGTAGCGGGCCAAGACATGCGAGGCACCAGTCATGTTGGTCGGTAACTGAGTACTTACGGACACATGGGCACGGACACATGGGGGGGCCATCCCGTCTTCAAAGTTTTCTTGCCCACCAACAGACATGACCTACGGAAAAAGAACACCAAACAAGACCAGATGTCGCAAAATAAAATAAGGAACAGTCTTACCAGGAGACGTCGAGTAGAGCGAACAGAACCGGCAGGATAACTGAGCTGACAGACTGTGGCACGGAGTCGATAAATTGGAGTCGACAAACTGCAACACACGAAGGCTTCGACAGAAGTAGGCCGCTCAAAGATTTCTCTCCACAGCTACCACGGCGACCTCGGCGGGAGGAAGAACTGGCGAGGGCGGAGTCGACAACACCAATCTGCCAACCTGCCGAGCCGACGCAGAGTGCGTCAAGCCCCGAGGGCGGGCGCCAATGGGGCCTCAACTCCACCCATCCAGGGTCATGACCTCTGGCCAAGTACCCAAAGGTGATGAATGGTGAAGATTGACACATATAAAATAAATTCTCTTTGGTAACGGGAAACTATAAGTTTAAAAATCTGTTTTAACTATCTGATTAAATGGGATCCATATGAAATCCCGACACTTAGAATTCAGACATACAAAAGGCTTTGTTCCGAATCCCGTCATACAATTTATCAACGCCTGTAATTTCAACTTTTTTTTTTTTTTTTTTTTAATTAAATTAAAGGGAACATCATTTAAAAAGAAGGTAGACTGACAAGTTGCATTTAGTAGCCATTGTAAAAGTGGTCATGTTATCAACATACCAGTTTTCAAATTTCTTACAAAAACAGCAGAGTATGTAATGCTAAAGACAGTGGCTTTGAAAAGTGTAATAGAAGATTGCAATTCGATGGAGATGGACATGAAAACATATACAGGCACACCCATCATTAATGCTTATGTGCAAACAGACAGTCCATAGTCATAATATTCATACAGGAGTTAATTCCCATGCCTAATGCAGAATCTGATTATTCAGACACTGCACCTCTACTACTTTTAATTGCATTTTCCTCTGCTTCACACCACTGTTCATCAGTAAACGTTTGAGATGAATCTTTCCTGCCCAAAACATCTTTTGCAATGCTTACAAAATCATGTTTTGTTTCAGTTACAGAGGACAAGATTTGATTACGTCCTAAAAAAAACATTATATCAAGATTTAGCAATTTTGCAACCTAGTACTATTTGCCCTATAGGTAGGAGTATTTTAAAATGGGATTTCAGGAAGTTGCACCTTAGTCATTTACATGTTCTAATGGGATTTCCCTTATAGAAAAATGTACTGGTGTTCTGGGATACCGCAAGAATTTGTACAGTCAGTTAAAACGAATCAGGCCAGGTCCAAGAAGCATTTCAATTAATAAAAAAAAAAAAAAACACAGGTTGGAACATTTGGAGGGCTATCATAGTGCAAAAGTCTGAAATCCATTTAAAAAACTGCATTAGCCTTGCCCGATACCTTTCTTTTTACATTAACAGGCTATAGTCCACCGGTATCCCTAACATTTAAATTTAAGAGCTGCTGGTAGCTAGTGTCAGCATCACACCGTGCTTTACTTTTATTTCAGTCGGGATTTCGGAGGCCGGTATTAAGTACTTGTCGGGCTTTGCATAGTCGGGATTGTGGTGTCAGGCTCACGTCTGATGGGATTTTGGATGTCGGGATTCTGTACCAGACCCAATTAAATAGATAATTTGCAAAAGTGAAGTAAGGGTTAGTAAATGAAAATTACATACTCACCATAATCCTTTATCTTCTTGTACAAGTCTTCACCATTTATTCATTCTGCTGGTTTCAAGCCAGAGGTCCTGGAACCCTGCTAGAGCCAAAAATCTTGAGGGCTGGCATAGAGGTAGGACCACGCATGCACAGCACTGTGAAACTGGCTTGAGCTGTGCAGGCTAGTTCGTTGTCGACTTTCCAAATGCCTCTGTACCTTTACCAAGGAGGTGCAGCATATTCTAACTAAGAAACGCCTAACAAGGGGATAAGACAGCCCTTCTGATCCGTAGAAGAAAGGTCAACTAGAACAATGTCTTCACAGTCCAAACCGAAACAAGGAAGGTGAAGACTAGAACAGACTGAGTGAGCTCAGGAAATGGTGGGTGAGAATGTGAATAAATGGTGAAGACTTCTCCAAGAAGAAGATGATCAAGAATTACAGTGAGTATTTTTCACATCTTCCTGGATTAAAGTCTACCATTTATTCATACTGCTGGATAGAGTACCAAGCTGAAACATAATTCCCCAGGCAGGGTTGAAGGAGATAGCGCGCTCATTCAGGACAGAAGTCCATTATGGATTGTCCTGCCCAAAGGAAGCATGTTGTCCGGCATGGACATCCAGAGCATAGTGTTTAACAAAAGTATGCACTGAGCTCCAAATTGTCACTTTGCAGATCTCAGCTATGGGAACAGAGAAGATCTTTGCAAAGGACATAGCAACCACTCTGGTAGAGTGGGCATGCACTTGGCCCTCCAACTTGACCTGCGCCATACAGTAACAGTGGCAGAGGCATGCTACTATCCAAGTAGAGATACATTTAATGGAAACTGGTTGCCCTGGCCGGATGGCATTAAAAGGACACAAAGAGCTGCTTGGATTGCCCGGATGTGTCTTGCTCTAGCGATGTAGAACTGAAGGGCTCTTAACATCCAAGGAGCTCCCCTTCATTCTGGAAGTTCGGAAAATAAATTGGCAAAAATCAAAGGCTGGTTGAGGTGGAACTCTGACACCACTTTGGGTAGGAACTTAGGATAAACCTGTTGATCGAGGGAAACCAAATCTGTCGAGGCCAGTAAGGTGCAATGAGAATCCATCTTGCTCCCGGGTGCCTCCAGTCTGAGCAGCACCCTTTGAACTAATGGAAGAAGAGGAAATGTGTACAGAAAGCTATTTGTTCACTGCAGCCTGAATGCATCCCGACAGAAAATGCCAAGTTCTGTATTTTGGAGCAGAATTGAGGCAGTTTCGAGTGCAGTGGTGAAGCAAAAGGTCCAGATCTTAAGTACTCCACTCGTCTAAGAACGACTGCACGACACTGGTGCCAACGACCACTCATGAGGATCCACTTCTGTCCTGCTGATGTGGTCCACCAGATCGTTCAGAGTCTCTGGCAGGTAAACTGCTTGAATCAGGGCATTGTGGTCAAGGCACCACTCCCATATCCTCATGGTTTCCCTGCAGAGAGGGTAGGAGTATGCTCCCCCTTGCTTGTTTACATAATAAATCACTGCTTTGTTGTCCATCTGAAGGATTACCTTGTGACAGACATTTTCCAGGACTGAGGCCGTACAGGACTGCCCTTATCTCCAGAATGTTGATATGGAGGTGTAACTCTGCCTGGGCCCAAGTCCCAAAGTACGATGGTCCTGGCAGCGAGTTCCCCAGTTGAGAGAAGCATCTGTAGTGATGGTTGAGAGAAATCCTGGCAGAGCAAAGGAGAGACCTTTGCAGAAGGTTGTCCTCTTGCGTCCACCATGCAAGTAACCAATGAAGTGGTTCCGTCACTTTGATGGAGTAAGATGGAGGATGTGTTGTTGGGGACCACTGTGTGCTGAGCATCCATGGAGTGGTCCTCGTGTGCAGTCGAGCCAGAGGCACTGTGAAGACTGAAGAGGCCTCTAGGCCTAACATCCGTTGCATGGAGCAAGCCCGGACAGGTTTGTTTTCCATGATGAAGCGTGCCATCTGAAGGATGTTGTTCCTCCTGTCCTCTGGGAGAAAGGTCCTCGCTTTTGTGGCATCTAAGAGGGCCCCTATGAACAGGAGCTGCTGTGACTTTTCCAGGTTCAGCAGAACCCCCATGAAAGTCAGGAACCAAGATGCTGTGGATACTGCCTTCTTTGTATCCTGTCTTGACGGGCTTGCTAAGAGCCAGTCATCCAGCTAGGGAAAGACTTGGATGCTGTGCTTTCAAAGGTGCGCTTCAAGAACTGCAAAGCATTTTGTAAAAACTTGAGGCGCCAAGGACAGCCCAAAGGGCAGGACTCTGAATTGGTAGTGTTGACCCAAGGCCACAAAGTGAAGGAACCTGCAGTGGTTTGGGTGCACTGGAATATGCTGGTAGGCAACTTGCATGTCCAAGGATGCCAGCCAGTTGTGTTTGAGAAGGGGTAGAAGTGTCCCCAGGGAGACCATCTTGAACTTCGTGTAGTACAAGAACTTGTTCAGCTTTCTGAGCAAGAATGGGGCGCATAGCCGCTGTCTTTTGGAACCAGAAAGTAATGGGAGTAGAAACCTGTGTTTCGCTCTCTGCCCAGAGAACTACTTCCACTGCCCTGTTTTTGAGAAGGACCATTATCTTCGAAGTGAGAAGGTCTGACTGAGCGGCTGACAGAGTGTGTTGCTGCTTGGGTGGAAGGTCTGGGGGAAATCTCTGCAAAGTTGAGCGAGTACCCCTCTCTAACTATCCTGAGCACCCACTTGTCTGTGGTGATAGATTTCTACTGGCTCTACAATCGAGTCAGATGTCCTCCCACTGCTGAGGAGAGATCCACCTTGGACAGCTGAGGTTGAGCTGAGGCCAGAGTCTTAGAGGGTGGCACTGGGCACTTTTAGGCCCTGTGTTTTCTTCTGTAGCTGAGGAGATTAACGTTTGTTCGAAGCTCTTCTGCCTCTTCCTCAAAAGGGCTGCCTGTTATAAAAGAACCAACAGTTCCTGCCTCTCTAGGGGCTGCAGGAGCCAGTCTAGCTGTCTTGATGGCAGTCCTGGTTTTCTGAGAAGCCTCCAGGGCTTGTTCCACCTGTTGGCCAAACAGATAGGTACCGTCAAAGGGGACAGTCAACCTGCTGTTGGGCATCTGATGAAAAAAGCCAGATGTCTGGAGTCAGGAATGTCTTCCAATACAGATTCCAGCAGTGGCTTCTCTGGAAGCGGCATCGTGTGCATCTAGACACGCTTACAGATTATGGCTATTGCAGTCTATTCCCCAGGTGATAGTCTGAAGAATCTTAAGCTTGGAGTCAGACTCCAGTAAATTCTCCATAAGAGGCTTAAGCTAGGTCCAGAGGACATACTCGTACTGGGAGAAGTGTCCATGATAGCTGGCTATATGCATGCCAAGCGTAGCAGCTGCAAAAGCCCTTCTTTCCATAGCATCGATCTTGCGAGATTCCTTGTTAATGGGACATGCTGTTACTTCTTGCGGTAAGACAGCTTTGTCATTCTCTGCCAGAATAACCAGTGCATCCACAACTGGTTGTGAAGATAGAATAGGTCTCTTTAGGAGGGACATATTTCTGATCTATGGACTTGCAAACATTAGGAATAGAGGAAGGCCTAGCCCACACAGCTTCGGACAGAGTCTCGAAGGCAGGGGGAACAGGAGACATAAGATTCACCAGGATATTGGGAACATGAAGCCACTCAAGACATATGAGCTTTCCTGGATCTAAAGAAGTTCTGTAGAGCCAGAGTTGCCTGCCATATTCCTTAGTAGAGATTGAAAAGAAAGGTCCTCTTGAGGGACAGAAGTCAGAATTGTCGGCTTATTGTCCAGGCTGTAGAAGGAGTCTTCATCCCTCTCTTTAAAAAGGAGGTCGGGGTCAGACTCTTCCTGCTCATATGCCCCTCAGAGGAGGAGGGTGGAAGAGGTGTGCAGCCCGGAAGGCAGTCAAGGCCTAGGAAGTGGAAAAACAGGCGACACCGGACCCAGCACTGGCACAAGCTGAGAAGAATTCGGCGCCGGGGAACGTTGCCACTCAAGCACCCAACCCAAGCCTGGAAGAAGGGGCAGGGGATGGTACCTGTGCTAGTCCCTGCAAGGAAACAGAATGAGGGAGGTAGGCATGTGGAACCAGCATTGGCGGCATGACAGCTGGCAATGGAAGGGATTCTGTTGCTGGAGCCAAACGCTCTATCTGACCAGAAGGTCCCAACCATAGGTACAAGGCACCTAGGCCCAAGGGCTCTGGCACCAGATCCGCAGGAAGGGGCAAACTGGCCAGACACTACCCACTGCTCAATAAGAGCAGCCCAGTTGTGAAACTGCCCACCAAAAACATCACAGGAGGATAGAGAAGGGCTCCAGTGTCAAGATTCCGAGCAACTGCAGGCAGAGGCTGTCGGGGAAACTGGATGGAGTCGGGGAAGGTCTCTCACTCACGGATGCCGGAAACCTCTTGGCCAACATACCAGAGGACAACCTCAAGCAGTACAGTTTCTTCCTGTTCCGATGGGAAGAGGAAGAACTCGAGGCAGAGCGGTGCCGTGTCCCTGACCTGCATCAGTAATGGGCCAGCTTCTTTTTCTGTTTTCGGGAGGACTGTCCTCCCTCCTAAACACTGGACTGCCCATAGTTGCCCCCCCCCCTTCAGAAGAGGATGGAGGACTGGACACAGCCCAGCTGCCAGAGCAGCCTTCTCAAGGAGACTCCCTACTATCACCGTCACTGTCTGTGGCCAACTCCTTAGGTCGGTAGGGCTGTTAAAGACAAATAATAAAACCGCCTTTATTTTTTTTTGTTAAACAGAAAATAAAGTAAAACTGTATGCTGTTGTACAGATGTGAAGATCTGGCTCCCAGAGGGCAAGTGATGTCGCTGAAGTGCATTAGACGGCAGGGGAAAAAAGTAACCGAGGCGACTGGAGGGTAGACACAGAGATAGCCTACACGGTACAAGCCAGTCTTGTGGTGCAGCGCATGCATGGTCCTACCTTTGCACCAGCCCTCCTGAAGATTTTTGTCTCCCACAGGGACCCAGAACCTCTGGTTTGAAACCAGTAGTATGAATAAATGGTGAAGACTTGAAGTCCAGGAAGATCTGCTGTTACACCAGTTAGATTTTCTTTTTCAGCTACACAAGTTGATACAGTTGGCTGCAGGGGGTAGTTTGTTCTTGAAGCTCCTCAACATCACCTTAAATAGTCTGCTTAGTTACAGGTACTACATGAACTGTAACATCACTGGAGTGACGTCTCTGTGCACTAGCACAAAACTGAATTTTTCAGAATCAGTGGACATTTCTTAACTTAGCTCGTGGTCACTGCTGCAACAGCAGATATATGGACCTTTTCCTGGCAAGACATACTTCTTTGGCCCTACATAAAGTAACAATGGACAAAATCCTGGCCGTATGATTACTCTTTAATATGTATATACCAGTACTTGGAACCAAGGTTATATCAAATATATTTTGTACACTTTGAAAAGAATAAAATAAGTTTAAAAAAGGAAAAGAAAGAAATTTGAGATGGAGAAAAACTAAACTAAACCTGCATGCACACAGAGTTTACTTTTTTCTGACTTTTTTTAAATCATGCCTTCTTGAAAACGTGAGAAAAAAGCAAGCTATGCATGTGAACAGAGTTAGGTCCCCCCCAACACACCCCTAAATCTGAAGCAAGCTACAGGTCCAAGGAAGTCCACCAAGCCTTTTTTAATCTGTAGCATTATATTCCTCAGGGTCCGAACTATCGCGCAGTGCACAGTCAGAGTTTGAACGATCATGCAGTGCACACTAAGCATCACTCTAACTTTGGCACCATGTCTCAGCACTGATGAGCGACAGTTTCTCTGCCTGGAGAGACAGTGCCAAAGTAAGGGCAACCCCCAACGTGGGGTAGCAAGATCGTTCAGACCTCAAGGAACACGATGCCATGGATTCAACAAGGTGGAATGGGCTTTTATTATAACACCGCATTTCCCTGCTTTTTAAGATTTGTGCTGCAGCCCTAACTTGTACATTACATACTAACATACTATTTGCCAGCAGATTAGGCCTTACGGTCTATCGAGTCTGCTCGAACCTAGATCCTTAGTTGGGTGCCGAGATCCTCCCATTCCTTGTTCTCTAGAAACCCCTATCATCCATCCCCACCCCCCCCCGGGACAGGCCATCATCTGATACATCCACTTTCTGTGTCTGTCCCACCCTCTCTTGAAGCCCTCCACTGTGGATCTCTGAACCAGCTCACCAGGCAGTGCATTCAGGGTCCACCACCCTCTTGGTGAAAACCTCCTTTTTCCCCTCACCCTTCCACCTTCCAACTTCAAACCATGCCCTCTGGTGATACCTCCCTGCTTTAGTCTAAAGATTCCTCCATGTTTACCCTATTTATTCCTTGAGGTACTTGAAGACCTCAATCATGTCCCCCTGTCTCTCCTCCTCCAATGAAAACAGGCAGAGCTCCTCAAGTCTGTCCTCATAAGTCAAATCCCCAGCCCTCGTATCATCTTTGTTGCCCTCCTCTGTACCCTCTCCAGGAGCTGTATGTCCCTCTTCAAATGTGGTCTCCAGTACTGTACACAGTACTCAAGGTGTGGTCTAACCAGTCCATTGTACAGCGGCAGAATCACTTCCTGCTCCTAGAGGTGATCCCCTCACGATGCATCCCAACATCCTGTTTGCCTTGCTAGCTGCTCTCCTGCACTGCTCAGAGTTATTCATACATGTATCCACCATGACCCCTAGGTCTTTTCCCTATTGAGGCCTCCAGCCCCTCCCAGGGTGTACCTGTGTTTAGGTTTCGACCAAGATGCAACACCTTGCACTTGGTGATATTGAAATTTAATTTCCATGTGTGAGCCCAGCTTTCCAGGGTGTCCAGGTCCCTTGCAGGGCCACCTCCCCTCTTCTCCCTCAACTACTGCTCCCATCTTGGAGTCATCCGTGAAGAGACTCATTTCACACCCTATACCCTCCCTGATGTCCGATATGTATGCATTAAACAGGATCGGACCCAGGACCGAGCCCTGTGGTACCCCACTACCAACCTCTCTAGGGTTCGAGAGCTCCCCACAGACCACTACTCTCTGAGTGCGTCCAGCTAGCCAGTTTTCAATCCATCTGACCATCAAAGGGCCTACTCCTAACCCCATCATTTTCTCCACCAGACCATTGTGGGGAACAGAGTCAAACGCCTTGCTGAAGTCCAAGAATAATACATCCACAGGCTTACCCCTGTCCAGTTCTGATGTTACCCATTCATAGAACTCCACAAGGTTGGTTTGACATGATCTACCTGGCACAAACCCATGTTGCCGACTATCCAGACCTCCCACCTCCTCCAAGTACACCCCCAATCGTTCCTTTAGAATACTCTCCATTAATTTTCCCACCACCGAGGTCAAACTGATGGGTCTATAATTACCTAGTTACTTCCGCCCCCCTTTATGGATTGGTACCACATGTGCCTCTCGCCAATCCCAGGTACCCTCCCTGTCTCAAGTGACCTGCTGAAAGCTCCAGGAAGTGCAGCCAGTATGTCCGCCAATTCCCATAGTACTCTCGGATGAATGCCATCCGCCCAGGAGATTTTTTTTTAGGCCTTGAGGGCTAACCACACCCTTGGTGGCGATGGCAGCATCATCCGTCCCCTCCCCTTACTGGTCTTTTTTATCCTTATCCAGATGTGACCCCTGGGGTACCTTTTCCTCCTCTTGCTCCATTTCTGTTGTCTCCTGATCCCACTCCCTGCCGCTTCCATCACCTTCATGCCTTGTTTTGTAGATATCCATCCCCTCCCTAGTGGAACACAGAGGCAAAATACTCGTTAAATACCTCTGCCTGGTCCCTCGCCTCTTCCACCCACCCTCCTTCTGATCTCAATCTGCTGAGATGGCCTAAGTTTTCTCCGCTCCCCAATGTCACGGAAGAACCCTTTTCCCTCCATGTATCCCTGTGCCAGCCACTGCTCTTTACTGGACTTTGCTCCCTCACCATACGGGTGACTTTTTCTAGATGCAAGCTGGTACATTTCTATCCCTATCCCCTCTTGTTGTTTTATATTTTTGTAGGCCGCCTTCTTTTCTCTGACTGCTACCTGTACCTCACTGGACCACCAGCATGGTTTACGTGACCTTGCTCCCCTTACGCTTCAACTTAGCGCAGATCCTGACTTACCCATGAAGTCCCTGCTTATGACCTCCCATCTCCTTTCCACACTTGTCATTGAGGTAATCCCCTTCAAGTGATCCTTGAGAATATTTCCCATGCCCATAAAGTCTGCCCCCTGAAGTCCACTGCCAGTGTCCTAGATCTCACCCCACTCCCCATGCTTATTTGAAACCAGACAGTATTGTGGTCACTCCCAGTCAGGGGGTCCTGTACAGCTATGTCCCTTACCAGATCCCCATCTGCCAGAACCACATCCAGGACATGCCCCTCCCTTGTGGGCTCCATCACATGCTGTGTTAAGAACACATCCTGGAAGCCATCCAGCAGCCTCTGCTCCTTGGCCACCTTAGAGGACATGGTTCCCCAGTTTGTACCTGGCATATTAAGGTCCCCCATCAACACCACTCCTTCCCCTTTTGGACCACACTGGGCAATGATGTTGTCCAGCAAACCATCCTCTAGAACATCACTCATCCCGGGGGGCCTATATGCTACTCCCAGCTTGACCTTATCTCCTGCTGGGATCGTAGGTGACCCATAAGGCCTCCACGCCTCTGCCTCTTCTACCATAGCAATTTCTATATCATCTCTAATGAACATAGCCACTCCACCCCTCTGACCTCCTTTCCATCCTTCCTAAGCATAGTGTACCCCTGTACATTTAGGTCCCAGTCGTGGTTTTGTTGGCCCACGCCTCGTGACCGCCGCCACATCCACCCCCTTCAACAGCATGGCCTGGAACTCCGCAACTTGTTTCCCAAGCTCCTGGCATTTACTAACACCACCCCCCACCCCTTATCCCTGATCCTCTTTGTCGAACCCCACCCAGATTCCTTATACATCCATCCTCCCCCTGCTCCTTCTGAAACCTCCACCTCCAGTCTGTTTCCCCCCTTCCCCTCTTGGGCTTGACGACTACTCCCCTCATCTGGAGGAGAGGGCTTCACACATTATTTTGCTCAGCATGGTAAAGGTGATCCACCAGCCCTTCCTCTTCTTTACAGTAACCCAGAAGGCCAATCCTTTCCTCCTTATTCCCCCTTCCCCACATAACTGCATCCTGTTCCCGGTTGGGGACCTCTCCTGGTGGATCCAGATATTAGCTGCAGAGTCCATAAGAGTTCCACAGATCGCCCTCAATCTGTACAACAGAGGATGAGGTTTGCCATAGTTGATAATTGGGCCTAGTGGGGAGAGACTGAATATTTTTGATATTATGTATACCTTGTACAGTACTTCCGGCGACATCATGCCCCTGGAAGCCTCATGAGCTATCAGCTCTGTCCCTACCAAGGCAGAAAAACCTGAATAATTCAACTTCAGAAATTCAAAAGTGGGCCAACTTTGTAAGCAGAAGGAGGGAAGAATGCCCCAGCACAAACCAGACCAAGTTAAATCTATTTTGGATCTCGCTGAGCCCGATGGAAACTGCTCAGACAGTGACGTCTCCTATGTCTTGACGTGAAGCGAGTCCACAAGCGCCGATGCTGTCGGGCCCCCAAACATCTCCAGACAAATGGACCTGGTCCTGAGGGCACTTAAGAGATTTTAGAAGAGAGACCCGCTCTACATTTGCAGCACTCCGTACCAACATGGGAAAAATTGAAAAAAGGTTGGACGACCTCGAAGAGCAGGCTTCCGCCTCAGACTCCCGAGCAGATGGTGCTGAAGATGCCATCCCCCAGCTTCACAGAGAGATGCAGGGCCTGCGAGAAAGAGCAGATGATGCAGAGGCCTGCAGTCAGAGGAACAACCTGCGTGTGTCGGGCCTTCCTGAGAGCACAGAGGGTAATGACCCTATACAATTCATGCAGTTTTTAAAACTGTACTGAATCTATCAGAAAGCTGCCTGCTGGAAATGGACCGGGTCCATTGCACACTGGGACCCCAGACAACTAATCGCCCATGTGCAATCCTAGTCAGATTCCTGAGGTACCAGGAGAAGGAGATGGTCCTCCACAAATCATGGCAAATGGGAGAGTTAAAACACCAAGAGCAGTGTACCTATGTTGATAATGAATACCCCGCTGCCACTGCTGCAAGACGCCGTGCCTATGCTCCCATCCTCAGAAAGCTTAAAGAAATGAAGATTAAATTCAGGACCCCATATCTGGCGAAACTTGTAGTGCAGCTCACTGACAGCCCTAGAAAGAGTACAGAGGAAGCCGCCCAGGGACTCATAAAAGAGGGTATCAACATAACACTGGACCAGAGACCCCTAAATAAGACACTGGCAACCAGACTGGCACAGAAGGCCTAGAATCGTGTACCGCAGAAGGAACAGCATAGACGAGAAGGTGCCTAGCCCTCAGGCAGATTGTGGCCGGACTTCACAAACAGGCCTCGGCTGAAGAGGATTCGGACCCAACACCACAAGCAGTGAAATGAAGAGCATGATGGACTGAATGACTGTGCCACCAGGCAGTGCCTGTAGAGGTAGGCCGGCTATGCTTTCCCCCCTTAAGATTGATCTTACCCGCGATTTGTGGGCCTTCTGCTCTTCCCCGGGAGTCCTCCCCCAAGGTCATCTGACCTCATGGCTAAAACTACTTGTAGTGTTCCCTTGCCATAGGGAAATGACAGGACAACTTAATAATAATCCAATCTGGATCGGCACAGACACATAGGTGTTTTGCCCTACCAGTGGGCCAAGGTTAGCCATGAATCGTGGGTACTTGGCTGGGGTTGGGGAGGAAGAAGGGAATGTGACTGGGACTGCCAGGTAGAGGAGCAGAGGGCTCGGGAACTGGCCTGGCCTAGGGCCTCCTTATGGTCCCGCTTCCTCTTTCTCCCCTCTCTCTACTCCCTCCTTTCATCCCTGTCGGGGTCGGGAGGAGGCCAAGCCAGGGATATCATTGGCACTTTTTTTTAAAGCACAAAGTGCCCATGATTACCCTCTCTACAACAGATAAATTCCAATACATGGGGTGGAGCAGCCCATGCCTCATCAGCTCAGTACCAGCAGTCTAAGATCCTGGAGGAATACTGGAGGTGCTCGGGTATAAACTAAATACTTCTAAAACAGATGCATTAACATTTCATTTTGACCTCCCCCAAACATTTAAACATCCCACCCATTTCGATGGGATCTTGACAAATTTAGATACCTGGACATATATCTTTCCCACTCACATAAGCAAATAATCCGAAATAACTATGACCCCTTTTACACCCAACTACAAGCTGCCCTTGTTAGGTGGGCCATACTCCCACTCAATCTACTCCAACGCATGGAGGTTGTCCAGATGGTGACCCTCCCCTGGGCACTATATCTTTTCCAAAATGTCCCAATGTACGTTTCAGCAAAAACATTTCAAGCTTGGAATAAAGCAATATTGAAGTTCATCTGGGTGGGCAAACGTGGGGGGTTTGGCCCTACCGAACTTAAAAATATATAACTGGGAATCGCATCTCTGTTTTCTTGCTGTCCGTCTCATGCGCAGCAACCCTGCTAAGTGGAGGGACATAGAGGAAGGTCTACTCCCATTTAAGGACCTGGTGCAAGCATTTCTACACCAGTCCCCCTTGATGTCATCCCGGCTGAACCCAGGTCCCTGGATAACGCACCAACTTAAAACATGGGGAGTGATCCGAAGACCTCTGTCTCTGTCCCCCTTTCAGATTTGTGTCTATTAGCTCTCCTGGAGAACTTCCCCCCCAGCCCAGTATGATCACACATTTGAACAATGGGAACAACTCCACCTCTTTTCCCTTTCTCAGTTACTAACTGGGAAGGAGTTAAAGTCATTCCAAGAATTGAGGCAGACCTATGGCCTGCGACAGGTGGACTTACAGATTTCTACAATTAAGACTTTTTTTTTTTTTACTCTTTTCCTTCAGAATTGAGTAAACCAGGGGAAGTACCCCCACTGGTTACTCTGCTCCAGACCACCCTATCAGTTAACGAGATCCCCCATGCAAGGCACTCAATAACATTAGCATGAACACCAAGGGGTTGCTCGAGAGACGGAACAAAGAGATAGGCTCAGATATCTCTGCACAGCAGTGGGACAGGAGCTGGCTAATATCATTCAAGCTTACTTATCCCCATGCATGGAGACTATTCTCCTGGCAACTAATGATCAGATACTTTCACATCCCGACTATAACAGCCCACTACTCAACCACGAAGTCAAAGCAATGTTGGCGTCAATGTGGGGCGACACCCACACATCATACTCACATTTTCTGGGCCTGCCCTGTCCTACAACCCTTCTTATCCTCCCTACAACAGGAACTGACTGATATGATAGGAGCACCAGTTATTTTAACCGTGGAGTGTTTCCTGCTGCTAGTTCTCCCCCGGGCACAGAGAACCTATACTAGATACTTACTGGGGATTGCCCTCATGGCGGCATAGAAAACCATAACCAGACTGACTCTCACCCCAGTCTCCTACCATATTGGCATGGAGAGAAACAATGACTCAAATATACAGGGCAGAGAGAATCTCCTACCAACTGAATGACCAAGCAGACTTATTTACTCTGAAATGGACAAGATGGATTCTCTACATTATGAAAAGAGATCCTGGTTTTGTGCCTTGAAAGAAATGGAGTTAAAATTCAGAGTGGAAGGGGTCATGGACTGGAGGGCTGGGTAGAGTCGGGAGATAGATATACTTGGGAACCACAAGTATAATATTGGGAATAAATGTAGACCTACCGAAGGCCTAAGTCAATTAGAAACTATTTTTTTCTTTGCTTTTTATTTGTCTAATGAACTTTGTATGCTCCTCTGTTTTTCTTGCTCTGTATATGATCAAATGTGTGTATTAAGAACATGTGACTGCTGTTACCCCCCTTAATCTGTCAAAAACTATATTAAAGTGTACATCTTGTACAAACTTTTTCTGTATTTTATACTGTAGACAATGAAAACAAATTAATAAAACTGTATTAATAAAAGGATTTTTTTTGCCGTGAATATAACTATATAAAAGAAATCAGAACAGAAAATGGTCACATCTACCCAAGTGTTTCATACGGACGGGACTCTAACAAGAACCGAAAAGGTCAGCGCAGGCATCCAGGATGATTAAATGTATGGCATTTTATTAACTCAGCCATGTATCTCTCATCGGACATTAAACAACTAATAGCTTGCCTGGGCTTCTATTAACTGTTTAGACAGCTTTCATTCCTTCAAAATTACTACTTCAAACATCCCTTCTTATATACAGAGATGCTTCCATTTTTAGTTGAAACTCTCGGGCAGAGGGTCTGCTCAAACAGACAGTCGCCCCTTATACAGTAGGTCGGGAAAACAACTGCATGCGCATATGCACACACAATATAGCTCTACTACGCTGATCAAAGAGATGCTGTAGCAGGTTTTGGACACAAGGCTTGAGCAGTACACCGAATGATCTATAAAAGAAGCATTCACTGCAGAGAGATTATCATGATTTACAGTTTATGGGTTTTGTTTTGCAGTAATGGATATTCCGTGTTGCCGTCTACAAATTCCCCCATTACAAAGTTAATGGATGGACTCAGTCTGCAGAACTGGTCGCTAGCAGGCCATCACTGAGGTAATTACGAGATAGTGAAAATTCAGGGAATGTGTGGCCAAGATTTAAACAATGCAACAATAAAATAACTCTTGCATTTAACAGAGGGGTGGTAAATACAGGTTACTCACCTGTAACAGGAGTTCTAGGAGTGGTATATGTTGTTCATCCACACTTACTGGCAGGTTCCTTGCCGCTTTAAATCTTGCCAGAAGGTCTTCAAGCTGGCTCCTCCCACCCACCCGAGTGGTAAAACTCTCGGCTCTGCCCCCGGCCAGATCTGGCCGGCTGGAAGCCAGGTTGCGGTCGGCCGGGAGGTGCTGGTTAGGTGGATGAACAACATATACCACTCCTAGTGAACTCCTGTTACAGGTGAGTAACCTGTATTTCTAGGACGTGGATATGTTGTTCAATCCACACGATTAGCAGACTCCCAGCAGTTCTCCACGAGGAGGGAGGCAAGGCGCGTAACCCCTGTTTAGGGAATAAGGACTGGAGAACCGAGGTCCCAAAACCAGCATCCCGGAGTGACTCAAGGTCGATGTGGTAGTGGGTGATGAAGGTGTGTGCTGACTTCCAGGTAGCAGCCCTGCAGATTTCCTGGATAGGGACATCCCTGGAAGCAGCCACCAAGCAGCGGTATGGCGGTAGAATGAGCTCTATCCCTTTGGGAGGCTCCATGCCTGCCAACCCATAGCAGAGATCTATGCAGGAGGTGCCACCTACTTGCCTATCAGTCCGCTTGGCTGCAGGTCTGCCAGGTGCGGCTTCAGCGTAGGTGACAAACAACAGCTGGCTAACCTCTCCCTGAACTTCAGCCGTCCGCTCCTTATAACAGAGCGCTCTTCTAAGGTCCAGAGTATGGAGCCTATATTCGGCCTCCGAGGTGTGACTGGGGTAGAACACCGGCAGAGTCAACACCTGGTTAAGGTGAAACTCCAACACCGCCTTCGGAAGGAATTTCGGGTTGGGGCGCAGGACAACCTTGTCCCTATGCAAGACCAGATAAGGAGACTCGATGGAAAGCACCTGGAGCTCTCCCATCCTTCTGACTGACGTAATATCCACCAAGAAGGCGGTCTTCCATGACAGATGAGAGATGTCCACCTGTGCATCGGTTCGAATGGCTTGCCCATGAACTTAGCCAATACCAGCAGTAGATGCCATGGAGGTGGAGGTTCTCGCACCGGAGGGGATACGTGATCAAGGCCTTTGGAAAAGTGCCCGACCACCTTCTCCTGCACCACCAACTGCTTTCCAGCCAGCCTAATAAGCAGAGATGCTGCCGTGGTGCACCCTGGAGGAATGCCTAACTAAGCCCTAGGCTGAGAAAGGGACCACAGGTAGTCCAGAATGCTAGCCAATGAACAGGAGGAAGGGTCCACCTCTTGCTCCTGACACCAAATGGAGAATCTCTTCCATTTGAAGGCACAGCATTTTCTGGCTGACTCCTTACGGGATGCCTCAACAACGTTGAGGACCTCATCGGAAAGACCCAAGGCCTAGAACTCTAGCCGCTCAGGAACCAGGCAGTCAAGTGCAGGGATTGAAGGTCCTGGTGGAGTACCTTCCCCTTGTTGACCGAGATCAGGTCCAGGCGGGCTGGAAGTCGCCTCGGGAGCCTGGAGCTGAGGCTGAGGAGATCTGGATACCAGAACTGGCGGAGTCAGTGAGGGGCTACCAGAATCACCTGCGCCTGGTCCCTCTTCATCTTGAGAAGCACCTTGTGGATCAAGGGGAATGGAGGGAAGGCGCAGAAGAGGCCCAGGGTCCATGGCCTCGAGAAGGCATCCCCCTGCAGTGAGCCCTGCTGAGGGGGGTGGGCATGAAACAGCCTTAGCTTCGCATTCTCCCTTGAGGCAAACGGGTCCACCTGAGGGTAGCCCCAGTGGGAGAACAGATCTTGTACAACCTCTGGCAGGAGAGACCAGTCGTGAGATGCAGCGCCTATCCGGCTGAGGGCATCGGCCAGACTTTTGGAGGCTCCTGCCACATGGATGGCTAGGAGATCTGCCTCCAGACTTATCACGAGAGACCAAGTGCGGAGAGCCTCCTTGCACAGAGGCAAGGAGTGCGTCCCGCCCTGCCGGTTGAGGTAGTACATGGTTATGGTGTTGTCCGTCTGGACCTGGGCCACTTGACCCCATACAAATGGAGCGAAGGCTGTGAGGGCTAGTCGGACCGCTCGAAGCTCCAGCAGGTTGATGTGACAGCGAAACTGAGGGGACCAGAAGCCGTGGGCTCTGAGCTCCCCCAGATGGGCACCCCAACCCATCAGAGAGGCGGTCGTCAGAGTGACAGTCTGCTCGGGGCGGACAAACGGGATACCCTCCTGCAGATGAGCTGGAATGAGCCACCACTGGAGGCTGTTGCACATCTTCTGGGTCACTGGCAGGTCCAGAGGACCGTAGCGCTGTGACCATTGTAGGGGACGCATATGCCAGCGAGCCCAATGGACCATGCTGGTGAAGGCCACCATGAGGCCCAGGAGGCGCAGGAAGTCCCAGGCAGGGTGCAATTGCCCAACCAGAAAAGATTGGGCAAAGGAGGAAAGAACCTCTGCCCTGTCCACCGGGAGCCGTGCTGTAGCTCGAAGAGAGTAGAGCTCTGCCCCGATGAACTGAATCACTTGCAATGGCACGAGTTCCGATTTGGCCTTGTTGATGAGAAGGCCAATCTGAGAGCACACCTGGAGGGCCAGATCCCTGGACCGCTCCACCTCCAACCTGGAGGGGGCTGAAACAGCCAGTTATCCAGGTAAGGGTATATCCAGACCCCTCGGTGCCACAAGAATGCTGTCACCACTGCCATGCATTTGGTGAAGCCATGGGAGCTGGAGAGAGGCCGAAGTGCATGGCCCAGAACTCGTAAAGGGATCCCTCTGCCCTGAAGCAGCAGAATCGCTGGTTAGATAGACGGAATGGGACGTGAAAGAATGCATCCTGGAGGTCCAGAGAACAGAACCACACGCCTTGTTCCAAGGATGGAATGACCTGAGCCAGAGTGACCATCCTGAAGTTGCGAGACCTTAGGAACTTGTTCAGGTGGTGTAGGTAGAGAATGGGGCGCCAGCCTGCCATCCATTTTGGGACCAGGAAGTACCTGGACACAAACCCTGAGTCTGGAAGGGGGTCCAACACCTCCCTCATCACCTCCTTCAGGAGGAGCAGGGCAATGTCAGCTAGACTAGCCAACAGAGAGGCTGCAGAACCAGTAGCCCCCCGTGGGGCGATTGCTCGATAGGAAGGGAACTGCTCGAACTCCAGAGGCAGACCCCTGCTTACCACTTCCAACACCCAGCAGTCCGTGGTGATATCGGACCAGGCGGAAAGGAAGTGGCGGAGCAGTCCCCCCACGGGGGAACCCGGGGAGGAGTGACGAGGTTGGGGGCGACACCCCTCAACCAGTCATTGGGCAGGCTTGGAGGAAGGCCCGGCCGAGGAGCCGCCTGGGCCTTTTCCCTCCCGGCTTCCTGCTGGAGGAAGCAGCAGGCTTTGGCTTTGGGTGCGCACGAGCCTGCTGGCTCTGATGCTGGTGCTGCTGGCCGGACGTGCCGCAGGGGCTGAAGGACGAAAGGGCTTATGTTGCTGCTGGCGGCCTTTGTCCTTCTGGGCAGACGTGACCGAGTCCAAGGTGGTGTTGGACTTCTCGATCCGTTGGAGATGACCCTCTACCCCAGGTCCGAACAAGTCAGTACCCAGGAAGGGGACGTCTGCCAGCTTGTGCTGGGTATCAGCCGTAAAAGTGGAGATCTGCAGCAAAGCTCTGAGGCGCTTGGCCACTGTGGCCGCTACTGACTGGGCATACGAATCAGCGATGTCCACGAAGTTTGGTGCTGCTGTTTAGCTACCGCCCTTCCCTGATCCCGCACCTGCTTGACAGTCGTTTGAAGGTCAGCCGGGAGATGAGGAATCACCTCATCCAGGGAGCCCAAAAGGGCATGTGAAGAGTGTGCTATCAGAATGGCTGAGCTAGCCTGACGAAGGCCTAGGGAGGAAGCAGCATAAACTTTCCGCCCCGAGTAGTCCAATTTCTTGGACTCCTTATCGGGCGGTTTGTCCATATCCCATGCGTTCCCGGAACGCTGGAAAATGCTGTCGGTCACTAACCCCTCCGCAGTGGGGTGCTCCGAGAAACTGGAGAGTGAACCTGTAGGGACCACATACTTTTGAGCCATCCTGGCCTAAGGTGCTGAACAAGATGCTGGCCACTGCCACAGCTCCAGAACCGGACCAACAATGGCTTCGGCCACTGGGAAGGCCTCCGTAGGGGAAGCTCCTTGGTCCAGTATCTCCGTGAGAGGATACTTGGCCCATTTTGAAACTGGTTCGAGCTTCATCCCAGTGGACTCTGAGATGAGTCAAAGCATTCCTAAAAAACGAGGATGGGGTCTCGTCCACGGACTGACACCCTGTAGACTCCAGGTCAAGTGGCCTGGAGAACAAGGAGTTGTCATCAGACTCCGAGGAGCCTGCAAACAGCTGCCGAACGCCTGAGCCACCCTCCATGCGCCGAGGTTGATCGGGAGTGAGGGTGACCGACAACCTATGGGGCAAACCATGACCCGACAGAGAATCCTTGGTCGGGGCCCCAGTCTTTGGTTGTGGAGGCGGAGGTTCCACCACAATGGGTGGAGCAGTCGGTTTCGGCCAAACAACCAGTGCCGGTTTCGGCTCCTCGATGACCACGAAAGGTTGTTTCGGCCGCTCAGGTGACAGCCACTTAATGGCCGGAGAAGGCAACAGAGTCTGCTTATTCCCGGACAATAAGAGCTGAAGCCACATTAAATCCTCATAGCACCAACGCAACTTGCGCCGGAGCCTATCCTCCTAAGAGGACGAGGATGAGCAGCACCGCTGCTTTCCATGGTGCCGAGACCGCAGACGTTGGCAGGACCAGCTGGACCTGGAAGAGGTCCGAGACAGAGACCTTCACGGATTCAGAGGGTGGGTCAGAGAGGGGATAGATGGAAACCCGCTCCCCCCTCAGTTCTGGAACCTTAACTGGGGGAATCCGGTACAGGCAAATCCTCCATTTCCACCGGGGGAACCGGTGAAGTAGGTTTGTTGGCATCACCAGTCGACAAACCGTCCGACGGGTCGAGAAAAATCTCGACTGAGTCGACTGGTGTCTCGGCCGGCTGACCCGACGGGACATTGTGGCCAGCGGCTCATGCAACCTCGACCAAGTTCAAAGCTCACCATCCGTGAAAGGAATTCTCCACTCCCACTAACGCAGACAGTGGGACTTACCTTGGAGTCCTTTTGGACCGACAGGAATGTCCTACGGTCTTTCTCCTTGGTGGAGAGGGACTGGCAAAGCTCCTTAAAAGAAGCTGTATATGAAGATCCCAAGGAGAGTGGGATAAATACCGCGACCGAGAAAGAAGATGATGCGGCCTCCTCCTCGAGGGCGATCATCTGCTCCAACTGATCCACGGAGCCCGCTGCCGTGGACACTGCCCAATGGACCTCCTTTGACTTGACTAGCAGATACCATTTTTCAGAGTGCCCCAGAAGAAGTCTAGCAGCATGGTCCTCCAAGAGCGAAGCCGAAAAGGATTTGCACAAATCGCAAGCCTGCGAATCGTGGCAGAGTCCTAGACAGTAAACGCACGTGGAATGCAGGTCTGTCCAGGACATCTTCTGACCACAGGGGCACCGACGAAATCCAGGAGTCAATTTGTCCATTGCAGCCGTAAGGGAAAAAGAAGACAAGTCTTGTAAATTTGAGAATAAGTTTCAGATTAATCAAAGAGTGTGGATCCAGGCCTGAAACGCAGAGCGCTAAGGAGGGAACCTGAGCTTCCAAGCGGTAAGGAAGATCTGGCGTCATGGGGCAGAGCCGAGAGTTTTACCACCCGGGTGGGTGGGAGGAGCCAGCTTGAAGACCTTCCGGCAAGATTGTGTGGATTGAACACATCCATGTCCCTAGAATATCAGTTACTACAAAAGGTTTGGTGTAACTGGAGAATCAGAGATCTGGAATTAAGCTCTGGCTGGCAAATCACAGGCCTGGATGATAAGCTCCACACTGTGCATGCGATACCTGTCAGAATATACGGCCCGGAGAGCCATGGGCCACTGACTATATTAATTGTTTATGCCGGGTTGGCTCTATCCCCACACAGCCCCTCCAAATGAAAAATTACTTTAAAAACACAGGGGGGCCAAAGCCTCCCCTTCCCCACCCCAAAAACGAAAAAAAGACGGTCAATAATATAAATGAAAATTTTACTAGCACTACCAGTTTTATGTTAGTTTTGGGACAGCATAAGAGAAGGCCCACGATTCTCCTGCCAACACTGGCCTGCATTTCTACAGATATGCTAATGGCACCATCCTCTCTGCAGCTCTGGAAGTTTACCTGCAGGACAGGTTAAGAATCTCACGGTACCACCCGCAAGGTCAATTACCTCATGGAACCACCAGGCTGGGAAATGGCGCTATTGCCAAACTGTGGGGGGAGGGAGACTGCATGCACCTTTGCTGCAGCAGCTCCTGCTGATAGAGAGGCAAGCTTGCTCTTCCAGCAGAAGCATGCTGCATGCATCCGAGACAGGAGCCCCCACCCCCAAAACCGTGCCTGCATGCCACCTGGGGCTATGAAAATATAAGAATCCAGTGGAAATGACACTAGCTGTACAGGATGACCATCGGTCCCTCGCATGCCCTGCACAACTGACCAAGCAACCCTCCTCCACCAGATTTGGACAGCCGGAGGGGAGGGAGTGTAAAGTCCAAAAGGACCCATTGCGGATGGCAAGCTGTAAGGGACGGAGGCTGGGCAGTTGAGTGACAGGGCTGGTGGGGCCAGTCAGATGTGGATAGTGGCAAGCCAAATAGGGGAGCATAAATAAATACTGGAAAAATATTTTCAAAAAAAAAAAAAAAACAGTAAAAGGTAAAGAGCTCAGGGGAGATTCAAATGTGTATTTTGGGTAAAGATTACTTTTTTTAACCCATGCAGGACAGACCTCTTTCCCAAGAAAGCAACAGCAAAAAATATTCCATTTACTACTGGCTAGATGAAATGGAACCAATACACAAGCGAGGGATCTGCTATAGAACAGACCATGTAAAAACGGCCAAGTAACAGCCTATGAAGAAACTGACTTTACCCACTGCAGTTTAACTTGCGAGGGTCAACTGCTAACATATCTCTGAAAGGGAACAGCTGCAGTTTCACACACTACCAGGTATGCACACACAACATGTTTTCCTGCCGATCAGCTATGAAACACTGATACTTAATCTGTATTTATTGCTGATTTCATACCTACTTATTTATGTTATTAAATTTTAATCTTGTGTTCATCCCTGCTTTCCCAGGAGTCGCACCCTGCCCCAATCAGGTCCCTTTGTGGGCCACCTCCAAGCCCAGACAAACCTGTCCCTGACCAGACTTCACCCTGCCCCCCAAATGGAGGGGCCTACAAGTCTGTCGCTCTGCCCCCCACCCAGCAAAACAAGATTAATTTTGTCTCCCATGCCCAGGAGGGACATGGGGCCGAGGAGTGCCCAGCTTCTTTATCCAGCTGCCTGGAAGGTCTCATTCCAGGTTCTCCCCACACCCAAAGTTAACAAGGAAATCAGCAGCAGGGCCTCCAGATTCAGAGCAATGCACAACCCAAACTGCTTGTGTAGCCTCTCTATACCAGCCTATAATTTCACTGAAGTTTTAAAAAGCACATGAACATGCGTGCATGTAGACTCACAAAGTTAAAATGCTCTGTGTTACTATTACTGAGCTACCTCGCTGTCTGTGTCACATGGTTAGTTTTTCTACTTTGGTACTACAAAGATTTACTGTAGGTGCTAAGCAGGATGTCTTGGGGACACTGCAGTTCACAGTCAACTCCATAAACTTCACTGACAGAGCGAAGGACACCTTAAGGTAACCAAGAGTAAATTCTGTAGTCAAAAAGGGCTAGGCAGTAGCCAGCCCATCGGCACAGTAGTAGGGCTACCATTTGAGATGCCGGTGACCCGAATTTGGTAATGAGCTTCCCTAGAGGGTGGTCTTCTCCCCCAAAGAGGGAGGGTCACTGTCCTCACTGCAATACCGTGACCTGGGTGATCACAGGTGAAAGTGCAGTTTAAGGCACTGTGGGAGTGGGAGTGGAAGACGTCATCCAGGGTGCTGGCGCTATGCACACATGCATGCACATCACATGCTTATTGGTTCCCCCACATGCAAACATCTTCAGGGGGCTGTAACAGGGAGAAATCTTAACCCCCCCCCCCCAATATCAATGATGTGCATGGTCGGGGGCATATCCCTCCCACCCTATACCCTGCCACTGAGATAATCTGATGCTCCGTGGGGGCAGACAGCAGAAAGGTAGGTGGGGATCGGTGGAAGGTACTTGGGAAAGCCCTGAGGGGCCAGGCCAGTGATACGGGGACATAAAATGTCAAAAAAAAAAAAAAAAAAAGGGGGATTAGGTCTGCTCACCAAGGGCAAATGTTGCATGTGCCAACAACCAGATGCTCACTTGACACATTCTCCAGGAATGCCCACATAAACAGGAGTACTAGGCAGGAATCAAAAGGGCTTGTGCAGACATAGAAAGACTTCTTTGAATGCTCAGATGCTCCTCCTGGCACTTTCCCCTATACATCTCCCAAAACATTCCTCCTCAGCACAATGCCTGACTGCATTTAGTGTGTCCGACAAGATACAGCTATTATGCAAATGCTGCATCACTGACATTCCTTTCTCTACTGAATGGCACCATGCTTTGGGTCAACTGTCCACTTCAGAAATGCTATCTCATAAAATGGTTGGTAAACTGCAGGCCTTTCAGAGTATTTGCCACTTCTGCCTAGAATCACAATACTGCCATAAAGTGGAGCCATAATGCCATGTAGAAGAGACCTGGATTCAGTCAATGTGTATGACAACTTCATACAAAAATCCCTCTTTGGGAATGGGTAAGGCCCACCCAATCTATGGACAAGTTCAGTTCAGTTTTACTCAAAAGTATGTAAATACAAAACATTGTCAAATACAATTACATAAAACACACACAAAAAAAAGCATTTCCTTATACAGGAAGTATATATTAAAATTTAAAACACCAGACCAAAATTCTATTAGTTGTCCAGATCACAAATAAAATATACAGAGCAGTGCAATTTTTAGACATTCCATCACAGTTTTAGTGCTATTTTATGCGTAAAGCTTGCTAGAACGAAGATCTGTTCTGTACTTTCACAGTTTAATATTAAGTTCATTTACACTTAGGTTTTTTTTTTTTTTTTTAAACTGTGTAATAAATTTGTTTCTTTCAAAGACAAGAGCATTACAATAAAAAATTAAGTGCATACTTGTCATCGCTGCATTATTATATCCTGTACATACATTCATTCTGTAACCCCCAGGATTTCCCCATTTTGGGACAATTCCAAATCTTAGCCAGGTTGTTTTAGTGCTTTCCTAGGTTTTTGATTTTCACATTTTAGGAGAGATTTTTCCATCTTGAATTCTGATTTAATCAATTTCAGTGGATTGGTATTCCAAGAATCTTTAATTCTGGCAAGATCTTTTTGTTTAGCCACGTCTTCCACCCTTTGAATAGCAGTCATTACAAAGTTTATAGGATCGACTATATTTCCTAATTGACCCATTATTTTTGGTTTTATTTATTTCAGAATTCGGAAAAATACCTTTGAGTCAAAAGACTCCTTTACAAAGGTTCCACGTCACATATAATAGATACAGACACACATTACAGTAATTGTTACAGAGTAAAAGTTCAGTTATTACAGGAACAGTTAGGCTAAACATTCAGGAACTAGAGCCGTTTAAGACAGGTAAAATAAAAATAAAACATGATGCATATCAATCCCAGGGGGACTAGAGGCAAGAGCTATGAGCAGGAGGCGGGCCAGAGGCCATTGTCAGTGGTAGAGGGAAGGGGGGCCAGGTTCAGTTACAGTCACAGTCGCTTGTGGACAGGAGGTGGGCCCTAAGGTGAATTTTAAATTGACCAATTCTATGTTCATAAATCAAGGAGGAGGGTAGATTATTCATCCACAGGGGGGCCCTGCAGCAGAAGGATCTTTGGAATTGAGCGGTACGACATGAAGGAATGGAGAAGAGATGGGTGAGCTACGGGCGTCTTTAACTTTTGAGTACGGGGTGATTAAAGGGGCGAGTGCCGAGGGGGAGAGGCCTAGGGCTTTTTTTTTTTTGCCAGAATACAGGTGTGGAATCAGATTCTGTTGTCAAGGTTAAGCCAACTGGTATCCTTATATAGCCAACAGGTATGGGTGAGTCTATCACACCCCAATACCAGACGACAGGCCTTGTTTAGGACAAGTCGAAATCTACCAAGGGCTGAGGTGCTTGCCCCTCCAAAAATCAGTAAGCCATAGTCGAGCAGAGAGAGTACAGAGGAGGAGACAGCAAGCCTAAGGGCATCAGGGGTAAGGCAATGTTTGAAACGGTGCAAAAGCCCTAGCCTAACATTTAGGCCTTCGATAGTTGGTATATATGCTCATGATAGCTGAGGCCAGTGACCACGGTGATGCCCAGACATTTAAAGGAATCCAGAAGTTCCAGGGGAGTCTGGGTTGCCGATAATATTTGCAGGAAAAGCCCTATCCTGGCATTCTGCAGATGTGCGAATAGCATAACTTTTTTTTTTTTTTTATATATAGTTAATGAGGCTGTGTGAGGAGAACCAGCTTTCAACAGAGTTGGAGGACTGGTGGAGTTGAAGGGGGTCTGAGCTGGAGGAGAAGATATCATCATCTGCATATAGTAATAGGTTGGGGGGGCAGGATGCGGGGAGGGAGTTTAGGAAGAGGCTGAATAGAAGGGGACCCAAAATGGACCCTTGTGGGATGCCTGAGAGGACAGGAGATTTGGTGGATAGGGTATTGCCAATTTTGACTTGAAGGGTCCGGTTCGCAAGGTAGTCAGAGAACCATCCCATGGCTTCCTGAGAGAGACCCAGGTTGATCAAGGAGGTTTGGAGAAGAGAATGGTGAACTGTATCAAAGGCCTTTGCAAGGTCTATGAAGATCGCACCCGTGATGTGGCCTTTATAAAGCGCAGTATGGATGTGTGATGTAAGTTCAAGCAAGGCAGTAGTCGTGCTGTGCCCTTTGAGGAAACCATGTTGTTGTTTGCAGAGAAGGTTATATTTACTTGAGGTGCTCAGTGAGCTGATCCAAAACAATCCTCTCTAAGGCCTTGGAGAGCCGAGGAAGAATGGAGATAGGGCAGTAATTGTTAGAGGAGCGCTCCCCACCTTTAAATATGGGCATGACAGAAGCAATTTCCATTTGGCAGGGAATTTACCTAGAGAAAGAGAGGTTTAAAATGTGAGTGAGAGGAACAAGGACTTCCTTAAGGGTGAGCCGAAGAATTCTGAGATCAAGGGAGTCGGAGCTGGAGGAGGCGTGGCTAAGGGCAGTATTAAGGTATGGTTCTGCTGACTTAGGAGAGATTCGGAGCAGATAAAAGTTATATTGCAAACCATGTTTGTTTAATACTTGGTTTAGCCTTCCAAACCAGGAGAGGTCTTGCATGTCATGTCTTTTTATTGCATCAACCAAACAGTTGTAGAATACACTGTTTTCAGAGACTGTTGATATTGGTTTTCCAAAATGATATACATTTTTTTATTATTGCGGCATAAATTGACAGTGTCCCCATTTCTACTTCAATTCCTGCCCCAGAAGTTATACTTGGTACTCATAATAAATGTTTCCGGTATTTGTTTTGTATCATTTCAATTTCTTTCTCATTGCATGCAAGACCACCTACTTCTGAACAATAAAGTATTTGCGAGTTTACTTTGGCTTGAAGACATCTGTACTGTGCTATAAATGAGTTTTTTGCAATAGTGTGTGCAAAGTGTTGAATACCATTTAATGTTTTAACAGCATTTCCATTAATTTGCCTGATTTGCTTATTCCATTTTAATATATGGATGCTTAACATAATACCCTTTTAATGCATACAGAAAATTCCCAGTAATACCATCGCTCCTGGAGCAATACCACAGTTCACGAGTGATAATGGTATCGTTCAAGTGCGGTAATATCATTGTTCCATACCTGAACGATAGTATTATCAGTAAAACTCAAGAGCGCAAGAGTAAGTCTAGCCAGGACATCTTCCTAAATGTGCCTTCTGATTGGCCACTTTCTGTGCCGGCAGGCGGAACAGTTTTCAAAAACATGGCATCTCTTTTTCTTGCTTAGTGAAAGAAATGTCCTTGGCAGTACCAGCACCATGTTTTCATCATATATATTTTTTTTCCTTTTCAATGCCTTCAACAATATCTGGTTGATCCCGCTTTCAGTCATGTCACCAGGTAAATCACAGGTAAGATTCCAAGCGAGTCCTCAGTGCAGCGCACTACTCCTATCTAAGCAGAGCAGCCGTCAGGCGCCTGAAGCGAGAGTTAGACAAAGTAGTCGGGTGCCCGTGTTTTATGCCAACAAATTATTGGATACATATTTAAAAAAAAAAAAATAAGTGTGTATGACTCAGTAGTAAAACCATCAAGACGGTCTGTGGACAAATGAACCTCTCGAGCTTCGCTCTCGAGGTTCCCTTGTCCCCAGAACCTCTTGATGGTTTTACTACCTTGTAATACACCCTCACCTATTAATTACTCTGTTTTTAAATCATTACAGATCACTGCCAAATAACAGCACTCATTCACCTCTATTTCTAAATAATTTTCCAGATTTGTGAGGTTTGTGATTTCCAAACACTACACTTTTTGCTTTTCTTTGTTTAAAATCATGTCAAGCTTTTTTAATGTTTAAATTGTGGCTATATAATGGCCCTTTTGAGACCTAATGGAGTCTAAGTATATCTAAAGATGGACAAATAACTAACCGTATACTGTACATAAATGCAGCCACCTTATCAGGAACTTTTTTACTTTATACGTGTTTTGGAATTTCAAGGAAATAAACGATAAAATACATATCTGATACAGCTGATGCAATTTGGCATCTACAGTAACATCAAATGTGAAAGGAGAAGACCATATCAGTCAGTAACTATAAATTAGAACATTTCTTCTTGTCGGTCTATTCACAGACAAAGGTAATATGATTAACAATATTTTCAAATTATCTTATAAGAATTATGTGAAAGGCTGTGGGTTAAGGATGGACCAAGGAGACAATGATGGTAGTAACCAAGTAAATAAGTATGTGTACAACAGAATAACACAAGCGAACTGATAAGCGGCAAAATAAAAGAAGCATAAATAAATGGAGTCAAAGTAAACATAGCTAGAAATAGCTAGCTACGTAAGGTGTTTAGCTTTACACCCTCCTACCGACCGACTTTAATCCATCTGCAGTGCTTATATACAAAGTTGGGGTCATGTGCTTCTTCGACTCCACCCCTTA
Organism: Neoceratodus forsteri; assembly: GCA_016271365.2. Lineage (NCBI taxonomy): Eukaryota > Metazoa > Chordata > Ceratodontiformes > Ceratodontidae > Neoceratodus > Neoceratodus forsteri. The sequence goes on from JADMNL010000025.1 coordinate 158,846,863, forward strand.
CTGCCCATTCAAACTTAAATTTTGTAAACAAGTCTTATATACTGTATATATTCTTTATACCATAAAACCTTTTCTAAACACATAAGCAAAGGTGCACAATAAATTAAAATACTTTTGTTTTAATACATACTGCATTTGAGCTTTGCCTTCGGGAAGCACCTCCCCTTTCAGCTGTAGCACAGAAGAAATGATTGTGGCCGGCCGCCTCTAAAACAATACCTGCAGCTGAAGGGTTTGTACCGTCAGAAGTGCTCATACACAGTTACCAGTTTTCCTGCACTGTTCTCAGGGAATAACCATAGAAACAAACCACTCTGGATTAAATTAATGAGTGATCGTATAACATACTTTCTATCGTCTTTTCTGTTGTAGGCTGCACAAAACAAAAGGTTTTCGAAAAACCGAAGCTCAGATGCCTGCATGATAGTGCAGACGTTCGAGTAATGCATAAATTACCGGAGCTTGCAAAACCGCACCGCCGTGGAGAATACAAATCGGATTTTCCAGGTGGCAGTCCTCCGGTGAACAATTCAAAGAATGATTGAATATCAGCATTAGCTGCTACAGAGAAATACCTCGAAAAATACAAGCTTTATACATACTGTACATACTACTATGAGAGGGTACATTATTTTAATCGAGAGCGTCTCCATTCCTGCCTCCTGCGCTACCACTATACGGAAGCAATTTCCTTTTGTTAACGTCTCTAACTCTTCCTTGCTGCTTATACCATATGCTGCACATAAATGGCTTCACCATACTGTCACCCTGAAAGCAGATTCCTTGTGCAGGATACGCAACCATGGCATGTAGCAGAACTTACAAGGCTGGAATTCAAAGGATTCGGGGAACTTGTCAGGGTGAGATCCTTTTTAATAACTGAACAGTTTTAGGGCATTACTAACTTGTCCTGTCCTCTGATGTTCTGAAAGCAGGAAAGGTAGTGATTCTGGAGCATACCATAGAGCATGGAACACAAAAGACGCAACAAGAAAAAACAAACTGTTACAAACAATGTGGGTAGCCAGCCCAACGAACCTACACAGACAACAGGGAACAAGACAGACATACATAGCTGTGTACGCCCAGAACTACCGACCTCCTGTACTACAAATAAAAAGGGGGGGGGGTTCTCTCTCACAAATTACCATATGTATAGTAATAGGTAATGACAGAGCACATAAGCCATCTATCTGCACTGCCTAGATTTCATTAGGCAATGTGTTATAAGTGACACTTGGATTCTCTTTTTACTTGAAGGAGTACTACATTCATATCTTATGAATGTTATTTGTTTCCATGTCAACAGACAACTCTTCTCCTGTGCCCATTAGGAACATAAATGTTTGCTTCAGTTAGTTTTCACTGTTCATGCTAATACCTGTAATTATCCTGGGGTCTCTATTTTAAGGTTGTTGAAATCTTACTATCCATGAGAGCTGCATTAGCACATAAGAATGAAATGTCGCAGCAACCATTTATTCCGTGTATCTTTATGGTGAAGGTATAAACACCCTGAAAACTCTGGAAGCACACAAACTGAATGTAATTTAAAGGGAAAATCCTGCATTACAACTCAGTTTGCAAAGCTAAGTGAAGGTAAATGTGGTATTTCACACCTTGCTGCAAGTTGCTTTGTTGAACTCTAAGCAGACAGGGATACTATGGAGTCTAAAGGGTGCCAACACTTCATGTTCTCTTATGCTAATACAGCTCTCAGGGTCAATGAGATTTCAACAACCAGAAAATAGGCACTACCACCCCCCCACCACCTCCCCAGGCTAGTTACACGGACTAGTATGAACAGTGAAAATAAACTAAAGCAAATCACATATATCCCTAACAGCCATACAAAGAGTTGCCTGTTGACATGGAAAAGTACAGTTATGTAAGAACTTACCATAACAGTAGATCTTCAAAAGGAGCTCTTGCAGCAGGCTATCACAATTAGGACTATGCTGCAGGCACTAGGACCCTCTGGAAAATTTCTCGGCCAGCAATATCCAACAGAGACTGCCCCAACGTTGGCTCCACCCCGGCGTCAGCTCTGGTATAAAAGAAGGTGGACCCAGCTCCACCCCAGTTCCCCCGCCAAGTCCCGAGAACGAGACCTGACAGGAGAATGGAGCAAAGCATGAAGATAGAAATCTGCACACCTCAGAGGGGGAAGGAGGGTGGGAAAGTAACGCCTGCTACAAGAGCTCCTCTTGAAGATTTACTGTTACGGTATGTTCTTACGTAACTGTACTATCTTACTTCGAGTGGGAGCTCTTGCAGCAGGCTATCACAATTAGGACTGAATCCCAAGCAGTCCCTCGCCAAGGAGGTAATCTACCCCAGGAGGCGGAGGTGGAGCTGAACATAGTGGCTCAAGACAGGAGTCCCTGAAGGACAGCCAGGCCAAAGCCCGCATGGCGTCTGGAGGCAATGTCCAAGCTGTAGTGCTTGACGAAAGTATGCACTGAATTCCAGGTAGCGGCCGCGCAAATATCCTTAATGGACACATTCCTCAGCATGGCAAAGGAAGCAGACACTCCCCTGGTGGAGTGACCCCTAACCGGACCCAGAAGGGGCTTGTTGTGCTTTTCATAGCAGAAAGAGAGACAGTGGACAATCTATTCAGAAGTGGTCTGCTTGGACACCAGTCTACCCAAGTGTTGTGGCACAAAGGCCACAGACAGTTGCTCCGATTTACGGTGATTAGCCGTACGCTTAAGGCAATACCTAAGCATCCTGTGTATGTCCAAAGTGTGAAGGAGAGCCTCCCCTCTGTTACAGGGTGAAGGAAAATAAACTGGAAGGTCAACAAACTGGTTGAGGGTTAGCTCAGAGACCACTTTCGGAAGAAACTTAGGGTTCACCCTCAGGGAAACCCTTTTCCTGTGGAAAATTAAGTACGGCTCTTTACACAGAGCCTGAAGCTCGGAAACTCTTCGAGCTGAAGTAATGGCAACTAAAAAACAAACCTTCCAGGACAAATATCGCAGCTCACAATTTGCTGCAGGCTCAAATGGAGAAAGGGTAAGCTTCTCCAACACAAAAAGGAGGTCCCAGGGTGGGAAAGGATCCCAAATGGGAGGTCTCATATGAAGAATCCCCCGTAAAAAGGTGAGTGCCACATCCAGTTGGGCTAAGGTTCTATCACCCGAAAGGGCGTGATAAGCCGAGATGGCCCACATGTGCACCTTTATGGAGGAGTAGCTCAAGCCTTGTTGGTATAAGGAGAGGAGATACTGAAGAGCAGAGTTCACTGGACAGGAAACGTGATCCAGATGGTGAGACAAGGCCCACAAACAAAAATGTTTCCATTTCATAGCGCAAGTGGAGCACATGGAGGGCTTCCTCGCTGACACGAACTTCTGCCATCTTTGGCGATACCCCGTTCCTGTACTTTGCTACATCTGAAGGAGCCAAGCATGAAGGTGCAAGGACCGGAGATCGGGATGAACCAACGAGCCCTGATCCTGGGACAGCAACTGTGAGCATATTGGCAGCAGAACTGGAGGTTCCATGGAAAGCCGCTGAAGTAGTGGGAACTAAATCTGCCGAGGCCACAGCGGGGCGATCAGAATCATTCGCGCCCCCTCGGCCTGCAACTTTAACAGAACCCTCTGGACGAAAGGACAGGGAGGGAAGGCATAAAGAAACCTCCCTGCCCAACATAGGGACAACGCGTCTGGCCAGAACACACCAGGCGCGAGCTCTCGCAAGCAGAACAGTGGCAGTTTGGCGCTGCGTGGTGATGCAAACAGGTCCAGATCTGGACGACCCCATCTGTTGAACAGCTGGTCCGCTACCGACTGTAGTAGCTCCCACTCGTGCGCCCTGGACCGAGATCTGCTGAGACTGTCGGCCAAGTAGTTGAGGACACCCGGAACATGCACCATGGAGAGTGTGATGCACCGCTCCAGCGCCCAATACCAGACTCATCGCCTCCCTGCACGGGGCACAAGAATGAGCTCCTACTTGCTTGTAGATGTAGAAGACGACTGCCATGTTGTCCATCTGAATCAGAAGAGAGCCTGGTATGAGGTCCTCCTGGAAGGAGTGTAGCGCATTGACGACCGCTCGCATCTCCAGGACATTGATGTGGAGTTTGCGCTCCTCAGGGGTCCAAACGGCTTGTGTTTGGTAGGCCCCTAGGTGTGCCCCCCACCCCAAATCCAAGGCATCTGTCGAAAGGGTCTGATTTGGGAGCTCTGGATGGAAGGGGACCCCTCTTTCCAAATTGAGTGGATCCATTCACCAATGAAGCATTTTCTTTACTGGCTCTGTGATTCTGACCGCGTGGTCGAGACAGTCCGAGCACTGATCCCACTGCACCCTGAGCATCCATTGTGGGATTCGCATGTGGAGGTGAACTGGAATGACCACCGCCATGTGCCCCAGAAGTCAGAAGAAGGTCCTTGCTGAGACCTGAGGAGTTACTAGAACCGATCCGGCTATCTCCTGCAGACGATCACCCCTCTCCAGAGGGAGAAAAGCCATGCCCTGGACCGAATCCAGGACCGCTCCAATAAAGATGAGTCTTTGGCTGGGTTCTGGGGAAGATTTTGGAAGGTTCAGGGTGATCCCCAAGTCTCGGAAGAGTGTATAAGTGTCTGAGAGCTTGAAGCAGGCATGACCTTGACGGGGCCACTAGCAGCCAATCGTCCAGGTAAGGGAAGACATAATGCCCCCCGACGCCTTAGAGCTGCAGCCACCACTGCCAGACATTTTGTGAAGACTTGAGGAGTGGAAGAGAGGCCGAACAGAAGCACTCGAAACTGATAATGCTCCCCCTGGAAGTGGAACCTCAGGAACTTCCTGTGAGGGGGAAAGACCCAGATATGCATATAAGCATCTTGCATGTCCAGGGAGCAGAGCCAGTCCCCTTGGTGCAGAGGAAGAAGACCTGGGAGAGTCACCATCCGGAACCTTTTGTACTCTAAAGATTTAGTGAGCTTAGGTCCAGAATAGGACGAAGGTCCTGGGTCTTTTTTGGAAACAGAAAGAAGTAGGAGTAATACCCTTTTCCCTGCTGTCTCAGAGGGACTGGCTCTATTGCCCTTTTCTGCAAGAGGGCCTGTATCTCTCCTTCTATGAGAGGAATATGAGAAGGAGGATATCTGGAGAACCTTGGTGGAATGTCTGGAGGAATCTCCGTGAACTCTAAGGTGTGTCCTCTCCTTATGACATCTAGAACCCATTTGTCCATAGTTATTGAGCTCTATCCCTGAAAATACAGGGAGAAGCAACCCCCCACCACTTCCCCTGGTACCTCCGCTGGAGGAGGGGGGGGGTTGGAAGGGAGTCACTGGGTGGAGCCAGGGGTGGGCAGAGAAGTCTGGGAGGACTTGGGGCCACGGGGAGGAGCGCCTCCAGGCTGCTGGTTGCCGGCTGTCCTCCGAAAGCCTCCTCTCTGGCCCTGTTGGTTACCATGGGCCTGACCACCTGAGTGCTTGCAAAATGGCCACTTGCGTGGTCTCAGCTGGTCTCCACGATACTATTGGCGGATCGACCAGATGGATTTGCCCGACTGAGGCGAGAGATCAAAGACTCTGTCTCCAGCCCAAACATTGAACCCTGGAAGGGTAAGTCCCGGATTCAGGACTGCAGATCCTGATGAAAGCCTGAGACCCTCAACCAGGAATGGCACCTGAGGCAGACACCTGATGCTGCCGCTCTGGCTGCCGTATCTGCAGTGTCGTACGAGGCATGCAAAACATATGTGCCTACATCAGAGCCCGATTTGAGAAGGTCCAGAATCTCAGTTTTCTTCTCAGTCTGGCAAGGCATTAACCAGCTCTTGTCCCCACTCCCATAGTGCATTCTGGTACTGGACCATGTGCATAAGGAAATTAAGGGACCTAATTGAACAGGTGGAGGCAGAATAGACTTTCTTGCCCACCTGGTCCAAGTAGTGGGATTCCGGGTCGGGAGGCTGTGAGCTGAGATGTTTAGGCTGCTTAGATTTGTCATGAGCAGTCGTAATAACTGAAGAGTCTGCCTGAGGATGTTCAGCCAAGAATGGTTCATCCTTCGGGGCTCTATACAGCCTGTCCAATTTTTTTGGAACTGCCATAACTGAAGCCGGACGCTTCCAGGTCACTCTGGTGAGGTCTTGGAAAGTGTCCACTAAAAGGAGGAACGGGGGGGTCACGTGACCGCGTCATGCTGTGAAGACGTGCCTTTCACAGCTCTCGCCGCCGGTCCTGAATTTATAGAAATAATCACTGCTAAAAGAGCTTTGGCACCTAACCGGACTGATTATAGCGTGTTGGAACTTAAGATGGATGAATATGTGGTATCCGCGGTGGCGAAATCGCAAAAGGCATCGGGCAAAAACTGTAAAAAGACCGCGGCGGGGCCTAGCGCGAACTGTGTAGGCCCGATCTCCATTTCGGCTGCAGAGATGACGGCTCTCGGGCGCGAGTTGAAGGATCAGCTGATGGCGGCCCTCGCGCCTAGGTTGGAGAGTCTGGAAAGCAAGCTGGAGGGGCGACTGGCGCTGATAGAGGCTCAGGCAGAGAGGCAAAACGAAAAGGTGGAGGAGTTAGAAAACCGCATGTCGATCGCGGAAGATGAGCTGAGCCCCATGGGCAGAAGAATTAAAGAGTTGGAAACACAAGTGGCCGAAATGAGGGAAACCCTAGACTACCAGGAAAACTACTTGAGGAGGGACAATTTAAGGTTCAGGGGCTGCCTGAAGGCAGGGAAGGAAGCGACATGCTGGGCTTTTGTCAAAACTCTCCCTATGCTTTTAGGGATGCAGCCAAAGGGGGGAAGGCTCAAATTAGAGAGCGCACCGTGCGGTCATGCCCAGACCACAAAATGGTCAGCCACCCAGGCAAGTGATAATTCGCTTCCATAACTACCAGGACAGACAGGCCATGTGGAAAGCTTATAAATCCCAGCCGGAGCTGCAGTTTGAGGGAGCTCGTTTGTTTCTCTCGCAAGATTATTCCCCCCGGATTGGAAAAAAGAGAATGGAATTCAACGAGGTCATTGAAAGCTGCCAGAGGATCGGAGTTGAATGGTTCATGGTGTTCCCTGCCATTTTGAAAATCAAGCACAAGGGAGCTACATACAGCTTCTGGGAGGTGGAGAAGGCGAGGAGTTTTGTCGAGGAGCTGAAGAAGAAAATTGGCTAAGATGGAGGGAAGTGGAGAAAGTAACATCCTCACTCGTGCACCCCTGCTGGGTGCAGTGCTTTTGCTGCGAGGTTCCAGGGGACACGCCATTGTACTTCCTATCAATAAATCTGAAGCGGATGTGAAGATGGACGCATGATTCGGCAATGGGGATATCCCACCCCACACCACATAACTGTATGAAGGTCTTGCAAGTTGTCATGGCGATGCAGGTAAGCCTCTGGGGTGTTCTGGGGGGCTGGTGCGTAGTTTTTTTTGGAGCGCGGCCTAGCCGGAGTATCCTCTGGGAGGTTGTCCTGATTTGGGAAAACGGTAAAATGAATCCAGCCTGACAATATGGGGCACAGAAGAACTCCCACTGGCATAGTGGAGGGAGCAGATCGGAGTTGAAGGACAAAGGGGCAAAGGTCTAGCCTGCAATCGGATGTGGTGGGGGCGCTGAGGTATGCATATGAACCATGGTGCAAAATGCTGTAATTAAGTAGCGGTGATTTTAAGGGGGCTAAGGGCCGGGGAGGTTGAACATAGAGGATTTTATGTTTTCTGTGGTTCAAACCCTATTCGATGATGGGGGAAGCATACTGGCATGAGGATCAAAACGCCTTGTATGAGATGGAGGAGGGGTGTGATGTAAATAAGTTTCGGGGTGTTGCTGTTGTTGGGGGGGGAATGTTATACTGTGTTTATTTTGGATCCACAATTCTGAGCAGTTGGAGAACCCGATTAGAAGATCAGACAGGACTAGTATCAAAACGGAGGAGGAGGAGGGAAGAGGGGCCAGGGCAAAAAAGACTGAGTACATGTCCAGTAAGACCAAAGTAAAAGTCGTTTCTTGGAATGTGAGGGGGGTTTCATCCCCTGCCAAGAGAGCTATGCTCCTCACTGCGCTGAAAAGGGTGGATGCCCAGGTAGGCCTCCTGCAAGAAACGCACCTGAACCCGGCTGAACATAAGAAACTGGTCTGGAGCTGGGTGGGGGCAGTGTATGCTGCCTCGTTCTCCTCGAGTAAGAGGGGGGTAGCAATTGTTATTCATAAAAATTTACTGTTCCAGGCACTTAGAACGGTCGCTGATAAGAAGGAGGGCAGATATGTTTTTGTTGAGGGGATTCTGGGGGATAAACCGATTACGTTTGGTAGTGTCTATGCCCCTGCTATCACCGATCCCCAATTCTATAGAAGCCTTCTGGAAGTTCTGGTAAAAGAGCAGTTTAAGGGATTAATTATGGGGGGTGATTTTAATTGTACCCCAGACCCAGTGATGGACCACTCGAAAAGCAAGGGTAAAGAGGGTAAGTTTTTGAGAGAATGGAGGGAAGGCCTGCTAGACCTCGAGCTAGTGGACGTATGGAGGATGGCCAACCCAAAAGCAAGGGAGTACACCTTTTACTCGCACCCACATAAGACATGGTCTAGAATTGACCATGTGTATGGTGAGGGGGGGTGGTATCAGAGGACCGTTGAAGTGAAACACGAACCTATTCATATCTCAGACCATGCTATGGTCAAGGTGACGCTTGATATAGAGGGCCTAGGTGAGAGAATGAGGATGTGGAGATTCCCCTCGTATTTGATGGGGAACGAGAATTTTAAGGAATACCTTCAGACGCAAATGAAAGGTTATGTTGACCTAAATAAGGAATCTGCCCCATCCTCGCAGATATTATGGGACGCCGAAGGCCTATATGAGGGGGGCAATCACTGGATTCGTGTCCTGGTACAAAAAGAAAAAAAATGGGAAATTCAACTCCCTTCTCCAAAGAGCCAAGGACCTGGAGGGTCGGGTACTGAAAGGGGACACAGCTAGTGAGCCATTACTAGCAGCAGTGAGGGGAGAATTAAACAACTTGCTTGATGAACAGGCGAAGTGAAAGCTTTGGCTTGTGAAGCAAAAATTCTATGAATGGGGAAACAAGCCTGGCCCCCTCCTCGTTAACCTGATTAAAGGCAGAAGGGGGAAGAACAGAGTTCTGGAGATAAAGAATAAAGATGGTAAGGTGATGAGGGACCCCAGGCTATTAAGGAGAGATTTGAGAATTCTATAGTAACTTGTACCATAAAGAAGCAGAAGGGTCCAGGGACGCAATGGGGCAGTTTTGAGTTGGCTTAATTTAAAGCAAGTATCAGAACAACAAAAGCTGTCCCTGGAAGCATGCATACTAAAGAGGAAATTGAAGGCTATCGGGATCAGGTCGGGTAAGGCGGTTGGTCCAGATGGGTTCCCTATTGAATTTTACAAGACTGTGGGTCAGCAGGTTGTAGATCTGCTCTGGGAGGTTTTAAGGGTACTAAGGAAGGGACTCTTACCACCGTCTATGGATTTGGCAACTATCACAGTGATTCCCAAACCAGGGAAAGACCCAAGGGACTGTGCAGCATACCGCCCTATTTCATCAGTGAATGTGGACACCAAAATCTATGCAAAGGTATTGGCGGGTAGGCTTGAGCCCCTGATGCCCGGCCTAGTTGATCCAGACCAGACAGGATTCATAAAGGGTAGACATTCATACCACAATGTCAGGAGACTCTTGAATGTGATTTGGGCTTCCTCTCGGCGTCCGGGACCCACCTTGGTTTTGGCCCTGGACGCCGAGAAGGCATTTGACCGAATTGAATGGGAGTACATGATGGAGGTACTGGAAAGATATGGGCTGGGCCTGGGCTTTCTGAGTATGGTGAGGGCTCTTTACCGGGCCCCGAAGGCAGCTGTGATGGTTAATGGCGACCTGACACAGGTTTTCGACTTGGGTAGGGGAACGAGACAAGGGTGCCCCTTATCCCCCTTGTTGTTTGACCTTGCACTGGAGCCTTTGGCGGTAGCCATTAGACAGTGTGATAAGGTGAAAGGGGTTCAGGGAGCAGGGGGCGGCACCACAAACTCTCTTTATATGCTGACGATATGATTTTATATCTAAATCAGGTAGAAGAGTCTCTCCCAGTATTGGACATAATCGAGAGGTTTGCACTGTTCTCGGCTATAAAATAAATCTGGCAAAATCTGAGGCAATGCATCTGGGAGGAGGGCTCCAAATGGGTCTGCAAAAGTGGGATTGAAAGAGGTGAGGGGGTCCATAAAATATTTAGGGGTTAACATTGGTAGCTCACTGGTCAATTATACAGGCTTAATTATACGCCAATGATTGAGGGTGTGCTAGAGACATGAGAAGATGGAAGATGTACCCAGTGTCATGGATTGGCTGGATGAACATTATAAAATGAACATTCTTTCCAGGATACTGTACTTTTGCAGATGCTACCCATAGGACTTACTTAATAGGGACATAAAGAGACTAGACAAAGGATTTTCTGGGTACCTTTGGCAAGGGAAAAGCCTAGAATTAGCCTTCAGAGACTGAAACTGGATACGAGGGGGGTTGGGCTTCCGGACGCCAGGAGCTATTTTGGCTTCTCAGGCTAGGATTATAAAGATTGGATTTCAGGCCTGAAGCAGCAAGTTGGATGGACCTGAGGGGAGGGGCTTGTGGTAGACTTTCCGCCTTTTGAGGAGAAAGGGTAAAAGGCCTATTTATTCCAACAGAACCCTAATCCGCTAGTTGTCTGGACCCTGAGGGATGGGAGCTGATGAGGGCCAGGATTGAGGTGATAAAACGGAGACGTTGTTTTCGCTATGTGGCAACCCCTTCTTACCTGGGCTGGAGGATCAGGGTTTTCGGTTGGGAAAGAAGTGGGATTCAGTGTATACGGACTTGTATAAGGGCATGCTTTTCCCTCTCTGGAGGAACTGAGGACAGGACGGGGATCCCAGCGGTCACTGCTTAGGTTCCTCCAGGTGAGGGACTTTGCTCGTAAGCTAGGGGAAACCAAGCTCACAATCGGTGCTTCAGCTAAACCTAGAAGGGGAAATTTGTAAAGCACGTAGTGACCCTAGGGGATGATAGGGGTAGTGGTCTAGATGTTAAGAGGGATTGACTGAAGACAACTCAAGCAGGAGAACAAAATGGGAAAAGGATCTAGGATTGAGTTGTCAGAGGCGAACTGGGAGCTGATGTTGAGATGCATATGGGCCTACTACTATCTAATAAATATAAGGAAGCAGCCTATAAGTTCATCCACAGGCTCTTCTTTCCACCGGTCGGTTCATAAAAGTAGGCAGAGGTTCCAGAGACTTCTGCCCACGATGCACCAAAGAGGTTGGCACGCATTTCCATTGTTTGTGGAAATGCTCGCCTGCAAGGTTTCTGGAAAGAGGTGGTTGGTTTTATAAATGAGAAAGCAGAGGTTGGGGTACATATGCATCCAATTGACATACTGTTTGGGATTGAATGGGGGAAGGGGAAGATGGGACCCTGCACAGAAAATGGGTTAGAGTGGCCTTAGCAATTGCGAGGCAGTGTATCTTAAATACATGGGTGTCGCCCAGGTCCCTACCCTTTCCCAGTGGAAGTCCTTGGTCATGTCTGCTTTGGCCATGGAGAGAAGGGCTTCCAGATCCAGGGAAGAGCAGAGATGTTTGGAGCTATTTGGAACCCGCTTACCCTGGCTATTTCTCTGCCTGTTTAAGGTATATTGCCTAGGTGGGAGGCTAGGAAAGATGCGCCCTTTATGCAAGGGTGTGGTGGGTATGCCACTTTGATGATTGACCCTCCTGATGTGATGTCATGTAATAAAATGCTGTCCTTGCCTGGGGCTATCCTCAGACGCATTATTATTTATTCTTTGGGCTCTCGTTAACTGACTAAGGAACTGCTTAATCAATGGACTGTCTGGCTAAACACTTCGCTTTGGTACTGGGATAATGAAATGTGGATCTGTGTAAATTGTAAATAGTTGCCTTTTTTTTTTCTTCTTTTCCTTCTCTCTGAGGCTTACAGATTCATTGGACTTTAGAGTTAATTGGCTTACCTTACAGAACTGGTCAAATATGTATATGAGGGCATAGGGGTAAAATGATAATCTGTTAAGGCCCTCGAACTTGGGATAATGGGGTAAATGCCACTGTATCTGTATTATATGTCTGTTTGCCTTTTGTATATATGTTTTTTTTTTTGGAAATTCAAATAAAATTTGTTATACAAAAAAAAAAAAAAAAAAGGAGGAACAACCAAGGGTTTTGGCTCCTTTTGCCTCAGGTACTTTGCTAAACATCAGCATTCTGGATCCAGGTCCTCCGTGTCCCACTCATTGGAGGCCTGGATGTGCCTCATGACGTCCATGAAATTGGGATCATCAGGAGGCGAGCGTGGATGGTCCTTCTCTCCCAGGGAATCCCCGATTCCCAAAAAAGAAGAGGTAGAAGACGAAGAGGAAGAGGAGGAGTGGCTACTGGGTGACGAGTAGCCAGACCTGCCCCTATGACCAGCCTCACTTGAGAGTCGGTGGCTCACCGACCAACGTCAGTCAGAGGACCGGCGATGGTCACGGGACCAGAGTGGGGACAGACGTCGGGAGCGGTCCCCGTCTAGCAGAACGGAAACGGCTCCTGGTATAAGACCTGACCCGGCATCGGCTACCCGACCTGGTAGAGTGCCAGTGTCTGTCTACGGACCGTGATTGAGAACGAGCCTTTGGAGGAGGTGTAGGCGGCGACTTCGAGGGTCTTCCTCCGAGAAGCACCCCCTGGCTGTGGTTCACCCGAAGGGTCCAGGACTGGTGACTGGGCTGGCGGTTCGCTTCTGAACCTGCCCCCACCAGAAGGAAAACAGATCCTGGAGCTCATCCTTCGGAAACACTGAGGCTGCCTTCCCTGGAAAGGGAATCTCTGGATCGACCTTAGAAGGAGAGCCCTGTTCTGTGCCCCGGGGGGGTGGAGGACTTCGGGGATGCCCACGCAGCCCCTTCGCCAGCTGTGTTTGGATCAGTCGCCCCATCACCCGGCGTCGGTAAGGGGGCTGACGATGGGGTCTCGACCGGGGGCGCAGGAGTGCCCTTGGACTCAGAGGGCATGCCCTTGACTGGTGGTGCCAGTGCCTTGGATGGTGGGGCCAAAGCTTGCACCTCAGAGGACTTCAACGGTGACCCTTAACGGAGTCACCTTAGGCTTCACTGGCCTCTCCCCCGAAGGTCCAGCCTTAGCCTTGTCTTTCGACTTAGGATGCTCACCCGAGCCCGTTGACCCACGGGCTGTTTTGGGAGAAGGCCGCGAATGGGAGCGGGACTGGGACGTGGACCGGTGCCGGGACAGACTACGGTCCTTTTCGCCCGGATCACTTGGATTCGTTTTCTTCAGCTTCTCCCGAGGTGTAAATCCATTTTGCATGGACTCACGCTTTCAATGCCTTTAGCGGGATCAGAGTCCGCTGGTGAATTTAACAGGCCGAACAGGCCACGGTGTCGTGCTCAGGTCCCAAACAAAACACACTGCCGATGACCATCTTTAGACAGGATCTGGTGGCCGCAACCGCACTTATTAATGTGGGGTCCTGATGAGGAGAAAGACGACGGCGAAGACACATGTCGGTAAAGTGAAAACCATAGAAAACTGTGGAGAAATAACTTTGCGAAAAAAACCGAAATTCTTTAGCTGGGTTTGGCAAGCCCAAACAAGCAGGAACTCTTCATGTCTTGTGGCGGGGCGGCGGAAAAGAACTGGGGTGGAGCTAGGTCCACCCCCTTTTTATACCAGAGCTGATGCCGGGGTGGAGCAGACGTCAGGGGTGGTCCCTGCTGGGTATTGCTAGCTGAGACGTCTTCCGGAGGGTCCTAGTGCCTGTGGTATAGTCCTAATTGTGACAGCCTGTGCAAGAGCTCCCACTCTAAGATCAAAATTTACAAGATGAGGGTGCAGTTTTCCTTTAAGAGTTTTCAAAAAGGGGTTGCAGATATTTTCAAACATGGAGTTTGTCAGTCGCTATCTAACTCATACATACGTTCACTGGTGACAAGCCTGCCCAAAGCACTGCAGCCATTCATCTGGACAGGGGACTGAAATGTCTTTCCATCTGTATAAAATCATTCTTTTCAGGCAAAGAGATGCAACCAGAAACCACCTGCGATGCAAGATCGGCATATGCCTCATTTCTGAACAATGGCCCAGACGTAGTAACAGTGGATCTTTTGGAAAAGTCTTATTTCAGTATTTCACAGAAGGACTTTTCCCTCCAGATAGGTCCAGTTTTGAGGCAGGATTACAATACTTTTGCACTTCCAGCAACTACCATCATTATCATATTCTACCTTTAAATAGATAGAGAGGAGGGGTGATAAATGCTATGTAAAATTTTTAGACTGGGTTACTCTACCCCTTACCTCCCTACTGGACTAGTAAGCACATGTCCAAAGTCCCTCCCAACTCTCTTCTGGAATTGAAAAATTAAGTAACTGTTCCCATTTGATTCTTGAGCTATCTGTTAAGTCTACTTCTGACACGGTCAACTGCACTTCCTGCCCCTCCCTTAGGCATAAGATTCTAACATTTTGTCCCCTTCAGTTGTTTTGGATGTACTGGATTCTAAGCTTAATGAATCCTCTATTACTTTCCTCAGCTGCAGAAATATCAGAGAGTCCTATCTGCCCACCTTGAAAATCCCCCCCCCAATTTTATTTCTCACCAAGCTCAGACAGGGACATACTGCTGTCTCTGCCCTTGTCTCCCCCAACAAAGCACCCAGCAGCTCATACTGGGAGGCCATAGCTTACCCCCAATAACAGATCTCCCAATGGAGAGACCAATATCTACCTGCGTTGCCCAGCTGAGATTTATGCCGAGGGCATCATTTGGGAGACGAGGCATAGGAGTTTCATTTGGCACTGCTTCTGAGGGTGTTCTTGTATGGTTGCCCCAGAGATGTGGACGTGCAATGACATCATACAAGTGTGCATACTCCCATGCATGCCCCACAAACATCCGCAGCAGTCTTCTCTCCTATTGTGGTCTCGGCTAGTATACACCCAGCTTCGGCTTTGGTGTCACTTGCCAACGCCCAACCCTCTCAGGAGGAGTGCAGTCCATGGGACAGTCATCCAGACTCCCCTTGGCTGGCTCTCTGATGCTCTGGGCTCGTTCCCAAACCCGGGTCATCAGTGTTTCAGGAAGCAGCACTACCCCTGCGCACCAGTAGGCCAGCCTTCATAAAGCCTTCTTAAATCTGTATAAGAGTATTATAAAAATTTGTTTGAAGTGGGTTAACACCACCTGACAGATGAAGGATTCACTATTGGAAACTGACAGGAAGGATTCAAGAGGGAAGTGAGAGTTTTATTTTACAGAAAGGGTGGTGGAGCCATGGAGCAATCTTCCAGCTGATGTGGTGGGCGCCAAAACTATCAATAGTTTCAAACATGGCTGGGACAGAGTGAAGGGCTTAGTGGTCGTTCAGTGTGGTAGCAGAAGGGTTGGGGTGGATAGTGTGGATGAGAACCCTGTATGGAATCGGTCCCGGGTTTGTTAGGGTTTTACGGGTGGACTGGATGGACAAATGGTCTTTTGCTGTCACTGTTTATGTTTCTACAATTCTCTTTTTCCAATCATCCCCCCCACCCCCCACCACCAAGTATTTTTACTTAAAATTTATGGATTCTCCCCACACAGGCACACTTTCCACTGGAAGTACTTTATTTTTGACATATTTACACACCTTAACGGCAAAACTGATGGTTGAGTGGCTTTTAAAGCTATTGGGGAGTGAATGAACAATAAATCCCAAATTCTAGAAGGGTGAAGAATGACCTTCTCATAAGATGCCCATATTGGTACATGCCACCTGTATTTAGCTTTGAGAACACTACTGAGGAGTATCAGGAGCTTGAGGTAAAAATGCCCACGGGGCTCCTATCCAGTATCCCTTATTGTCCTAAGCTTCGTTTTTCCAGTAACCACATAGCAAGCTTTCGCTTAAAGGAAGTTTTACTCCTGCAAACTATGCTGTCCACTGGTAGCAAATTCCAGGCCTTGATTACTCGGAAGGAAAACCATAATCCCCTTTTAGCAGTGCTAAATCTTCTGTAACTTAGCTGTAATGGGTGACCACGGGCGTTGTCCTGTTTGTATTCAAAGTTAAGTTCTGTGAATAGGTATGGATCATTAACATCCCACATGTACAATACATCACTCCTCCTCGTTTCCAAGGAAATGAGATTTAATCTTTCTAATCTGCCCCTAGTCAAGTTCTTCCAGGCCAGTTATGTTTTTAGTAAAACACCTTTGTATTTTCTCTGTTTGAGGGATATCACCTTTTTTATATATCGAGACCAAAGTTATGCGGAATAATTTACGTGAGGCGCAACATATGCTCTATAAAGGGGTAACAGTACAACCTGTTTAGACTGTTCTATTACATCTAATTATTTCATTCGTTTTGTACAACTGAAATTTTGAGATGTAGACCCACAAGTCTTTTTCGTGTATTGTTTCTAACAGCTGTTCCCCACAGAAATAATAATTCACATTGCCACGTCCAAAGTGCATCACCTTACACTTATTCAAATTAAGTGTCATACCCCATTTTACAGACCAATCTGAGATTAAGTCAATACCCCTCTGTAGTCTACGGCAATCAGGGATTGTAGCAAAGACTCCACTCAGCTTAGTGTCATCCGCGTATTTGGCAGACTAGCAGCTAAAGTTATTTGTTAAATCACATATGAAGATGTAAAAAAATGAAGGGGCCCAAAATAGAGCCCTGGGGAACCCCGCTTGTCACAGCTCCCTCTCCAGATACACATCTGTTTATAACTACATGCTGGGATTTATTTGATAGCCAATTTGCAATCCACTTTGCCTGAATTTGTTTAACTCCGTTGCGTGAAAGTTTCTTTATAATAGGTTCATGTGGGACCAAATCAAACGCCTTACTAAAGTCAACATAAATAACATCGGGTTTTCTAATGTCCACGTTTTTACTGACATTTTCATAAAAACACAACAGATTCATTAGACAAGATCTTCCTTTTACGAACCCATGTCGTTCCCGGTCAAGGTTACCTAAGCAAGATTGCAATCTTTTTTATAATACTTTCCAGAATGTTATATATGATTGAAGTTAGGCTGATGGGCCTGTACTTCTCAATACATTGTCGGTCTCCTTTTTAAACAATGGAGTAACCCTCGCCACTCTCCAATCATTTGGTGCATCACCCGTATTTATACTTCTTTCAAAAAGCGGTGGTTTTTTTTTTGGTATACTTTATTTAAAACAGCGGACAGCTGGTTACACGTCTGACATATCAGGTAATACACAGTATCATCTCATTGGCAAATCATCATAAATTCACAGTACAGTTGGAAATCTACACATCAATGGTAGCTTAATGTAACAGTGGGTAATCCCTCTCAAGAGAACTCACTTTGAAATGTACCCCTCAGAAACCACAAGTCAATGAACCCTGTAAGATAGTGATATATCTTAAAATTAATAGTGTCAACAGGCCAGAGAAGCAGGTACTAGTTTTAAAATAGGGGAAACCAAGATTGCACTATGGCATCCTCCACTAGAGACCACATCTGATATTGTGCTATTTGGCCCCCGACAAAATACTGAGTTCTTTCTAACTTCATACATTACATAAATGAACTCACCCATTCTACAACAGATGGCATTTCTGTTGACCTCTAATACTGTGCTAGTAATCTAAGAGCTACCACGTTTCCTAGTCTCCATAAGTCACTAGAAAAGGCTGGGTTTCCTCCCCGGTCTCCTAGGGGCAGGCCCAACAAAATTTCAGTTGAATCTAACATTATTGGGCATTGCAAAATCGAAGTTAGGAGCTGTTGGATGCCTGCCCAGAAAAACTGTACTTTTGGGCACTCCCAAAGCAGATAAAGAGTGCCCTCGTGAATTTTACATTTGAGGCACAGAGGCGACACTGACGGGTCTATCCTATGAGCCAGACATGGTGTAAAGTAGGCTCTGAAGAGAACATTGTACTGGACTGCTCGCAGCCTGTTAACTGAACATTTCCCTACGATTTTAAGAATGGTCAGCCAGTCTCCCCCCATGACACCCTCCAGAATATCTGATTCCCACTGGGCTTTTATTTTTGTTAGAGTCGAAGTGCCCAAGCACCAGTGTAACATTTCCTAAGGGGTCTAAAAGCCTGGTCCATAGCCTGCCCCACAAATACATCCTCCAGTGGTGTTCCGTCTCCCAGTTAGCCTTCCAGCAGCTGAATCCCCAGTCAGAATATAGTTGCCTGCAGGCGCCAATCGACAAAGTAGTGTGAGGCATGTATACTGTATTTTTTAATAAAGGAGGAAAAGGGTAACACCTTGTCCCCCATCCATAATCGGCCTAGGGATTTTAAACCCCGATTATACCAAAGTTTTAAAATTCTCTTCTCCCCAGGTGCCACCTCCCAACCATTCAGTAAAAAAAAAAAAAAAAAAAGAGTCAGAAAGGGGGTGTCTCTAGAAACTGTGTCCCACACCCCAGCACCTGATGTGCTTTCTGCCACACCCTCCAAGTGGCTCTGGTGCCTGGGTTGTCTAACTTAATAGGCTGGGACAAACCTCTACCTCCCACCAAGACATCATAGTACAAAGGGATAAAAGAACGTGTTTCCAAACTCACCCATGCAGGTCTATTAAGTCCCACTTTAAACCTGTCCTGCACAAAAGCTAATTGCGCAGCCATGTAATACTGAACATTAGGGAGGCCTAAACCCCCCTTCCCAACTGGGTGCCGCAAAACCTCTTTATTCTTGGTCTCCTAGCCTGCCAGAGGAGGTGGGTGATGGCACCTTCCAGTGATTTTATAAATTTGTGAGGGACAGTCTGGAAAAAGTATAAGAATTGCGGGACCACAGACATTTTAATTAATGTAGCTCTCCCCAGGAGGGTCAGAGGAAGGGCCCTCCAAACTGTACAGTCTAACTTTTTTAATGATGTGCTTCATGTTAATTTTCACCAATTTGGAGATAGCTGAGGGGATCATGATTCCTAAATATTTAATCTGGTCTGTACAGGGAATGCTAATATTGGCTACCATAATAGGATCTCAAGGGCTTGCCAGCGGCATCCACTCACTCTTCCCCCAATTAATTTTATGCTCCAAGAGTTGTCCATATATAGTAAAAAGTTCAGATAAACAAGGGAGGGATTTCTCTGGGGATCATAGAAAAAGCAGAACAATATCAGCAAAAAGGGAGATTTTATGGCCCCCCCCCCCCCAAAAAAAATATCAAGGCCCTGAATAACTGGTGCTGACAATAGCTTGAGTCAAGGCTTCAATGGTAAGGACATACGAAAGTGGGGACAGGAGACAGACCTGCCTGGTTCCCCTAGACAGGGAAAAGGGAGCAGACATCACATTATTTGTAAATATTTGGGTCTTGGGAGCTCAATATAGTGTACGCACCCATCGCAACATCTGGGAAGCCATACCGAATTTGGCAAGAACTGCAAGCATAAAGGGCCATTCGACACGGTTGAATGCCTTTTCGGGGCCAAGGGCTAGTAGCCCCCCTTACCCCGGGGCCAATGATTAATAATATTCAGGGTCTGCCTAATATTGTGTTTTGTCTCCCTGCCTTTCACAAACCCTCCCTGATCCAGGTGCATCAGTCAGGGCAATAACCCCTCAATCCTGGATGCCATTAACTTGGCTATGATTTTATAATCAGCATTTAGGAGGGAAATGGGTCAATATGAAGTACATTTAAGAGGGTCTTACCAGGTTTAGGCAGAACAGTGACTGTGGCCAAATATTGAGAAAGCGGCAGGGTTCCCTGTTCCAAAGCATCAGACACCATCCGGAGCATCAGAGGGCCCACAGTGTCCCAAATCAGTTTATACAGCTCAGAGGGTAGTCCATCAGGACCCGGGGCTTTCCCCCCTTCTTTGTCCCCCACACCACTCTATGCAGCTCCTCTAGGGTCACCGGGGTCCCCAAAGTTTCCCCGTCCTGATCCTGCAAGGCAGGCAGGTCAATCTTTCTCAAAAACGTTGCTGGGTCTGCTCCACGTGGGAATTCGGAGGTGTACACGGTAGAATAATATGCCTGAAAGACATCATTAATCTTGGTTTGGTCATAGGTGACCTCTCCATTGGGATCCTCTATACCAAATATCATTCTTTCTGCCCGCTTAGCCTTCTCCATTCCAGCAAACAACTTACCTGATTTATCCCCATCAAAGTAGGTATTAGATTTTGTTAAATACCGTTTCAATTTCTTAGTAGAGAGCTGGTTTAAAGTACCTTTCAATGACTTAAGCGCTGACATTGCAATTCTAGACCTAATAAAGATATTAATTGTGGGGTCTGTTGTCCCATATTCGCCCTCTCCAATATGCTTATCGACTTTTCTAGGTGGTGCTCTTGGGCTATATTATTTTTCTTTCAGAAGGAAGAGTATGAAATAGCTTTGCCTCTAATGAAGGCTTTCAAAGTGTCCCACACTATCCCACTACTCATGTCCTCTGGAGAATTCAAAAGAACAAATTCCCTGAGGTGGTCATTAAGTTGCCGAATAAACTGTTGGTCTAAAAGTAGTGCACGATCGAGGCACCACTGAGTTGTACCGGGTAAGTCCACTTCCCTGGACACCACCACTAAGGGGCGCATGATCAGAGATTACCATTTGGCCATATCCTGCTTCTGCCATCTCCTCCACCAGGCATAATGGTAAAAAATATAATCTAGTCTGGTATAGACACTATGTGCATGGGAAAAAATAGAATATTCCTCGAGAAGCAGGATGGCTAAAACGCCAAGCCTCAGTGAGGGATCTACCCTCCACTAACCTGCACAGAACAGAAGCACCACGAGGTGGGGCCCCCCAGCAGGTTCCAGAGTGATCTAGCTTGATATCCCAATAGGTATTCATATTCCCACCCCCCACCCCCATGAATACGCAGTCCGGGTAAGGAGTGAGGGTGGTTGCCAAGTTAGTTAAAAAAAAAAAAAAAAGGCAGGCGAGTCCTAATTGGGGCCATAGACAGAGACCAAGGTGAGTTTCCATCTTCTCAAGTCAACTACAGCTATTACATATCTGCCTTGAGGATCAGCCGCCCAAGATAACACCCGATGGGGCAGACCAGGTAGAATCCATATAGCAGTCCCACGAGCTTTAGAGGTAAAGGGGGCTGCCAAAAAAGTACCACCCCAGGAGTCTTCCAGGTGACCAGCCTCCTCCTTGGTAAAATGAATCTCCAACAGAAAGACCATGTCCCCTTTGAGTTTCTTAATGTATGCCCATACTCGCTTTCTTTTAACCACTGTTCGCATCCCATTGACATTCCATGATAAGAAAGTAATATTAGCCATAAGCACATAACTCTGTATAAACCAAAAATATCAATTGTAAATCTGAGAAAGACAAAAAGTACAGTTACGCAAGAACTTACCGTAACAGAAGATCTTCGAGAGGAGCTCTTGCAGCAGGCTATAACAATCAGAACTATGCCGCAGGCACTAGGACCCTCCGGAAACATTTTCATCCAGCAGTATACAGCAGGGACTGCCTCGACGCCGGCCCCGCCCCGTCAGCCCTGGTACAAAAGGGGGCAGACCAGACTCCACCTCAGTTCTCCCGCCAAGGCCCACAAACAAGCACTGACAAGAGAAGGAGATGAAGCACATAGAGGAGATGTAAATGAAGATGGATCTGCACACCTCAAGGGGGAAGGTGGGTGGGAAAGTAACGCCTGTTGCAAGAGCTCTCGAAGATCTACTGTTACGTAAGTCTACGAACTATACTATCTTACTTCGAGTGGGAGCTCTTGCAGCAGGCTATAACAATCAGGACTGAATACCAAGCAGTCCCACGCCAAAGAGGTAGATGACCCCAGGAGGTGGAAGATGCAAACTCCAGAGGCCTTAGGACAAAAGTCCTTGCAAAACAGCCAGACTGAAACTGGCTCGGCGTCTGGAGAAGATATCCAAGCTGTAATGCTCGACAAAGGTATGCACAGAGTTCCAGGTAGCGGCCGCACATATGTCCCTAGTAGAGACATTTCTCAGGGCGGCAAAAGAAGCAGACACTCCCCTGGAGGAGTGACCCCTGACCGGGCCTGGTACGGGTTTATTGTGTTTTTCATAGCAGAAGGAAATGCAGTGGACTATCCACTTCGATATAGTCTGCTTGGTCACCGGTTTGCCCAAGCATTGTGGTGCAAAGGCCAAACAGTTGCTCCGATAGATGGTGCGTAGCCGTCCATTTGAGGTAATACCTCAAAGTCCTGTGGACATCCAGTGTGTGAAGGACAGCCTCCCCTCTATTAGATGGGGAAGGAAAAGAGACTGGAAGGTCAACAGACTGGTTGAGGCTGAACTCTGACACCACTTTCAGAAGACACTTAGGATTTGTTCTAAGGGAAACCCTTTCCCTGTGGAAAATCAAATGCTACTCTTTACACATCAGAGCCTGAAGCTCGGAAACTCTTCGAACTGAGGTAACAGCAACCAGAAAACAAACCTTCCAAGAAAGGAAACGCAGCTCACAATCCACTGCCAGCTCAAAGGGAGGGAGGGAGGGTGAGCTTCTCCAACACAAAAATGAGATCCCAGAGTGGGATAGGGTCCCGAATGGGAGGTCTCATATGCAAAATTCCTCTCAAAAAGGTGCAGGCGACATCCAATTGTGCCAACGCCTTATCTCCAATGACAGCATGATAGGTGGAGACAGCCCACATATGCACCTTGATAGAGGAGTAACTCAGGCCATGTTGGTACAAGGAGAGGAGGTACTGTGACACTGAGTTCACTGTAAAAGTGTCGGGGTCCAAATGCTGTGATGAGGCCCATAAACAAAACGTTTCCATTTCATAGCATAGGCGAAGCGGGTGGAGGGCTTCCTCCCCGAAACTAGGACTGCCGCCACTACTGGGGAAACCCCGTATCTGTGTTGAGCTACGTCTGAAGGAGCCAAGCATGCAGGTGTAAGGAACGAAGGTCCACATGGACCAGTGACCCCTGTTCCTGGGACAGCAGTTGTGAGCGTATGGGTAGCAGAGTTGGAAGCTCCGTGGATAACCGCTGCAGGAGTGAGAACCAAATCTGCCAAGGCCATCTGGGGGCTACGAGAAGCATTCAGGCCCCTTCTGCCTGTAACTTTAGTAGGACTCTCTGAATGAGAGGGAAGGGTGGGAAGGCATAGAGAAACCTCCCTGCCCAGCAAAGGGATAAACGCGTCTGCCCAGAAAACTCCAGGCACATGCTCTTGCGAACAGAACACTGGCAGTTTGGCCTTGCGTGGTGACGCAAAGAGGTCCAGCTCTGGATGACCCCACTTGTTGAAGAGCTGATCTGCCATGGACTATAGCAGCTCCCACTCGTGTGCTCTGGATCGAGACCTGCATAAGCTGTTGGCCAGATCGTTCAGGACGCCTGGAACATGCACTGCGGACAGTACAATGCTCCGCTCTAGCACCCAGTACGAACAGGTTACTCACCTGTAACAGTAGTTCTAGGAGTGGTATATGTTGTTCATCCACACTGTCTGGCATTGTTCCTTCCCCTTTAAATCTTGCCGGAAGTCTTCAAGCTGGCTCCTCCCACCCACCCGGGTGGTAAATACCTCGGCTCCACCCCATGACACCAGATCTAGCCGGCTGGAAGCCAGGTTGTGCGCCTAAAGCCGGGAGGGTGGAAGGGTGAGATGAACACAGATACCACTCCTAGAACTACTGTTACAGGTGAGTAACCTGTTCTTCTAGGAGCGTGGATAAGTTGTTCATCCACACTGTCTGGCAGACTCCAAGCAGTTCTCCGGGAGGAGGGAGGCAAGGCGCACACCCCCTACTAAGGGAACAGAGATTGGAGAACAGAGGCCCCAAAATCAGCATCCCGGCGTGACTCTAGGTCGGTGTGGTAATGGGTAATAAAGGTGTTTGCTGACTTCCAGGTAGCGGCCCGACAGATTTCCTGGACAGGGATGTCCCTGGAAGCAGCCACCGAAGCAGCAGTATGGTGGGTAGAATGAGCCCTTATCCCTTTGGGAGGCTCCTTACCCGCCAATTCATAGCACAGACCTATGCATGATGTAATCCATCTCGCAATAGTCCGCTTGGCTGCAGGTCTGCCAGAAGCGGCTTCAGCGTAAGTGACAAACAGCTGGCAAACCTCTCCCCAAATTTCCGCTGTCCTCTCCTTATAGTAGGAGAGAGCACGCCTGAGGTCCAGAGTATGGAGCCTGTACTCGGCATCCGAGGTGTAGTATACAGGCAGAGTCAACACCTGGTTGAGGTGAAACTCTGACACCACCTTCGGAAGGAATTTCAGGTGGGGGCGCAGGACAACTTTGTCCCTGTGAAAGACCAGATAGGGGGAGTCCACTGAAAGCGCCTTGAGCTCCCCAGTCCTTCTGGCTGACGTGATAGCCACCAAGAAGGCTGTCTTCCACGACAAGTGCAAAAGCGCAGACTTGTGCATGGGTTCGAATGGCTTGCCCATGAGCTTTGCCAAAACCAGCAAAAGATCCCACGGAGGTGGAGGTTCACGCACCGGAGGGGATATGTGATCCAGGCCTTTGAAAAAGCACCCGATCACCTTTTCCTGAGCCAACATCGGCTGACTGACCCACGCCCGGTAAGCCGATATGGCTGCTAGGTGCACCCCGAGGGTCGATGACTGAAAAACCCCTTTGGAGAGGGACCAAAGGTAGTCCAGAAAGTTAGCCACAGAGCAGGATAAGGGGTCTAGGCTTTTGCCCTGACACCAAATGGAAAATCTCTTCCACTTGAAGGCTTAACATTTCCTGGTCGATTCTTTTCGAGATGCCTCAACTACGGTGTAGGCATCTTCGGAAAGACCCAAAGCCTGGAACTCTAGCCGCTCAGGAACCAGGCTGTGAGGTGCAGGGATTGAAGGTCCGGATGAAAGACCTTCCCCTGGTTCACTGATATCAGGTCCGGGCGAGTACACAGCCGCCCGGGCCCTGCAGCTGAGGCTGAGGAGATCTGGATACCAGAACTGGCGTGGCCAATCTGGGGCTACCAGGATCACTCGCCTTGTCCCTCTCCCTCACCTTGAGTAACACCTTGTGGATCAAGGGAAATGGGGGAAAGGCGTAAAAGAGGCCTGGGGTCCACGGCCTCAAGAAGGCATCCCCCTGCAGCGAACCCTGCTGAGGGGGGGTGGGCATGGTACAGCCTCAGCTTGGTGTTCTCCCTGGAGGCAAACAGGTCCACCAACAGTTTGCTCCAACGAGAGAACAGGTCGTAAGCTACCTCTGGATGGAGAGACCACTTAAGCGGCTGAGAGCATCCGCCAGTTGGTTCGCGACTCCTGCCACAAGGATGGCTGGGAGATCCGCCTCTAGCCAGCTGACGAAGGTCCAGATCCGGAGCACCTTCTTGCATAGCAGACGGGAGTGCGTGCCGCCCCGTTTGTTGAGGTAGTACATGGTCGTGGTATTGTCCGTCTGGACTTGAACCACTTGACCCCGGAGCTGAGGAGCGAAAGCTGACAGAGCCAGTTTGACTGCCCTGAGCTCCAGCAGGTTGATGTGGCATCGGGACTCCTCGGGGGTCCAGAGGCCGTAGGCCCTGTAGTCCCTCATGTGGGCTCCCCAGCCCATGAGAGGCATCGGTCGTAAGGACGACCGTCGGCTCGGGGAAGACAAATGGGATTCCTTCCTGCAGATGACTCGGGACGGTCCACCATTGGAGAGCGTCCCACATCCTCTGGGTGACTGATCAGCTGGTCGAAAAGACCCAGACGTTGAGACCACTGGGTGGCCAGCTCCCACTGAAGGGGGCGCATATGCAGTCTGGCCCAGCGGACCACTGAAGTGCATGCCGCCATGTAACCCAGGAGGCGCAGAAAGTCCTGGGCAGGGCGCGAGTGCTCAACCAGAAATGATTGGGCAAAGGAGGAGAGAACCTCCGCCCTGTCCGTCGGGAGCCGAGCTCTGGCTTGACGAGAGTCGAACTCTGCCCCAATGAAGCTCACCACCTGAGAAGGTACGAGTTTCGATTTGGCCTCATTGATCAGAAGGCTCAAGTGTGAGCAGGTTCGGAGGGTCAGGTCCCTTGACCTCTCCACCTCCTGAAGGGAGGAACCCGCCAGGAGTCAGTCGTCTAGGTAGGGGTAAATACGAACCCCCTGATGCCGTAGATGGGCTGCCACCACTAAGATGCATTTGGTGAAGACCCTTGGGGCTGATGACAGGCCGAACGGCATGGCTCTGAACTCGTACAGGGTCCCTTCGACCCTGAAGCGGAGGAACCGCTGATGGGGCGGACGGATAGGGACGTGGAAAAAGCGCCCTGAAGATCCAGTGCATAACACATGTTTTGCTCCAGAGATGGTATGATCTGTCTAGAGTTACCATCCGAAGGTGCGAGACCTGAGATACCGATTCAGGTCATGCAGATCTAGAATGGGGCACCAACCCCATCCGCTTGGGCACCAGGAAATACCTGGACAAAGCCTGGGTCTGAAGGAGGATCCGGCACTCAGGCCACCGCCTCTTTGAGGAGGAGTAGCGCAATGTCGTCCCGAAGGGCAGACTGGGCGACAGATCCTTTCCTCTCGTGGGGCACGGGCTCGGCTGGGAGGGAACTGCTCGAATTCTAGGGGCAGACCCTGCCCGACCACTTCTAGAACCCACCTGTCCAAAGGGATACCGGACCAGGCAGAAAGGAAATGGTGGAGCCGGCGCCCCACGGGAGG
This sequence comes from Neoceratodus forsteri, assembly GCA_016271365.2. Taxonomy (NCBI): domain Eukaryota; kingdom Metazoa; phylum Chordata; order Ceratodontiformes; family Ceratodontidae; genus Neoceratodus; species Neoceratodus forsteri. Next base: position 158,873,501 of record JADMNL010000025.1, read on the forward strand.
ACCCAGAGCTGGTGTGACAGGTACAGGGGAGTCCACCCCCAGCCCGTCACTGGGCAGGCTTAGAGGAGGAGGAGGCACCTGGACCAGCGCCTCTGCCTCCTTTACGGGGCTGCTGGGGACCTTGCTTAGGCCTAGGGCGGCAAGCCTGAGCCTGCTGCTGTTGCTGACCCCCCTGGAAAGGTGGTTGTCTGACCGTAGGGGAAGAATGTCGAAAGGGCTTCTTCCTGCGCTTCTGCTGGTTCTTACTTGAAGAACTTTTAGCAGAGGTGGCATCTAAGGTGGCATTAGACTGTTCGATGCACTGCAGATGACCTGCCACTCCTGGCCCACTCCTGGCTCGAAGAGGTCGGTGCCAAGGAAGGGCACATCAGCCAGCTTGTGCTGAGTATCCACGGGAAAGGAGGATAACCTCAGCCAAGCCCTGCGGCGAGTGGATACCGCTGCAGCTAGTGAACAGGCACAGGAATCACCCATGTCCAGTGCAGTCTGGAGCTGTTTAGCAACAGCCCTGCCCTGGTCCCTGACCTGCTTGACCGTGGTCTGCATGTCAGCTGGGAGGTGAGGAAGAACTTCGTCCAGCGACCCCAAAAGGGCGTGAGAGAAGTGGGCCATAATCACTGCTGAGCTGCCTGACGAAGGCCCAAGGAAGATGCTGCATAGACCTTCCGGGCCGAGTGGTCCATAAGTTTGGACTCCTTGTCCAGAGGGCGGTCAGTATCCGCTGAGCTGCCCGTCCGCCTGAACACTGAGGCAGTCACCAGGCTTTCCGCCGAGGGGTGCTCTGTAAACCCCGCCAAGGACCCTGTGGGCACCGCTGCACTTGCGTAAGGCGCGGGCAGACGGAGCTGGCAGGAGGCAGGACGCTGCCAGAGTTCCAGAGTCGGGCTAATTATAGCTTCATGACTGAAAGGCCTCCGTAGGGGTATCCTCTTAAGAATATCCGTTAGGGATATTCTGCCTTCTTCTGAATAGGCTGCAGGGGCATCCCCGTGGACTCTGAAACGAGCCGGAGGATGCCCTGGAAGGAGGAAGGCCCTTCTTCCATGCCCGACACAGATAGCTCATCGTGAGAATGAAGGCCTGTATTATCTGAATCGGAGGAGTCCAGATACAAAGGCTGTCCACCTAAATCTCCCTCGATACGCCTAGGGCGATCGGGGTGACTAATCGACAGTTTGTGAGGAAGACCCGGAGACTATCGGTCCTCCTTGGAGGGAACCCCTCCAAGGGGCAGCTTTGGTGGAGGTTCCACCAATATTGGTGGGGAGCCTGTAACTGGCCATGTTGAGGGCTTGACCGAGCCCCAAGGGACCGTGCCAAGGAATCTGTGCTGGAGTAGTCCGAAGAGGCTGAGGCCAAGTGATAGCCGGGACCGCTGAGGGAGCCAGCTTCCGGCCTGCTAGCAGGATTTGCTGCCACATAAGATCCTCACAGCATCGACGGATCTTCTGTCGAAGCCTCTCCTCGTCCGAGGAGGATGAGGAACGGTGGCGGCGCCTCTTCCGGGAGTGTTTGTGTCCTTTCTTGGGTCGATCGACTGAAGAGGACTTACTCCTCGATCGAGACCAACGGTGTCCACTTTGTCGATCAGGAGAAACCGGACACGCCGAAAACCGAGGATCCGGTTCCTGTCCCTCGATCGGGAGACCCGTGGGACGGGTCTCCTTGTCTGGGAAGGAGAGAAGAGGCGTTCTCTCCAAAGAATCATCGACAGGTGTCTGACAACGGCTCAATAGGGTTGAGAGAAATCTCGGCCGGTTCAGCAGTCTCCTCGACTTCTGTGCCTGGTCCAGACGGAAGGTCTGGAAAGCCGGCAGCAGAGGAGGCGATCGACCGTAGTCGAGACCTCGGACCGCTCCTGATCCCAGGAGCGTCCTCTTCGACTTGAAGGTGGTTTTGGATCCTTTTTCCTAGAACGGAAGGAGTGTGAGCCTGAGGGCGCCTCACCCTTGGTAGGGAGAGACTGGCACAAATCCCGAAGGATCCTGAAAAGTGGAGCCTGTTGAGTGGCAATCAAGAAGCCTCGGCTGGCCGAAGCTTGGGCGGCTTCCTCCTCGAAGGCCGCCATTTGCTCGAGTTGCTCGACGGATCCCGCAGCCGCGGAAACCGCCCACCTGGCCTCCTTAGATTTTACTGGTGGATTGCGAAGCTCCAGTCTCCCCAGCTTCAGGCGCGCCTGACGATCCTCCAAAATGGTCGGATGGAAGGAAGCGCAAATGGTACATTGCGAGGTATCATGAACAGTACCAAGGCAGTAAACGCACGAGAGGTGGGGGTCGGTGCGCATCATTTTCTGTCCGCAAGGACACCGGCGAAACCCGGGGGACGACTTCTCATCCATGTCCGAATCAGAGTCAGAACTCTTAAGAATTTCAAAGAAGATGCAGTGAAACCGCTAATTGAATCCAGGGCCTCAATCGCTGCAGAAAAGCACGAGGAACCCTGTATCTTCCAGCGGAAAGGAAGATCTGTGTCATGGGGCGAAGCCGAGGTATTTACCACCCGGGTGGGTGGGAGGAGCCAGCTTGAAGACTTCCGGCAAGATTTAAAGGGGAAGGAACAATGCCAGACAGTGTGGATGAACAACATATCCACGCTCCTAGAACAGACTCATCGCCTCCCTGCAAAGGGGATACGAATGAGTACCCCCTTGCTTGTTGATGTAGACGACGACTGCCATATTGTCTGTTTGAACCAGAAGAGAGCCTGGCACCAGGTCCTCTTGAAAGGCCTGTAAGGCATAGAGAACCGCTCGTATCTCCAGTACATTGATGTGAAGGGATCGCTCCTCGGGTGTCCAAACCCCTTGCGTTTGATGAGCGCCCAGGTGCGCCCCCCCACCCCAGGTCTGATGCATCTGTCATAAGAGTCTGACCTGGCGGCTCCGGATGAAAGCTGACCCCTTTCTCCAAGTTCTGGGGGTCCATCCACCAAAGTAAAGTTCTCCTGACCGGCTCGGTGATCCTGACCATGAAGTCTAGATCATCGTAGCCTTGGTCCCACTGTACCCTGAGCATCCACTGTGGGACCCGCATGTGGAGACGGGCCAGGGGAGTGACTGAAATGGCCGACGCCATGTGCCCCAGTAGCCTGAGGAAGTTCCATGCTGGAACTTGAGGAATTACTGAGATCCCTTCGGCAATCTCTCACAGGCAATCGCCCCTGTCTGGGGGAAGGAAAACCATGCCCTGGATAGAATCCAGGACCGCTCCAGTGAAGACGAGCTTTTGACTGGGCTCTGGGGATGATTTTCGGAGGTTCAGGGTGATCCCCAGCTCTCGGAATAGAGTATAGCTGTCTCTGAGGGTGTGAAGTAGGCATGACCTTGACGGGGCTTTAAGTAGCCAATCGTCTAGGTATGGGAAAACGTAGTGCCCCATGCGTCTTAAGAGCCGCAGCCACCACTGCCAAGTATTTTGTAAAGACTCGCAGAGCGGAAGAGAGGCTGAATGGAAGAACTCAAAATTGGTAGTGCTCCCCTTGAAAGTGGAACCTCAGAAACTTCCTGTGGGGAGTGAAGACCCCCGATATGCATATATGCATCATAGAAACACAGACTTTGACGGCAGATAAGGACCGCTAGGCCCATCTAGTCTGCCCATTTCCCTACCTACAGGATAGGCCGCAGATCCTAGTTAACCAACAGCCTATTTCTTCCTACCCCCCGCAAGAATTGCCTTATGTCTGTCCCATGCATTCTTGAATTCTCCCCCAGTTTTAGACCCCACAACCTCCTCAGGAAGGCTGTTCCATGCATCCACTACCCTCTCTGTGAAATAATACTTCCTCACATTGCCCCTGAACCGCCTCCTATCTTTAAATTGTGTCCCTTGTTCTTGCAAGTCTCTTTTCTGAAAAATGCTACCCTCTTGGACTTTGTTGATTCCACTGAGGTACTTAAAAGTTTCTATCATGTCCCCTCTCCCTTCTTTCCTCAAGGGTATACATATTAAGCTCCTTTAGTCTCTCCTCATACGGCTTCTCTTGCAGACCCTGCACCATTTTAGCTGCCCTCCCTCTGGACTGCCTCTATCCTGTCTATGTCCTGCGGAGATGGGGTCTCCAGAACTGGACACAGTACTCAGATGGGGTCTCACCAACTGTCTGTACAGAGGATAACAACTTCCTGTTTCTGCTGCTGATGCCTTTCCCTATACATCCCAGTATACCCCCAGCCCTCCCTACTGCCTTCCTCACATTATTATAACCTTAAGGTCATCCGATATGATTACCCCAGGTCCCTTTCCTTTTTGTTGTTGTTACTACCTCCCACCCATTGTGTATTCTTCCCTGGGTTCTTGTTTCCCAGGTGCATTATTTTGCACTTCTTTGCATTGAATCCTAGCTGCCATACTTCTGACCATTCCTCCAACCTTGCCAAGTCCCTTTTCATCCTTTCCACGCCTCCTTGTGTATCTTGCATGTCTAGGGAGCAGAGCCAGTTTCCTTGGTGCAGCAGAGGAAGCAGACCTGGGAGGGTCACCATCCTGAACCTTTTGTACTCTATAAAGAGATAAAGAGATAGAGAGCTGAGGTGCAGAATAGGACGAAGATCTTGTGTCTTTTTTGGGACCAGGAAGAAGTGGGAGTAAAACCCCTTTCCCCGCTGATGCAAGGGGACTACCTCTATTGCCCTTCTCTGCAAGAGGGTCCGAATCTCTCCTCCTATTAGTGGGATGTGAGGAGGAGGATAACGGGAGTACTTTGGAGGAAACTCCGTGAACTCCAACGTGTGTCCTCTCCTGATGATGTCTGGGACCCACTGGTCCGCAGTGATAGACTTCCACCCTTCAAGACGAAGGGAGAAGTGCCCCCCCCCCCCAACAGTCTCCCCTGAGTCTTCCTCTGGAAGAAGGGGGGGTGGAAGGGAGTCATTGGGCTGAGCTGGGTGTAGGCAGAGAGGCCTGGGAGGACTTGGGCCCATGGGTAGGAGCGCCTCCAGGCTGCTGGTTACCGGTTCTCCTACGAAAGCCGCCTCTGACCCTGCTGATTACCACGGGCGTGACCTTGGCCACCTGATGGCTTATGAAATGTCTGTTTTAGTTGCCTTCACTGGTTGCCGTGGTACATCTGATGGACCGACCAGACAGACTTGCCGGACTCTTGAAGACGAGAAATCAAAGTTTCAGTCTCCTGTTCAAATAATACGGTACCCTGGAATGGTAAATCCTCAATACCGGACTGCAGATCCTGGTGAAAGCCAGAAACTCTCAACCAGGCGTGGCGCTGGAGGCACACCCCGGAAGCAGCTGCCTTGGCTGCTGTATCTGCAGTGTCATACGAGGCTCTCAGGACATGGAAGCCTACGTCGGAGCCCAATTTCACGATGTCCAGAAGTTCAGTCTTCTGATCGGAATCTGGCATTGCCTTCAATAGCTCTTGTCCCCTCTCCCATAGAGCATTCTGGTACTGTACCAAATGCGTCAGGAAGTTAAGGGACCGGAGGACCAGGTGGAGGCAGAATAAACTTTCTTGCCCACCTGGTCCAAATACCGAGACTCTGGATCGGGAGGCTGTGAGCCAAGGTGTTTCGGCTGCCTGGATTTGTCATGGGCAGCCGTGATCACAGAGGAATCCACCTGAGGGTTCTCTGCTAGGAAGGCTTCCGCCTTCGGAGCCTTATACAGCCTATCTGACTTCCTGGGAACAGCCGGGATGGAAGCTGGACGTTTCCAGGAAGTCCGAGTGAGGTCCTGGAATGTGTCCACTAAAGGAGGGACCACCAGTGGTTTTGGCTCCTTCTACCTCAGGTATTTTGCCAGTCTCCGGCGTTCCAGATCCAGGTCCTCCGTTTCCCACTCACTGGAGACCTAGATATGCCTCATGACTTCCATGAAGGTTGGATCATCTGGAGACGAGCGAGGCTGGTCCTTCTCTCCCGGGGACCGCTCTGAGAGAGGAAGATGAACACTAGGAAGAGGGAGATGGACTATAAGATCTGGAATAGTCTGATCTCTCCTTATGACCAGACTCCCTCTGTCGTTGGTAACTGGAGGACCGACGTCGGTCCGAAGACAGACTCCGGTCCCGAGACCGGCGACAGAACAAAGACCGACGTCCATCAGAGGACAGACGTCAGAAGCGCTCTCATCCAGAAGACTGAGAAGGGCTGTGTGTACGAGACCTGGACCAGCGATGGTCTCCAGAGTCCTTGGAGTGTCATCCGTGGTCTCCAGACCGGGCGCGGGAACGAGCCCTGGAAGGAGGTGTAGGCGGTTGCTCTGGGACTTCTGCAGGAAGGTTCAACTCGGGTTGTGGTTTGCCCGCTGGGTCCAGTACCAGTGTCTGGGCCAGCGACGGGCACGCTTGAACCTGCCTCACCAAAAGGAGAACAGCTCTGTAGCTCGCCCTTCAAAAAGCTCGCCTGAAAAGGGAGTATCCGGGATGTTGGCCCGCGAAGAAGAGCCCTCCTGGGGGCCCAGGGGGAGGAGGATTTGGGAGACAGGGACGTCTGCTCTTCCATGGCAGATCCTTCACCCTTCACCGCTTCAACCGGCATCGGTGGTGGTAGACGACGGGCTGCCGCCGGGGGGGGCGCCGGAGAGTCCTTGGGCTCCGGAGGCACGCCTTTAACAGGCGGCGCCGGTGCCTTCGGAGGTGGGGCCGCAGCTTTCACCTCCAAGGTTTTGGTGGCAACCCTTAGCGGGGTTACCTTCGGCTTAGCTGGCTTCTCCCCCGAAGGGCCAGCCTTGGCCTGCGATGACTTGGGACGATCTCCTGAGCACGAAGAAGGGCAGGCCTTCTTGGGAGAGGGCCGCAAGTGAGACCGGGACTGGGACAGACTATGGTCTTTCCCGTGTCGCTTGGATTTTTCTTTGCGCTTCCCCTCACAGGAGTGCAGATCCATCTTCTCCAGAAGAAAAGCCTTCAGGGCCTTCAGATGTCGGATCCAGGTCCGGCTGGTAAACGCCTGGCAGGCGAAGCAGGCCACGGTATCGTGGTCTGGCCCAAGGCAGAAAACGTAACATTTATGCCCGTCCTTGGCAGGGATCTGCCTCCCACAATCACACTTGTTCTGATGGGGTTCAGGCGAGGCAGACGATGGTGAAGCCATCCGTCGAACTGCAAAAACCATCGGAAACTGCCCAACAACGGTATACTTGAAAAAACAAAACAGTAGCAAAAAAGTGGGGTTTTGGGAAAAGTTTAGCTGTTCCTGGCAAGCTGGAACGAGATCTTTCTCTTCACATGCGGGACACGGCGGGGAAAAGAACCGAGGTGGAGGCGGGTCCGCCCCCTTTTGTACCAGGGCCGATGTCGGGGTGGGGCCAGCGTTGGAGGCGGTCCCTGCTGTATACTGCTGGCTGAAAATGTTTCCGGAAGGTCCTAGTGCCTGCAACATAGTCCTGATTGTTATAGCCTGCTGCAAGAGCTCCCACTCGAGGTAAGATTTTGCTCCGCTAAGTTTACAATAACACCAACTACAAAGAAAGAACTTCCTTAACAAGCCCCACTTCCCACCCCTCTTAATCCCCAAAGTGTCATGTGTAGAACAGTAATTGGCAGTAAACCACTTGGTTGTAATCAACACCCCCCCCCCCCCAAAATAACATACTGGTCCCCATTAACACACATAATAAAGACAACTTCGATGCAACAGTAACAAAAGCAAGAACAACCCCCCTTCCCAACAGTAACAAGTTGTCTGCTGTTCCCATCCACTACTCTTCATGGATAGTGCGCCCCATCGCCTGCTATTATAAGCATTTAATAAAAATTACATTTGAAAAAATAAATAAGCCACATTCCCCTGTCGTTCAGTGAAAAGGACGGGAGGGGTGGGGGTAAGGGCCTGAGAAACACTCCTCCCAGTGACCCTTCCTTGCCCAATAGATTACTTGGGAAGTGGGAGCTGCCCTCTGAGCTCTGCAGAGTTGTCTGTCCCCTTCTGAGACATGGAGAATGAACCACCCTGCCTAAATGGAATTTTCAGCTTTAACTCCATTGCTCTAACCATATATTTTGCAGAGCTCTTTCATCCAGCATCCCCGCCCGCAAACGAGTAAACAATCAAAAGAATGCATTCTAGTTAGTTTAAATCACTAACTAAATGGAAAAAAAAAATATGCAGGTCTCAAAACTGATCATTTCTTCATCCCCCGCCCCCCCAGCTTCACGTAAGCTGTTGCAAAGGAGAGCTAAATAGGCACACACACAGTACTAGTCCCCCAAATAGTAGTCCCAATAACCAACAATAGCCCAAATATTGACATGCAAGTTTCAAGCTTTGACTTCTCAGAGTCCAAAAAGAATGTCTGTGCCACCTGCTGTCTTCCACATGCAGACAAATAGCCCTAGAATAAGTAGAGGCCCAGTCCTGTTTTCCACACAGCCATCTCAAAAGCTGGCAAACTCCGAATGTCCCCAATACAGAGGAGTCTTCAATGTCCTGCCAAGGATGCCAGTAGGAGGAAGAGAAGGGAAGGGTAGGGGTGCCCACCAATCATGCCCCGATATGCCCCCAAAGGTGTTATAGATCAGAATAAGGCTTAAATGCCCCCACTCCTTAATCATCCACCACTGGTATTACAGTACCTGTTGTCAGTCCTGCTTATGTGGAGCAATCCAATTAGCCTCTTCTGGTGTTCCAGTTCTGGCATATTCCAAGGCAAGGTCTGGGCTAGTAAAGGCCTTCTGTGAGCCTCCCACAGGCCAGATAATGAGCCTAACTGGATAAGCCAAAGTGAAGGGGCAAGAAATGGAATGCAACAGTTTTTTTTTTTTTTTTTTTTAACTTCAGCATAAGCCTGCTCCTGCAATTGTAGCACTCTGGAGTAGTCTGGGAACAAGCTGGCCCGATTCTGCTGTGCCATAATCACACCCTTTTTCCGAGCTGCATCGAGTACCAATAGCCTGTCTTGATACCTCAGAAATTTAACTATAATATGGCGAGGCTTCTGGTCGGGTGAATGTTTGGGGCCCGGTGAGCGATGAGCTCGCTGAATTCCCAAAGCAGCATCCTGTGGTATTTGTAGTGTCCCTGAACCAAGACTGTAGAAATCCTGCACAGTCCCTTCCTTCGAGCCCCTCCGGTAGCCCAATAATTCTTATGTTGCAATGTTGCTCCTGGTTCTGATCATCCAAAATTTGCTTAAGGGGCTTAAAATTATTTTAGGGCTTTTGTGAGGTCTGTAGAGTGTCTAGGTTAGATCTTCCTGATTCCCCACTCGATTTTCCAGTTCTCCTATACGGGATTCATGTGTCGTCACTGTTTCTGCCAAGGTACTGACCGTCTGCTGCATATGCTGGATTTGTGCTCTTACATTTTCAAACCCTGCTTCCATGTGGGTACCAAGATCGTATTTGAGGTCCTTCAAGAGACGTTCTAGGTTTTGATAACCTTCAGCTATGGCATCAATCGGACCTGGAGTGGGTTCAACCTGGATCGTGGAGGTTTCTGGAGCAGGAAAGGCTTGTTCTGCTGCAGGCCCCTGTCTGGGCTCATCTTGTGCTTTCCTCTGAGACAGGCCCTTAACTTCTCCGCTCAATCCTGGCGAATTAAAAGATTTTGGACTGTTTCTTCACAGATTTAGCTGGCGCAGGCATCTGGATAGGTTAGAAAGTTAAATTATTAGGTATTTTTGATGGTCTAGTAAGGTGTAGGGAGAAAATAGCAGGCGATGTGGACGGAGCTCCTCGTTCGAGCCTCCATTCAGCTCCTGCGCTTGGCCATGCCCCCTCAAAAAGCAGTGTTAATGGGGATATTAGATGTTTTTCTCATTAATGCAATCATGCCACCCCTAATATGATCAGGTCCTGGAGAATAATCGGACTTTATTCTATCAAGTCCTTCTATTATTTCATCTTGTGTTAAGCATAGGTGGTCTGTACAGATTCTTAAAAGGGGTGTTTTCAGCATGTTTTGCACTGTATATACTGCAGAAATAGTTGAAGACGTCAGCCAGAATAGATGCGTGTCTCACAGCAAAAGTTCCATGATAGTTTCTGAAGTCCAAGGCGCATTCCCCTTTTTTCTCTTTGTACTATTTTCTTTATGCTTGTTCTAGGATGTCTTACTTCCCCACAAGAAGTCGACACTGAATTATTCATTTTCTGGAACAAATTTTCCTTTATTTCTATACCTAAGTTAGAGAGAGTGTATAAGATTTTTGGACTAAATCATTTTGATGGTGTTCACTTCCTCCATAATGATAAAATTTAATTGTACAGTAGCAATATAATCAAATCAGGGGCGTGGCCAGCAGCCATTATGAAAAGACGTTTTGATCTAGCTGCCTCTCAGGAATCGTATCCCAACTCATCTAACCTCATTTTTTCAAACTTTTCTGAGTTTAAACTGCTTTAATATATTGCTTATCTTCAGTGCTTACTAGCAATAGTAGTTTGGAGGAATTTATAAGATACGGGGAACCAAGAAAAAAAAAAAGGTCAGCAACAGGGCCTAGTGGTAGCGGGAAGCTGACAGTACCAGTGAGGAGGAACTGAGTGAACCACAATCAGCGATTTCTTGAAGGCAATCCAAATGGACAAAAGGGTGCAAACGTTGGACCAAAAAGTTGCCGAATACAATGCTAGACTTCTTGTGTGTGAAATGCAAGCTTCAACAGCACCGGAGGTAAAAGAAGCCGCAGCCTCAGCGCTGAAAGTTGGCAACCTCTTCTACAGGTCTTTTTAAAGAAAATAAGACACTGTGGTACAGGATGGAGACCATGGAGAACCTGGTGAGAGTGGCAAACCTCAGTGTCCTGGTACTACAAAATGCAGCAGAGGGGGACAATCTAGCAGCATTTGCTGGATCTTGGCTGGTCAAGTTGCTATACCTGGAGCTGCTCCACTATAGTAAACCACACCTTCCACATCACCCCCAGAAAGCAGCAGACAGACAAATCTTCCACACAGACAATTCTGGTGACTCAAGACCATGAGAGGGATCGTGTTGTCGATGCAGCACTCCATTTGGGGCCACTAGTTACAGACTCGGGGGATAAGATCTCCCTATTTCCCATCTCAGTTTTGCAATGCAAGAGAGGTGCAAATGCGTTTGATAGGACCAGATCTTTGCTCCACTCCTTTAGGGATTCTCAATATGCAATACCCAGTGAAGCTCAAGGTAGTGTACGCTGGGACACAGCATCTCTTCAGCCACCCCAAGGATGCAGGAGCATTACTGAATAAAATCAAAATGGATTTCGGTGCCCAGAACCAGAAAGAAGGCAGTGAGGAATAGGATTAACTTCTGGTGCCAGAAGGACTCTACGTAACTGGAAACAGGGGACTGAGGTGCATGAACGAGGTATGGCAGGCAATATTCTACTTTTCATTTAATAACTGACTTGGGTACAGTGGCAACTTGATGAACTGATAGGATGGTGACTAAATAATATTTATGTTTCTTGTGCTACATCAGCTTCCGAAGTGAGCTTAAATTGGTGCCTGCCTCATGGCATCCATTCACGTAGCCTTTTCCCCCCCATGCTCAGTGGCCATGAGAATCATTTGCCGCCACTTCAGCAAAAACAGACTTTTAATTTACATTTGGGTCATCAATTCTTATATGGATGATTCTGCATTCAGTGATAAAATGTTGACAATTACTAAAAACTGATAGTCATAATCTTTATTAATTCCCACAGGCTGCTATTCAAAGTTAGCAAAACTGCTAACCTAAAGCTCATTAAATGAACCTAGTTAACGAGACCTGTACATGGCGGGCTTTGTTTTCGGGATCATATATCTATATATCTATATCTTCGATCTATATTTTGTACCATATGGATCTCTAGTAATAGAGATCCAGGACGGGAGGGGGCTTGATTTTTAACACAATTACAAAACTGTTTGAAACCATTTGGTATATGAGACCATGCAAGTGTTAGAATAGCCTGGAAATGACAAATGTTGCTATACTTCTTGTGTTATACGTCAAGCACCTTTATAGCTTATTGTTGGTATGAGTATAAAGCCTTTTATTTTTTTGCATGTGTAGTAATAGCCCCCATCTCCCCCCACCCAAATGAGATATAAAACTTGGTATACTAACTGCACATCCTAACATAATTATGTAGATTTACTGCACTTGTACTGTAAGGTCTCACATATGCCATGCATTAAGTGGATGAGAAAGCCTAGTAAACTAATAACCAAATCCCCCATTGTTCTTGCTTGCTATGTTGTGTTCCGATATTAGTCATTTGGTGTTCTCTGTATTTGCCATGTTTTTTATGAAATTTACATATTATGTTTTGTGAAAAATGTAACAAAATCAAGTAAATAACCCATGGCAGTGTGGGTGGTAATGCTAAACCAGTGCAGCCCCCAGGTTACCCCACTGGGAAGTGCGTCCATTCAGCATTACTGCACATCCTGGAGTGGGTTAGTGTGCTTATATATGCAACTGCTGTCTGGTAAACAGGCTTTTTGGCAGTAAAAATTAGGCACAAAAACGACCATGCATTAATGTGAAATCAAAGCACATCCATGCGATTGTTCTCGATCAATCATGTTTATTACTCAGTGCCATTTTAAAAGCATTTTTAATCCTATTCCACGAACCATCCACCTTCACAGCAGATATTTGGTTACTTACTTGTTAAAAAAAGGGCTCTATGAGCTTGGATCTGGCAGAAATGTGTCGTTTTGGAGGGCTGAGAAAAGAACCTAGTAAGTAGAGAAGCAAACAGTTAATATTCATTCGATTTCCAATCAGCAGAGCAGTTGCTAAACCAGATCTAGAGCAGGGATAATACCTAGAAAGTTGGCCATTGATATGAAGCACAAGCCAGTTATGTAGGCATCGTAGCCAGCTTCGTGTAGTTGTTCAGAGGCAGTATCATAACTCGGAAATCCTGCCGCACTTTCTGTAAGAAGGAGAATTGACAGACATGATGATCTGGGCTGGAATTCCATGCCATCAGGCTGTATGAATCACTTGGCACTACTAAAGTGTTAAGACTGGGGTTCAGAAACGTTCTATGAGACACTCCAGCTCGTCAAGATGCTCATTTCTAAACTTGCATTTTTCTACTCACTCAAAAAAAGTACAGTTACGTAAGAACTTACCATAACAGTAGATCTTAGAGAACAGCTCTTGCAGCAGGTTACACCATAAGGACTGAAGCCGGCAGGCGCCAGGACCCCACAGAAAAATTCTAGATAGCAATATCCAGTGGGGGACCCCCCCTCCCCCCGACATTGGCCCCAGCATCATACGAAAGGGACGGTTCTCCAGCATCCCTCAGTTCTCCCGCCGGAGACTCCCAGCGTAAAGGTGAATTCTGAAGGGGAGACCAAGGATCCGCTTCCACAGGAAGACTTAGAGTCAATAATCTGACTGCATCCAAGACACCAAGTCTGAAGACCAAACCTCCTGAAGGGAAGGTGGGAGGGAAACTACCTGCTGCAAGAGCTGTTCTCGAAGATCTACTGTTACGGTAAGTTCTTACATAACTGTACTATCTTACTTCAAGAAACCGCTCTTGCAGCAGGTTACACCATAAGGACAGATTCCCAAGCAGTAAGGGAATAAAATACCCTGTTCGGGAGGAGGATAGGCGGGATCCTAGAGTGAACCATATTTAGGACAAAAGACCTTGAAGGACTACAAGGCCGAAACCAGCTCTACATCTAGAAGCAATGTCCAAACTGTAATGCCTGATAAAGGTATGTACAGTGCTCCAAGTGGTGGCTGTACAGATGGCTGACGTGGAGACGTTCTTAAGCACCGTGAAAGAGGTAGCCACCCCTCTCATGGAATGTCCTTTCACCGATCCTGGTAAAGGCTTGTTGCGCCTTTGGTAACAGAACATGATGCACTTAACTAGCCACTTGGAGAGAGTTTGCTTCAATATGGGTGCTCCTTGCATCTTGTGAACAAATGATAGGAAAAGCTGATCTGACCGGCGATGAGATTTGGTTCTGGTTAGATAGTATTGGGAGGATTCTATGCACATCTAATGTGTGCACGAGTTTTTCCCCTCAGTTAGAGTGGTTGGGATAGTATACCAGGAGGTCAGTATCCTGGTTGAGAGTTAAGGACGAGACCACTTTGGGAAGAAACTAAGGCCCCGTCCACACTACACCACTTGGGCCCGGTAACATATGTAAACTGTTACGGCTGGGGAGCGGTACAGTGTGTCCACACCGCAGCGGTGTCCATTACGAGACAGACACCACCGGTCCACACTTCAGGAGCCGGGCGACCGTTACGGCGGCACTCAATCCCACAATGCAGCTTGCGCTGCACTTGGGAACTGGTGCCACATGTCCACACTACGCCCGGTAACGTTACCGAGGCGTAACCAGTTTCATAACCATTGTTGATAACCACCTCACATGTGGTTTCAACAACGGTTGCGAAAATGCCTTCCGTAACGTTACAGGTGTAAACGCAAACAGTTGCGGTAACGGTTTGGGTACTCTAACGTTAGAGGTGTAGTGTGGACAGGGCCTTAGGCTTTGTCCTTAAGGACACTCTGTCCTTGTGAAAAACCAAGTAAGGTTCTTTACACATGAGCACATGAAGCTCAAAAATTCTTGATTTCGAGCTTCGTTCGACTGCTAGAGGTGTCCGTGAGGCCGATGCTGGTGAGTTAATGGTGGGAAAAGAACTGGGGGATGCTGGGGGACCGCCTCTTGTATGATGCCAGACATCAGGGGGTGGGGCCGACATCAGGGGTGGTCCCCTGCTGGATACTGCTAGCTAGAATTTTTCTGTGGGGTCCTGGCACCTGCCAGCTTCAGTCCTTATGGTGTAACCTGCTGCAAGAGCGGTTTTTTGAAGTAAGATCCACTCTTATCCATCGCTTTCTTGCTATATCAAATCCTCAACGAACATTGATATGTATTAAACTTCCTGTTGCTTACATCTATAGTTGCGGTTGCTACACCAAATCCTCAACAAACATTGATCTGTAGTAAACTTTCTGTTGCTTACAGCTCTGGCTGCGGCTGCATTGTCAGTGACAGGTTAACCCGTTTATTAGAACATGGTGCTTGCTCTCTGCATCTGACGTCACTCCTGTCATGTTGATGCAGACTGCCAGGGTTGGAGATGGGGTAGGGAAATAAAATGGGTGTGAAACCATTAAAAACAAACTAAAACAAAAAAGTACAATGGGAAGAAATGTTTGGGGCTTCTGATCCCAACACAGTGATGGTAAAATGCACAGCAGTGTAGGTTAGAGCACAGAGCACACTGTAGACATGACACCAGACATCTATGTGAACTCTGGAAAGGGAAAGGGGAAGGGGAAAGGGAAGGGGAAAGGGAAAGGGAAAGGGAAGCCCCCGCCCCAGTACATTTATAGTTTAAAAGCTTCTCAGGTAATCAAGTCTTGCAGCTCATCTTTACCAGGAGGGTGATGCAGATGTCAAGAGTGGCGTTATGTGCAGAAAACTATCGACCTCAAGTTGAAAGTTTCCGCTAGCTAAAGAATTTTACTGGTCACAGCAATGAACTGCTGCACCTTAAAAAGGAGGGGTCTCCTTTATTATAGAATTTTATAAACCTATCGTCTTCAGCTATTACAATTTTTCTAGAAAAAAAAAAAGTGTCACTTGTCCTGTCATCCATGAAGTTTCAAACAGGGTGGAGGCAGTCCAGAGGAGGGCGACTAAAATGGTGCAGGGGTTACATCAAAAGCTCTATGAGGAGAGATTGAGGGATCTTAACATGCACACCTTGGAAGAGAGGAAAGCGAGAGGTGACATGATAGAGACCTACAAGTACCTCACAGGGGTGAAGAGGGAGCAAGAGGGGAGTCTTTCAAATAAGTTAAGAGCACTAGGACCAGGGGGCAGGCAATGATGCTTTGGGGGAGTTTAAGAGACATGAGAAAAACTTCACTGAAAGGGTGGTAGATGCCTGGAACAGACTGCCAGTGGAAGTGGTGGAGGCAAAAGCAGTGGTGGGCTTCAAGCATATGTGGGATGAACATAGGGGTATATAAGAAAATAGGCAGGGAGGAGGGAACGTCTCTGGAGATTGGTTAGGGTCTGCGAAGACAGATTAGACAGGGAACAACTGGGCAGACTGGGTGGGCCAAGCAGTCCTTTTTTGCCAATAAATTCTTTGTTTCTATGTTTCCAAAATGAGAAAAGGAAGCAGATAGGAGACGTGATCTGGTATTGGTAACAATTAGAGATGTCTGATCTGGTGTCCTGCAGCAGAAACAGGGATAAGCCCTGAAGCTTAGGTATAGGGCATTATGGGGTAATCTTAGACACTTTTTGTTACACAGAGTGGTGAACCTATTGAACAGCCTACAGAAACGGCAGACGTGAAGACAGCACAGGCCTTAAATGTAAGCATGAGTAAATGCCAGCTCACCAAGGGAAACTTAGGATAAGCAGGGTAGTCAAATGAGCAGGGATATCTCGCGGTACATAGGGTAGTCAAGTGGGTAGGGAACCCCAGGGTATGCTGGGTAGTCGAGTGGGTAGGAAACCCCAGGGTACGCTACATAGTTGAGTTGGTATGGAACCAGGGTACACTGGGCAGTAGAGGGTGCAGGGAATCCTAGGGTACATTGGGCAGTAAGGTGGGCAGGGAATCCCAGGGTACGCTGGGTAGTAGAGAGGGTATGGAAATCTCAGGGTACTCTTTCACCACTGGCCTGCCCAGAGACTGATCACTGCTGACCTTGCAAATCCTCGCTCAGAGTTCTCAGAGTTCTCGCTCTCTCTCGCTCTCTCTGCCAGCTTGTGGTTTAGGTTTTGCTTCCTTTACCTGTCCCTTGGGCTACCTTGCCCCACCCATACCCTTTATCTATACCTATTTTGCTCTCCTGTGGCCTGAACTGAGGAGGCAGGGGAGTCCATCAGTTACTGGCCCCTCCACGAGTGCCATGTCATGCATCAGCCTCGTAGATGGCGCCGTCTCAGTCAGCTCCCCATCTCAAAATTCTTAAAGCTATATGCTCCTGCAGGGTCCAGTGTCTCCGGCTGTACCCACCTGTGATAAATAGTGAAGATATCTTGGAAGATCAAGAATTATGGTGAGTACGTAATTTTCACTGGTCAGCTCCGACTGCGTCTACAGCCCTCCCTTGACCATCAGGGATACATCAAGGTCAGGGTCTGGCTCTGGTGCTGATGTACTTACTACGGACGGTACGACGCCCTCACCATCGAGCTCCACTCCTTTGACACTGGTAGTCATGTGTCCTTGTCCCTACTAACTCCAGTCTCCAGTACTCATCCATTAAGGTGCACTTGGCTGCTGTTTCGGCTTTCCATACCCATACTGATGGTCACTGTGGCACAACTAGAACTGCCCTTATGTTTCTGGTGGGTATTCGGCACATGTACCTACCCCGATTCATAAACTGGTTCTGCCTTGGGAAATTGAATTTCATACTTAAGAAACTGACTTTGGCTCCATTTGAATCTGCTGTTATATGTGAAATGCGCTTCCTTTCACAGAAAACACATTTTTTGGTTGCCATAACTTGTGCTCATATGATTTCTGAGCTTCAGGCTCTGATGCATGAGTTGCCTTATTTGATTTTCCACAAGGACAGGGTGTCCTTGCATACTAATCAACACTTTTTACCAAAGCTGGTCTCTGATTTTTACATTGAATCAGACCATAAACCTTCATGTCCTGAGCATGCTAACAAAGGTGAGGCATTGCTCCATACACCTGATGTACATAAAACACTAAGTTTTTACACTGTTCGCACTAAGGACTGCATAAAGTCCTTGCAGCTCTTGGTTTTGTTCATTCCTGGGAAAGAGGATGCCCCTGTGATTAAACAGTGCCTGCCCAAATGGCTGGCTAACTGCACAGTTTTTTTTGTTACAGAATATGGCAAGGAACTTCTTGGCACTGTATGTGGCCACTCATCACATGGTATAGCTACTTGTCACTTGCAGTCAGAATGTTTCTGCAGCCGATGTGCTGCTGCCTCATGGAGTATAGTGTACTACAGTCTAGACAGTTTCTTGTAGACGTGCTGGCTGTGGTTTTACGATACTGCAAGGCCTTCTTGTCATGATGTCAAGTCAGACTTTGCCATCTTCCCTGGTACTCTGTGTACTGCTTGGGAAGCATTCCAAATATGTGGCCGAATGAAGGAGATATCCTCAATGAAGGTACAACAGTTGTTCACCACAGCACACCCACCCTCCTTTCCTCTTACTAGGATATTAAGCTGGCAAGTTTGTCCACGGCCTTGTTTGGAGTTATTCTTAAGTCCTTATGTATACTATGTTTCCAGTCCCATGCCTTGCCTTGTGTGCCTTGTACTGGTTTTGTCTCCAGGTTCATCACTGTAAAATGCCCTCCAAGCCTATCTTGGGGGGGCACTGAAGAGCAATGAGGCAACAAGATCACTTTTAAGCTTTTGCTAGCCAGGGTCCTCCCATGATAATGTGCAGTGTCAGTGCTTGTATAAGCGTGGCTGGTCCCTAGCTAGCAAAAGTTTCCAAGTGGTCATGATGCTGCTGGCTTACAGTTCCAAATGTGTGGCCCAATGGAGGAGATCATCTTAAAGATATACTGATGTTACTTCGAGGGCATCTCTTACAGCAGGCCACACCGATGGAACTATAGCCGCTAGGCACTAGGACCACATGGAAACTTTTCTAGCTATCAGTGTACCAGAGGGTTGCCCACTCTGACATCAGCCTATCCTATAAGAGTGGGTGGCCCCCGTGCCCTCCTCAGTTCTTTTCCTGCTGTCAAACCATCCTGGCCCTCAAAGAAGGACTAGCTGGTGAGGAAAAATGATGAACGCTGAAGACTAATCTTTGGAAGATCAAGGACTTCTCCTTCGATGGAGACCATGACCTCAACAGCGAAACATGATCTTTTTCTTTATGCCTGCGGTGATGGCTAGAAGAGGAAGACCGACATTTCGTGGCCTCTGCCCTTGGTCCCCAATGACCGCGTTGGCAACAGTGTCACGAATACCAGGGAGTGTCCTTCCCAGAGGCCATACAGCAAGAGGGAGAAGGCAGCTTAGAACCTGCAGTCTTGGCTTGAACTTTCATGGCTGTCATGGCGATGAAGGTTTTTAGGGCCTTCTTTCAGCATTTCCGTGTGACCAAGTTGAATCCCTGGCAGATCCTTCAGGCCCTGACATTGTGGGACAGGTCCAACCAACAAACACAAACTGTGTGTGCATCAGCCTTGCATATCTTGTAGCCGCAGGTACAACACCTAAATAAAGGTTTTTTTGAAGGCTGCATAAAAGTTAAGGTTTAGAAAATTATAAAGTTGAAGAAAATTAGTGTTTCTCTGCAGGTCTAACAAATGGTCAATGGTGGGAGAAAGAACTGAGGAGCAATGGGGTCACCCACGATTATTTAGGCGCAGACACTGCACATCATGGACAACCCTCGGCTAGCAAAAGTTTCCGAGTAGTCCTGATGCCGATGGCTTACTGTTTCAAAGGTGTGGCCAATGAGGAGATCGATGAACATCTATACGATACCATTTTGGGAGGCAAACCTTAATTAAAATCAGAGTATTAATTATGTGTGAGCACAAGTGTATACATGTGCCTATGGTACTGTAGTCTAGAGAGAGAGAGAGAGAGAGAGAGAGAGACACACACACACCACTATATTTAGAGGTTAGACTGCATCAGCAGAATGTTATTAGCTTACCAACTTTTGGAGGCTGAAATGGTGTTTCTTTTAATCGCTTTTCCAGCTCTGCGAGGGATGTGTTATTAATAATTTCCTAGAAACACAAGAAGGCATAGCAGATGAGATACTGGTGCCAGCTGGAGTCGGTTTCAGCATTCGTAGACACTAAGAGAAGCCCAATGCTGCCCCCTTCTGTTCAATAGATTATTTGCACAGGCAGAAAGAATGAACAAAGCTATTAAGTAAGACACCTTGAACAATCATGCCTAAAATCTCTAGCTGCAAGCTCTGGCCAGTACCATACCTCAACCCCCTGCCTCATAAATCAGGGACAAGGCTTAAAAAAAAATCAGAGACAAATAACCAAAATCAGGGACACATCTTCAAAATTGGTGATATCTACTCAGGAACCTGGTAGAATAAGGGGCTTAGTGTAAAATGCATTTTCTAAGGAAGAACACATCTGTAACTTTAATGTTTGACATTATTTTATGCTTACAACCCCTACTATTTGGTCACGGAAACAATTTTCAGGAGGGACAGAGTAAAATTTTGAGGTAAAATCAGGGACATCCCTGAAAATCAGGGACAGTTGAGAGGTATGGCCAGTACTAAAGCCCTATTCAAGGCAGTTTTTAATTGTCAGTCCATATTCAGCAAGTGGCAGACTAACAAGGCTCGTCATATATTTAGTGAATTTTTGTTTACTGGGTAGGTGCACTAGACAAATGAAACTGCCTGTATTCAGGCACCAGCTGGAAGGCTGAGGATGTCATAAAACAGGCAGTGGTATAATATGCAAGGAACAATCCATTTGACTGTGTGGCAATGGTGTAATAACCATAAGACATCGGTGGGTTATGAGGAGGCATGAGGTACAGCTAAGTGCCTTCAGCTTCCCAGGAAGTAAGCAATAACCCACAACAGGGTATGGCGTTATGTAAGCAAAATCCTATGACAGGGTTATGGGGTTTCTGGGGATTGATCAACACCCCCCGGTGCGTTGTGAGGCATGAGGCCACAGGCCAAATGTCCTCACAGCACCCAAGGTGTCAATTAATAACCACTAACTCCACACCATGGATTGCACTTACAACATGAGTTATGTTTACAACCCAGACAAAAAGCATGAAATGTATTTTCCCCCGCGTTAAACTATGGAAACACTGACTGTATCCTGCAAAGCTGAAAAGCAGTCCCCACAACTCAGGCGTATGTTACTTTATGAACATAGAAATGCCACACATACAGCACTGACAAGCTTTCTGACTGTTACGTTCATTAAAAACATAATACATGGCATGGCTTTCCCCTGGGTCTCTGCATCTCTCTGTGGTGCAGTGTCCCTCTTCTCCATTTCTCAAGCTCATGCAGCCTGTCAGGGGTTTCCTATCTCAGTGTTGAACTTCTTGCTGTGTACCTCTGTCTTTCTCTTCCCGCAGCTTACTGGGACTGACACTGCAGAAAGAATCTCCGGGGACCAGAAGAGAATCGTGGTCACCTTCAGATCTCTATCTCTCTCCCTCTCTCTACCATGCAGTGTGCTGCTGCCTTTGTCTCTCTCTGCATGCAGGGTGAAGCAGCTTGACATAAAGCAGTCAGGGGACACAATGTATCAGAGGGTGGGTGGAGGGGAATGGGAAATCTGGGTATGGGCTCAGCAGCACATGCAGGATGAAGCAGCGTGGTGGTCAGTGTTTTGGAGGGAGAAATGTATCTGCAGCAGCTCGCTCTCCATCTGTCTGTTGCCACGCAGTGCAGTGCGCTGCTCACTTTGTCTACCGGGCAGTCCGCTGCTGGATTTCACCATTTCTCTCTGCATGCAGCATTAAGCAGCTCGGCATGAAACACAGTCGGGGGACACTGCAATAACTGTACCAGCGGGTGAAATGTACGGGGCTGGGGGTTGCCGCATGCCCCCGCAACCTCAACACCAGGACCTCGTAACAGTCCCCTGGGCTCCCAACTCCTGGGTCCCTGCATGGCTTCCCAGTCACACTCCCACCTGTCCTCCTATCTGTGGAGCACAGTGTGCTGCATCACATGTCCTATTATTCGTGATCATGTTCTCCCATTTCATGTTTCAATGGTTGCTGTTCTATTTCACTTTCTGCAGGACAAAAGAGTCCTGAAGGGCACTTTACTGTGCCACTCCACGAAACTGTAGGTTAAACAGGGGATTTAATCCACGGTCACGCGCAGCGACTTGGGCAGCTGGGTTGCCCGTTTCTGCCAACCCATGTTATAAAAGGGAGTTTATCAACACCCCGGGTGCATTGTGAGGCATGAGGTCACAGGCTGAGTGCCCTCACAGCACCTGGGGCATTGATTAAATCCCTACAACCCCATACCCTGGAGTGGGTTATTGCACTTGTAAATGAAAATTACGTGCTCGCCGTAATTCTTGATCTTCTTGGACAAGTCTTCACCATTTATTCATAATTCTGGGTTACAAGCAGCAGGTGCTGGGACCCTGCAGGAGCCAAGAATCTTCAGGAGGGCCGGTACCAAGGTAGGACCACACATGCAAGGCTGGCTTGCACATGTGTAGGCCTACCTCGCTGTCGACCGTCCAACTGCCTCAGTACTTTTTTTTTTTTTGCTGAGGAGGTGCAGCGCAAAATAAGTTAACACATAACCTAACAAGGGCATAAGATAGCCAGACTAATCCGTAAAAGAAGGGTCAATTTAAACAATGTCTTCACAGCCCAAACCAAATGAGGGAGTGAGGACCAGAGACACACTGAGTGACCTTGGGGGATGGTGGGTGGGCACATGAATAATGGTGAAGACTTGTCCAAGAAGATCAAGAATTACAGTAAGTACATAATTTTCTTACCTTCCTGGACTTGAAAGTCTTCATCATTTATTCATACTTCTGGAATACAGTACCAAGCTAAAACCAAATCCCCCGAGCAGGATGACAGGAGACAGAGCTCACTTAAGACAGAAACCCATTAAGGACTGTCCTGCCAAAGGAAGCATGCTGCCTGGCATGGATATTCAGAGGGCAGTGCTTCACCAAAGTGTGCACTGAGCTCCAAGTAGCCGCTCTGCAAATATCAACAGGAATAGAGCAGATCTCCACTAAGGACGCGGCAACCACTCTGGTAGAGTGGGCATGCACTTGGTCCTCCAACTTGACCTGCACCATGGAACAACAATGGCGAAGGCATGCCACTATCCGAGCAGAGTTGCATTTGCTGGACACTGGCTGACCCAGCCAGGCCGGGTTGAAGGACACAAAGAGCCGTTTAGCCTGATGGGTATCCCTGATTCTACTGATATAGAACCGTAGGGCTCTTTCAACATCCAGGGAATGAAGGATGCGCTTGCCATCATTTTGGAAGTGAGCAAATTAAGTAGGAAGAACCAGAGGCTTCTTGAGGTGGAAACCCAAAACCACTTTGGGTAGGGACTTAGGGTGAGTATGGAGAACCACCTCGTCTTCATGAAAGGCTGTATGCGAAGGGTCTGTGACCAATGCATGTACTGCAGACACTACAAGCAGAAATGATGGCCACCAGGAAGGTGGTTTTCCAGGTCAGAAACCTCAGATCATATGTAGCTAGAGGCTCAAAGGGTTTACGAGTGAGCACGTCTAGCATGAGGTTAATGTCCCAGGGAGCAACCAGATTTCTAACCGGGGACTTCGTATGAAGGATACCTTTAAGGAATCTTTTGGGAAGCAGCATTTAAGCCAATGTCATGTTTTGGATTGGCTCATGATAGGCGGAAAACGCAGAGAGATGCACCTTCACAGATGAGTATTGCAGTCCCGCATCTGAAAGGTCTAGTTGGTACTCCCAATACTTTTTCTGGAGGACACTAAAACGGGTCTAAGATCTTAGCAAACCATTCTGAGAAACGCTTCCATTTAGCCATGCAGTTCTTCCTGGAGTAAGGTTTACGAGCTGCCACGAGGATCTGTGAGATTCTCAAACACTTTAAACCTGCCAACTTCCATCTCCTCAGGAGCCAGGCGTGGAGATGAAGTGAGCGCAGGTTGGGGTGGACCAGGGGTCCCTGTGTCAGCAGGTCTGTTCGAACAGGTAACTGTCTCGGGGGGCCGGGGCCTCAGACAACTTGATTAAAGGAAACCAGATCTGTTAAGGCCAGTACAGTGCAATTAGAATCATCTTGCCCCCATGCGCCACCAGTCTGAGCACCCACCGAATTAGTGGAAGAAGAGGAAATGCGTATAGAAAACGTCTTGCCCACCACAGCCTGAATGCATCCAGACAAAAAATGCCATGTTCTTGATTTCTGGAGCAGAATAGAGGCAGCTTTGCATTGAGTGGGGATGCAGAAAGGTCCAGGTCTGGACAGCACCACTCATTGGAGAGAGACTGCACCAAGTCTGGTGCAAGTGACCATTTGTGAGGATCTGCTTCTGTCCTGCTGAGGTTGTCTGCCAGATCATTCTGAGCACCTGGCAGGTAAACTGCTTAAATCAGGACATCATGGTCAAGGCACCAGTCCCATACCCTCATGGCTTCCCTGCATAGAGGGTAGAAGCGTGCTCCGCCTTGTTTGTTGATATATTACATCACAGACTGGTTGTCTGAAGGATTACCCACTAGGAGTCAGCACTGGACATGGCACTGTAATTGACGCCGACCAAGATGGCGCTGCCTAAAGATCCATTCCAAACCTAGAATAAAAAGGAGAGGGGATGGTACCTGTGTCAGCCCCTGAGATCAAATAGAATGAGTGGGAAAGGCACGTGGAACCAGTGTTTGTGGTGTGGGCACCGGCAAGGGAAAAGATACTGTTGCCGGCACCAATGCTCAACCTGCACCAAATGTCCCAACTGCAACTCCGAGGCGCCTAGGTCCTGGAACCTGGAATCCACTGGAAGGGGCAAATGAGAGATGGTCTACCCACTGCTTCATAAGAGCAGCCCAGTGGTAAAACAGCCCACTGGAAACCCCACAAGAAAACAGCAAAGGCTCCGGTGTCTGAGCGATCGAGAGCAGAAGCCATCAGGAAACCAGATGGAGCAGAGGATGCCCTACCACTCCCAACCACCAAAGATCTCTTGGCAGACGTATCAGAGGGCGACTTCGAGTGGAACAGTTTCTTCTCCTTCCGACAGGAACAGGAAGAACTCTAGGCAGAGCAACAACGGGTCCCTGACCTGGACCAGAAACAGGCCCGCTTCTTTTTGTGTTTACAGGAAGACTGTCCTCCCTCCTGAACATCGAACTGCCCGTGGTTGGACCCACCCTTCAGCGAGCTCAGTGGACAGGATACAGCCCAGCTGCCAGAGCAGCCTTCCAACGGAGAGTCCCTACCGTCACTGTCTCCATCCATCGTCGACTCCCTCTAACAGTAGAGCCGAGAGGAAAATAGAAAAAAAAATATATACATATATTTTTTTTCAAACAAAATAATAAAGTAAAAATGGAACGATTAGCTGCTATTGTACAGACGTGAAGATCTGACTCCTGGCAGATGATCGACATCATCACTGAAGTTCACGCGACAGCAGGAAAAAAGGAACTGAGGTGTTTGGAGGGTCAACACCGAGGTAGCCGGCACAGGTGCGAGCCAGCCTCGTGGTGCCGCATGCATGCATGATCTTACCTCAGCACCTGCCTCCTTACAGATTTTTGAAACTACGCGCGGTCAGCGCCTCGACTTGCAACCCAGAAGTAAGAATAAACGGCGAAGACTTTAAGTCCAGGAAGATCATGGGTTATGTTGACCCACTCCCCCAAAAAAATTCCAAAAAGGTGAGCTTTCCCTGTTTAAATACGTGAAAAAAGTTACTGTATGCTGCCAAGATGAAAAGTAGTCTACAGATGTAATGCATATGTAACTGATGTTTATGAACACACAAATGCCAGAAATACATGCCTGAAATTATTGCTGACATTTATTGTCCATAACACTTTCTAATACTTACTCCTGTGCGGGTGTGTGTTGTTCCTGGCTTTACAGCATCTCGTGCTCTGCCCCCACCATGCTGCACTGCTCGCTTCGTGTCTGGCTCAGCCCTCTCTGTCACGGAGATATGGGGAGGGAGTCTTATCCTGGGAGTGTACTGGCACAAAATTAAGGTGGCAGAATTAAAAAACAAAAGTTGTTCACTACTTTGTGGTGCTGAACAGAGGGACAGATGCAAGACACAGCCGCAGGGCAAATGCTTTCAGAAATGAAATTCGGTCTCTGTCTCGCTCTCTCCCTCACTGCGGCATTCTGGGATGGACTCTACATGGATAGCGAGCTCTGGAGCAAGTGTGACCTTTCATGAGGGAGGGGGAACTTGCATTTAAACGGGCTGCCAAACACTACTGTTGGACACCCTTCAGCTTGCAGTCTCCCGCTGTCAGATTTTTCAATGGCTGCCTTTTGCTTTTTAAAGGAGAAAATGAGTGCAGACACCACCATTTCCTCAAATCACTCTGCGGAATGGTGGATTAAATAGAGAATTTAATCCACAGCCAAGCAGAGTGACTGGACCAACAGGGTTGCACGTTTTTGCCAACCCATAAAGTGTTATTGCAGCTCTGCCCTACACCCAGAGTGAACTATTCCACTAACAACATTCACAACAAGGTTAAAAGTGTCAAATTTCTGCAATTACAGGCACTTTCCAAGTAACATAGAAACAGACTGACAGCAGATAAGGACCGCTTGGCCCACCTAGTCAGCTCATTTCCCTACGCAACGGATAAGCTGCAGATCATAGTTAACCAACAGCCTATTTCCTCCTACCCCCCCCCCACAAGAATTGCCTTATGTCTGTCCCATGCATCCTTGAATTCTCCCACAGTTTTAGACCCCACAACTTCCTCAGGAAGGTGGTTCCATGCGTCCACCACCGTCTCTGTGAAAAAATACTTCCTCACATTGCCCCTGAGCCGTTCCCCTCCCCCATCTTCAAATTGTGTCCCCTTGTTCTTGCACATCTCTTTCCTGAAAGATGTTACCCTCTTGGACTTAGATTCCACTGACGTACTTAAAAAGTTTCTATCATGTCCCTCCTCTCCTCAAGGGTATACATATTAAGCTCCTTTAGTCTCTCCTCGTATGGCTTCTCTTGCAGACTCCACCATTTTAGTTGCTCTCCTCTGGACTGCCTCCCATCCTGTCTATGTCCTTGCGGAGATGGGGTCTCCAGTACTGGACGCAGTACTCCAGATGGGGTCTCACCAACTGTCTGTGCAGAGGGATAACAGCTTCCTGTTTTCTGCTGGTGATGCCTCTCCCTGTACATCCCAGTATCCCCCCAGCCCTCCCTACTGCCTTCTCACACTGCTTGCCAACCTTAAGGTCACCTGATACGAGTACCCCAAGGTCCCTTTCCATTTTTGTTGTTACTACCTCCCCCACTGTGTACCCTTCCCCTAGGTTTTTGTTTCCCCAGGCGCATTATTTTGCACTTCTTTGCACTGAATCCAAGCTACCATTCCTCCAACCTTGCCAAGTCCCTTCTCATCCTTTCCATGCCCCCTTGCGTATCAACCCTGTTGCAGATCTTTTTGTCAGCTGCAGAGAGACATACTTTTCCTTCCAGTCCCTTTGCAATGTCACTTATAAAGACACTAAAAAGGACTGAACCCTGCGGTACCCCACTAGCAACCCCCCCTTTCTTCAGAGTGGGCTCAGTTTACTATTACCTTGTGTCCTGTTGTCCAGCCAATGTTTTACCCAGGCTACCACACTGGGACCCACTCCCAGGCTGGCTAATTTGTTTATCTTTTGTGTGGGACTGTGTCAAATGCCTTGCTAAAGTCTAGGTAGGCCATGTCTACAGCCCCTCCCTGGTCTACTACTTCAGTCAATGAAATCGATTAGATTCAGACAACCTTCCCGCTGTGAATCCATGCTGCTTTGGGTTCTGTGCCCCACTGGCCTCTAGGTACTCAACAATTCTTTCCTTCAGAAGTGATTCCATCATTTTCTTTAGCACAGAGGTCAAACTGACAGGTCTGTAGTTTCCTGCCTCCGTCTTGCTCCCACTTTAGTGAAGGGGAAATCGCATCCGCCCTCCTCCAGTCCTCAGGTACCACACCATCCTCCCATGACTTGTTTAAAAAGGGTAGTCAGTGGTGTCACTAGTTTTCCCCTCAATTCTTTTAGAATTCTGGGGTGAATCCAGTCAGGCCCCATTACTTTGTCCACCTTCAGTTTTAGGAGTTTTCAGAACCCTTTCTTTTGTGAAAGGACTGGGATCGGACCCCCCAATCTAGAGTGCTTCTGTTAATTGGATTAGGTACCTCCTCCTCTTTTGTGAATACTAAGCAGAAGTATTCACTCAGTATCCCTTCTTTTTCACTGTCCCTCTCTGCCCACCCACCATCCATTCTATTCAGCCTCGCTATCCCTCTCTTTGTCTTTCTACGCTCCCTAATGTACCTATAAAATGTTTTACCCCCTTCTTAACTGAGTTGGCTCTTTTCCTCAGTCTGGGCCTTTGCCATTCCGACTGTCTTCCCTGCTTCCTTCTGCCTTAACTGGTACAGTTCTGTCCTGCTCCTTCTGTGTTTTCTTATACTTCCTAAATGCTATCTTTTTCTCCCTAACCTGCCCCGCCACCTCCTGAGAACCATAATGGCTTTTTCTTTTGTTTTGATTTGTTTATTTGCTTCACATAAAGGCTTGTTGCCTCTGTCATGGCAGTTCTGATGTTTCCCCATTGTTGCTCTACCCTTCCTTCTTGCCTGTTTGCTAGTGCTTTTCTAAGGCACTTCTCCCATTTTGACAAAGTCAGTCCTCCTGAAGTCCAGTAACCTCACTTTTGTATGGCTTGACTCTGCAGCTGAGTTTATCATGAGCCACACTGGTGGTCACTTGTTCCCAGATGGCTACCCACTTCTAGATCTGAGATCCTTTAACTGTCCCCATTTGAGAGTATGAGGTCTAAGACTGCTCCCTCCAGAGTGGGTTCCAACACTAGCTGTCTGATGCATGCCCCCTCTAGGCACAGAGAATGGCGCTGCTCTTGGATGTGGCTGCAGCAAAGGTGCTCCAGTTAACATCTGGCATATTCAGGTCCCCTGTCAACAATATTTCCCCTTTCTCTGCCATCATAAGGATGCCTTTTATCATATCCTTGTTCACCCCAGATGGTGGTCTGTATTCAACCCTGTATGGATTGTGGTGCTATTTCCAGTCTCTAAGGTGACCCACAGTGCCTCATCTCCTCCCTCTTTTGTTCCCATGCTTTTATCCCTTCCCTTACATAGGGAGCTATTCCTCCCAGTCTCTCCTGTAGGTTGTGTATCCTGGTATGTTAACTCCCAGTCATGGTTCTCTGTGTACTACATTTCTGTGACTGCCACAATATCCAGGCATCCGTCTTCCATCAAGGTCACCAGTTCAGGGAGCTTGTTGCCCAGACTACAGGCATTGGTACTCATTACCCTCCATTTCTTGATGGCCTTACCCCTTTTTGCCCCATCCCTGTCCTTACTGCCTTTGTCGTTTTCTCCATTTACCCCTGCCCTTCTCCCTATCGATGTCTATCTTGGTGTTGGCTAGGATTTCCCTGCTCCTTTCCAGTGCCTCCCCCCTTGGCTATTTTAAATGCTTGCCAATGAAGCATTTAAACCTATCACCTAGGATCCTGATTCCCCTCCTGGACAGATGCAGACCACTGCACCAGTATAGGCCTGCATCACTCCAAGGGGACCCCCAGTCCCCAATGAAGCCAAACCCCTGAGCTCTGCACCAGTGTTTCAACCACTGACTGAATCCCATGGTGTGGAGCACCCTAGCCTCACCTATGCCATAGACAGGCAGCACCTCCAAGAAGGTTACCGTGGGTGCTACTTGTCTAAGGCCCCTCCCCAACTCCACTAACTCTTCCTGCACTGCTCAGGATCCATCTCCCCACCAGGTCATTTGTCCCTAGGTGGACAATGACACCCAGCCCTCTCCCCCATACAGCTGCTCCTGTGATCTTGAGGATTTGCTCCCTGTCCCTCCAAGCCATGGCTCAAGGCAGGCACCTTACCTCCCTCTCCCCTTCCCCCAGTTCTACCCTCCTAACAATTTAGTCCCCCCCCCCCACCAGGAGTTGTTTCCTTCCCCTGTGGGGTCCCATGCCACCCTCCTATGGGTCTCCTTTGTGAAGGTTCCCAGCATCCTCCTTGGTCTCCACTGCAGGTGCCTCCATAGAGGAACACTCTGCCAGAACGGCATATGAGTTGTGGAGAGGTACAACTGGAGGGATGTGCCTCTGTTCCACCACCTGAGACTTTACAATGCATACATATACCACTACATCCAAAGTGAACCTCCATAGGTGGGACATAACCTATAACATATGCAGGTACACCTCATCTGCTCACAGGCTGAAGCACCATTGCCTCCTATACTCTGAACTGAACTGGCTGTCTCCCAGTGCCACCAGATTTCACTCCCTCTGCTCCACAGTTGACAGCATCATAAGTAATCAAACCCCTCTTACACTGGCAGAGCTGCTCACCCCCAGTCATCCAAGTATGATCTGCACTCGACTGACAAATCTCTTCTAGGTGTGCCAAAATGCAAAACTAAAGGTGCTAGTGCTTCTGCCCTCCATGCTTCCCTGCAGTGGAACTCCCTCCCACTTGACATCCGCCTAGCATCCTCACGCTATGCCTTTAAAAAAGCACTCCGCCGCCACCTCATCTAGTCAGTGCTCCTGCTTTAAGCCCCCTTAGTATTTCTGCTCTCATCTGGTTATGCTCCACTACCTGCCTCCTCTCTACTGCTTTCTATCTTGCACTTCTGTCTAGTTACCTCCATCTCCTCAACCAGTTTTGTCATCTCCCACCAGGGTTTCACTCACTGTTTGTTCTATTCCTAGGCCTTCTGCTAGATGACTACAGTTTCCTCGCAAGAATATGCTTTTGCTACTTTTGTCTCTCCTATATGTAGCCCTTCACCTATGCTGATGATTGAAACCATGTACTGTACCATGCACTACTCCATGTACTTTATTCATGCTCATGTTAATCCTAATGTTCGATACCTTGTTTGTATATTACTGTATCACCTAATGTGTGTTCTCTCTAATTGCTCTGCAACCTCCCGGGTCGTGCTTGAAAGTAGTCATCTCTATGGCTAGCGCACCCACCCGGTAAACAAAAACTAAATAAATTTAAAAAATAAAATCAGTGCAAGAACAGGACATAACCACTTATCTGTTTCAGGTCTCAAAGATTTTCAGATTTTTGTTACTTAAATAAAATGCAGTCTGTTTGTAAATGAAATTACCAAGTAAATCATGGCCATCAACTCCACCCCCCACACGCGCAAATTAGTAGCTAAAGATGGGAACATTAGAAACTATATATTTTTCAAGGACAGAGTGCAGACAACTATTCTCCCAGAGAAAAATGCCCCATAGGTGGTAAGGCATATTTGGTGGTGAATTACCGTAAGGTGATCCTAGTAATCCCAGCGATGTAGCAATCAGAACAGGGCATTTGCACTGAGGAGTGTGAAATATGAGCCTCACCCTTACTATAATTAGAAATGCAGTAAGGCTTTTCTTTTAATAGAAACATTCCCATTTATTCCCAGATCACAGCCTGTTAGATGAAAGTCACGTTTGTCAGGTATTCAGAATCCAAAATGTAGAGAAGCCTATACCAGACTCACAATTGGACAGCGTGACCCACTTTACAGGCAGGACTGATTCTCGAGTGTCCCAAGGGATGAGAGCATTTATCATTGTGCATTACACAAATGGACTAATTTCAAATGCTTTCTCTTACGGTGCTCTTACTACAACAGCATCCGAAAAATGAGTTTGGGGAAAGTACTAAAAAGCACTTTTCCAGGCTCCACTTCTTTGCTCATTCATTTACTATCTTCCAGAAACCCAGATACTATTAGAGCAGTAACCTTGTTTATGGATAAATCCAGGTAAAGGTGCTATACTGTGGATGTTATGCAAGTCTGACAGGGTTATTAGCCAGATTTGCATTTCTCTGGGACAAAGAATTTCTGAGGCTTGGCAGCAGTCTTATGGATTTCTAAGCTTTGAATAAATCAATTTTAAAATTGTATGAAATGTATTTTTGTGATAAATATTTCTGTATATTTTGTATTGTATAATGGTGTATTGTTGGTAAAAGTGAAGGCCAAATCTGAATAAACTACTGCAACTATAAACATTACCACCACTTCCTCTACACCAGTGTTCTTGACTCACAGTGAAGGTGGCACAATCCAAGGGTTATCGTGTGACACACACACACACACACACACACACACACACACACACACCACACAACGGTAGCAGCCAATCAGGAGGCTGCATTTCCCTCTGTTTCTAAATATTTTTGCTTCAAGGAAACTTTCTTGCTCCCTACTCGCCCAATGACATTCCCAGCCCAGTCGCCAACCTTTTCATGGACTTACTGGGTACCCACTGCTTACACAGGCAGACGGTGGTGGGTGGTTGGCCGGCCATGGCAGTCATGCATGGGCCTGCGGGGGGAGAATATGCTAGCGTTTTGGCAGGCTAGGGCTCTTTCCTCCAAGCTCCTGGTTTCCCTCCCCATGGGTACCAGCGTGAAAAGACGTGTGTGCAGTGGTGGGTGTGCATGATGCTGTCTGGTGGCTGCCCCTCCCCTTGCTGCAGTACTGCTGTGCAGTCTCCCAGACCAAGACAGGTGGCAACAGAATACTGTGCTCTCTCCCCTCCAGAGGAAGGAGAGCTGTCCCTGGGATTCTTGAGCCTCCTTTCCAAAGGCAGCTGCTGAGTGACCAGAGGCCATTTCCAAACTTGGGTTGCCAGCATAGCAAGTAACTCCATAACTTTTTTTTTTTTTTAATGCATTATTTCTCCCTGGACGTGCTCCGGCCAGTATATACCTTGGTCCCTGGGAGGTATTAAACAAGGTCATGGTAGCAACTCAGCCTAGGACCAAACTTTAACTTTTGGAATCAGTATTATAACAAAAAAAAAAAAAAAATAATAATAATTCTAGTGGAAGACTACTTTCAGGTTCAGAGCCATTCTCCTTTGAATAAACTTCTATTTTTGATATAAGTTTCTTGAATGTACAACAACTAAAGATGAGTTTTACAAATTGCTAACCCCTAGTGGTGCAAGAGATTCCTTTCTAGCAGATGGCTTGCTTGTCTCTGACCCACTCACCATTGCTCACTATTCAACCAGTTTTTTTGCAATCTGTGCCCAACCCAGCCAGTCCTCTCCTGACCTCCGCCAACTACGTCTCTCTCTCTCCTTTAGTCTCCCTCCAGTCAGCCCCCAGGAAATCCTCCAAGTACTCATGTCCCCTAACCCTTCAAAAACAGTCCTGATAGGCTAGATTCTAAACTCCTCCAAATATCTGGCCCAGCCATAACCCTCCTCTCACCTACCTCCTGAATCTATCCATTTCTCTCTGCACCATCCCACAAGCCTGGAAAATAGCCAAAGTCTTGCCATTTCACAAAGGGGGTGATCCCTCCTCCCCAGAAACTACACACCTATCTCACTACTCCACTCCTTGGTGAAACTCCAGGAATCCTTTGTACTCTCCAAGCTTAACACCTTTCTTGAATCCACATCCTTCCTCTCTCCCTTCTGGTCTGGTTTTAGAAAGAACCACTCCACCATCTCTTCTCTCCTCCGAATGACACACTCCATCCAGACAGGGATAGAAAAAGGACAGACTACAGCAGCCATTTTCATTGATCTGGCCAAAGCGTTCGACTCAGCATCCCACCACCTCCTCCTAAATAAGCTGACCTCAGTGGGTCTGTCCACCCACACAGTGATTTGGTTCTGCTCCTACCTAGCGGGCCAGCTGAAGTCAGTACAGGCAAGTGGCATACTCTTAAACCCCTTCCCCATCCAGGCTGGAGTTTCCTAAGGTCCCAACCTGTGCCCAATACTATTTTCCATTTTACTCAGTGACCTTCCCTCCGCATGCACCTCCTCGCATACACGTGTATGCAGACGATACGGTAATCTACGCATCTGGTCACTTCAACCACTGCCATCAAAGTCCCACTCTAGTGCGACTTCTTAAACGTGCTGCAATGGTTCCAGGCAAACCAACTCAAAATTAACACCAAAAAAAAAAAAAAAGTGTCCATGACTTTTGGCACTGGCCAGAAAATACAGGTTACTCACCTGTAACAGGAGTTCTAGGAATGGTATATGTTGTTCATCCACACTTATTGGCAGGTTCCTTGCCACTTTAAATCTTGCCGGAAGGTCTTCAAGCTGGCTCCTCCCACCCACCGTGGTAAAACTCTCGGCTCCGCCCTGTGACTCCAGATCTGGCCGCTGGAAGCTCCAGGTTGTCGTGTCAGGCCGGGAGGTCAGGATGTAGATGAACAACATATACCATTCCTAGAACTCTAAGTTACAGGTGAGTAACCTGTATTTAGGGACATGGATATGTTGTTCATCCACACTTATTGGCAGACTCTAGCAGTTCTCCGGGAGGAGGGAGGCAAGGCGCACACCCCCTACTTAGGAAATAAAGACTGGAGAACCGAGGCCCCAAAACCAGCATCCCGGCGTGACTCAAGGTCGATGTGGTAATGGGTAATAAAGGTGTATGCCGACTTCCAGGTAGCAGCCCTGCAGATTTCCTGGATAGGGATGTCCCTGGAAGCAGCCACCGATGCAGCAGTATGACGGGTAGAATGAGCTCTTATCCCTCTGGGAGGCTCCATGCCCGCCAACTTATAGCAGAGATTATGCAGCAGGTGACCCACCTGCCTATCGTCCGCTTGGCTGCAGGTCTGCCAGGTGCGGCTTCAGCGTAGGTGACAAACAGCTGGCGAACCTCTCCCCGAATTTCAGCCGTGCGCTCCTTATAATAAGCGTGCCTCTAGGGTCCAAAGTATGGAGCCTGTATTCGCCTCGAGGTGTGATTGGGGTAGAACACTGGCAGAGTCAACACCTGGTTAAGGTGAAACTCCACACCACCTTCGGAAGGAATTTCGGTGGGGCGCAGGGACAACCTTTGTCCCTGTGGAAACCAGGTAAGGAGACTCAATGCAGAGCGCCTGAGTTCTCCCATCCTTCTGGCTGACATGATAGCCACCAAGAAGGCGGTCCTTCCACGACAGGTGAGAGAGTTCACACCTGTGCATTGGTTCGAATGGCTTGCCCATGAGCTTTGCCAGTACCAGCAGTAAATCCCACGGAGGTGGAGGTTCTCTGACCGAGGGGAAATGTGATCAAGGCCTTGGAAAAGCGCCAGACCACCACCTTCTCCTGGCGCCACCGACTGCTCCTCGCCCGCCGGCCGGGCAGAGATGGCTGCCAGGTGCACTCTTTAGGGTCAGCCGACCAAGCCCTTGACTAGAAAGGACCTAAATAGTCCAAAATGCTTGCCAAGGAACAGGAGGAAGGGTCCAAGCCCTTACCCTGACACCAAATGGAAAAACCTCTTCCATTTGAAGGCATAGCATTTTCTGGTCGACTCCTTACGGGACGCCTCAACAACATTGAGGACCTCGTCGGAAAGACCCAAGGCCTGGAACTCTAGCCGCTCAGGAACCAGGCCGTCAGGTGCAGGGATTGAAGGTCCGGATGGAACACCTTCCCCTGATTGACTGAGAGCAGGTCCGGGCGAGCTGGAAGCTGCCTCGGGAGCCTAGAGCTGAGGCTGAGGAGGAGATCTGGGTACCAGAACTGGCGGGGCCAGTCTGGGGCTATCAGAATCACCTGCGCCTTGTCCCTCCTTGTCTTGAGAAGCACCTTGTGAATCAAGGGAAATGGGGGAAAGGCGTAAAAGAGGCCCGGGGTCCACAGCCTTGAGAAGACATCCCCCTGCAGCAAGCCCTGCTGAGGGGGGCGGGCATGAAACAGCCTCAGCTTCGCATTCTCCCTGGAGGCAAACAGGTCCACCTGAGGTGTGCCCCAGTGGGAGAACAGATCTTGTACTACCTCCGGCAGGAGAGACCACTCGTGAGATGCAGCCCCTATCTGGCTCAGGGCATCGGCCAGGGTGTTGGTGGCTCCTGCCACATGAATGGCTAGGAGATCCGCCTCCAGGCTGCGCACAAGTGACCAAATGCGGAGAGCTTCCTTGCATAGAAGCATGGAGCGCGTCCCACCCTGGCGGTTCAGGTATAACATGGTCGTGGTATTGTCCGTCTGGACTCTGACCACTTGACCCCGGAGAAACGGAGCAAAGGCGGTGAGAGCTAGGCGGACCGCTCGGAGCTCCAGCAGGTTGATGTGGCATCGGGACTCCCGTGGGGACCAGAGGCCATGCACTCTGTGTTCCCCCAGATGGGCACCCCAACCCATCAGAGAGGCATCGGTTGATAGAGAGACCGTCGGCTCGGGGCGGACAAACGGGATGCCCTCCTGCAGATGGGATGGAACGGTCCACCACTGGAGAGTGTTCCACATCTCCTGGGTCACTATCACTAGCTGGTCCAAAGGATCGCAGCGTTGTGACCACTGGCTGGCCAGTCCCCACTGAAGGGGGCGCATGTGCCAGCGTGCCCAACGGACCACGCTGATACAGGCCGCCATGAGACCCAGGAGGCGAGGAAGTCCCGGGCAGGCGCGGTGCCCAACCAGAAATGACTGGGCAAAGGAGGTAAAACCTCGGCCCCTGTCCGCCGGGAGCCGTGCTCTGGCTTCAAGAAGTCGAGCTCTGCCCGATGAACAGGATCACCTGCTTGGCTCGAGTTCCGACTTGGCCTCGTTGATGAGAAGGCGACTTGAGAGCAAACCTGGAGGGCCAGATCTCTGACCGCTCCACCTCCGGCCTGAGGGGCTGCTATCAGCCAATCGCCCAGGTAAGGGTACGCCTGGACCGCCGGGGCCAAGACGTAATGCTGTCACCACTGCCATGCATTTGGTGAAGACCCTGGAGCTGGAGATAAGTCAAGGGCATGGCTCGAACTCAAGAGGGATCTCTCCCCGAAAGCGGAGGAATCTCCAATGTGACGGACAGATAGGGACGGAAAGAACGCGTCCTGTAGGTCCAGAGAGCAGAACCACACCGCCTGTTCCAGAGATGGTATTATCTGCGCCCAGAGTGACCATTCTGAAGGTCCGAGACCTTAGGAACTTGTTCAGTCGTGGAGGTCGAGAATGGGGCCAGCCCCCGTCCGCTTCGAACCAGGAAATACCTGGACATGAACCCAGGTCTAAAGGGGGTCCTCTACCTCCGTGATCACCTCCTTTGGAGGAGGAGAGCGATGTCGGCTCGACGAGCCACCAGTGAGGTTATGGACCCCGAGGTGCGACGGCTCTGAAGGGCGGGCCTGCCTGAATTCTAGAGGTAGGCCTTTTCCCACCACCACCAGTACCCACCTGTCCGTGGTAACAGCGGACCAGGCGGAAAGGAAGTGTCTGAGCCGTCCCCCCACGGGGGGAACCAGGGGTGAGGTGACAGGGATGGGGGCGACACCCCTCAGCCCGTCACTGGGCAGGCTTGGAGGAGGGACCGGCCGAGGGACCTCCTGGGCCTTTACCTCCCTGCTTCCTGTTGGAGGAAGCCGACAGCTTGGGTTTGGGATGCCAAGCTCGAGCCTGCTGGCCCTGACGTTGCTGGGCCGGGCGGCCCGCAGGCGCAGAAGGACGAAAGGGCTTAGGCTGTGGCTTGCGGCCTTTGTCCTTCTGAGCGGAAGAGACAGAGTCCAAGGTAGCATTGGACTTCTCGATCCTCTGCAGGTGACCTTCCACCCCAGGGCCGAAGAGGTCAGTCCCCAAAAAGGGAACATCCGCCAACTTGTGCTGGGTATCCGAGGTAAAGGTGGATACCCTCAGCCAAGCCCGACGACGCATGGCCACTGCGGCCGCCACAGACCTGGCACATGAGTCCCCGATGTCTAACGCAGTCTGGAGCTGCTGTTTGGCCACTGCCCTGGTCCCGCACCTGCCTGACCGTAGCCTGCAGATCTGCGGGAAGATGAGGGACAACCTCATCCAGGGAGCCCAACAGGGCAAGAAAAATGTGCCATAAGGACGGCCGAACTGGCCTGACGAAGGCCGAGAGAGGATGCAGCATAGACTTTTCGCCCGGCATAATCCAATTTCTTGGATTCCTTGTCGGGAGGTTTGTCCACATCCCTGGCATTCCCGGCATGCCGGAAAACACTGTCAGTAACCAACCCCTCGGCCGAGGGGTGTTCCGAAAAACCGGACAGGGAACCTGTAGGGACCGCATACTTCCTGGCCATCCTGGCTGAAGGCACAGGGCAGGAAGCAGGACGCTGCTAGAGTTCCAAGGCCGGACCCACTATGGCTTCGGCCACCGGAAAGGCCTCCGTAGGAGAATCCCCTCGGTCCAGAATCTCCGTGAGGGGATACCTAGCCTGTTTAGAAACGGGTTCGAGCTTCATCCCTGTGGACTCCGAGATGAGTCGAAGCAACCCTAAGAAGGACGAAGGGCTATCATCCACTGACTGCCCTCCCGAGGACTCCAAGTCCATGCGCTTGGAGAAGAGGGAGGAACCATCATCGGACTCAGAAGAGTCCTCAAATAGCTGCCTCGGGCCTGAGCCACCCTCCACCTGCCGAGGTTTATCGGGAGTGAGGGTGACAGACAGCCTATGGGGCAAACCCAAGGCCGACCGAGAATTTTTGGTCGGAGCCCCAACTAATGGCTGTGGAGGCGGAGGTTCCACCAGAATCGTGGGCAGCTTGGAACTGGCCGAACAACCGCCTGGGAACAGGCCTCGGCTACAACGAGGGGTTGTTTCGCCGCCCGTGACACAGCCACTTAATGGCCGAAGACGACTGGTCGGCCTATTCCCGGTCAAAAGGAGCTGCTGCCACATGAGTTCCTCGTACATCTCGACGCAACTCTGTGCAGAAGCCTCCCTTGTCCAAGGAAGAGGAAGAGCAGCGCGCGACTTCCCTGCTGGAAAAAGCCGAGACTCGAGACCGCTATGCCGGGCGGGATCGGTTGGACTACTGAGGATGTCCGAGACAGAGACTAGAGTCTCGACTAGGCCGAGGAAGGCGAGGAGAAGTGTCAGAAATCGGCACTCCCCTCGGCTCGGACGATCCCACTGAAGGCTCCGGAACCGGAGGCACAGACGAGCCGACGGGATCTCAACTCCCACCGGGGAACTGGGAGAGGATTCTCAGCTTCTCAGCCGACAACCCGGTTCTAGCGGTCGAAAGAAAGATCTCGACCGCGTGCCGGAGTCTCGGTCAACTGGCCTGACGGGACACCGTGGAAGCCAGTGGCCGAGTTGAGGGGTCGACTCAAGTCGACTGTCGACAAGGGAGGGGATCTTCCTATTCCCAAGAGCGCCGACACGGAGAGACTTACTTTTTGCTCTTTTGACCTGGAAAAGGTCCCGAAGAAGTTGGACCCCATCTTTCATCGAGAGGGTCAGACAAAGCTCCT
This sequence comes from Neoceratodus forsteri, assembly GCA_016271365.2. Lineage (NCBI taxonomy): Eukaryota > Metazoa > Chordata > Ceratodontiformes > Ceratodontidae > Neoceratodus > Neoceratodus forsteri. Next base: position 158,912,353 of record JADMNL010000025.1, read on the forward strand.
CAAGAAGCTGGTACGAGGCACCGAGAGAGAGAGGGACAAATGCCGCAGCCGAGGTAGAAGCGGCCCACGCCGCCTCCTCTTCGAGGGCGATCATCTGCTTGAGCTGATCCGCCGAGCCCGCCGGCGGACACCGCCAACCGGGCCTCTTTAGATTTCACCGGTGGAATTCTTTTCTCAGGGCCCCAGTTGTAATCGGGCAGCACGGTCTTCAAGGACGTAGGCGAAAAGAAGAGCACAGTTGCAGGCCTGTGGGTCGTGCTCAAGGCCCAGGCAGTAGACGACGTGGAGTGCGGATCCGTCCTAGACATCTTCTGCCGTCGAAGGGCACCTCCGAAACCGGGAGTTGATTTGTCCATCGTAGCCGTAGGAGAAGACGATCAAGTCTTTTAGCAAAACTTCGATTTCGGAATCTCTTCAAGAATTAGGAACCAGTCTTAATCGAGCGTTATGAGGAACCTGAGCTTCCAAGCGGTAAGGAAGATCTGGCGTCATGGGGCGGAGCCGAGAGTTTTACCACCCGGGTGGGTGGGAGGAGCCAGCTTGAAGACCTTCCGGCAAGATTTAAAGCGGCAAGGAACCTGCCAATAAGTGTGGATGAACAATATATCCATGTCCCTAGAACTAATGTAACCCTTTTGTTACCCGGGGTTACTAGAATCCCAATAAGACCTAGTGGTAGGCAGGGAAGGCAGCTTGCGAAACTCCAGTTAAATGGGTTTCACACTGTCTCACTCTGTCCTCCGTCACAGCTGAGACTTGAGAGATGACATCATTGTAGAACTGTCGCAGCTGCATGAGCCACTTTGGAATCTCCAGCTCAGGAAGTGAAGTTTAGAACTTGGGAAATTCAAAGGAGTCTTCCGCTTGTCTTAAGAAGGAAGCACTAGTCTGCAGTGTGATCTCACTCAGAAAAAATGTTCCTGTACACCTTTTTTAAAGTGGTGAGACCACTCCCCGTTCTCAGTGCCCCTCCCTCTTGGGAAGTTCTTTAGTAGGTTCAGGGGCAATCCCTTCTCCCACCCTGGGAAGAAAGCTGCCTGATTTAAGTTCAGTCTGTTCATGTATAACAGCAAAGGTTTCAGTACTTCACCTGTGGGGCACCTGCAGCGAATGGGTGAGTGTTTGGCTCCATTGGAAGGGGCAAACATCTTGTTTTCTTCAGTTGGATTTCAAGTATTGGGGACTGCTATTTGGGAGGACAATGTCAACTAGGACAAACAAATAGAGCAGTCAACTGTTTAAAGTTTTAAATGGATTTAAAGTTCGCTGTAGAGGGGGTGGTTCAGGTCATCCACCGTTCAATCTACATTTTAAAGTCTAAAGTTTTCTGTGTGTCCAGAGAAATGGCCGGGTATGGGCTGTGGGAGCTGGAGGTGGGAAACCCCCCCCATCTTTAGTAACCAGGTCCACCTCTACGGATTTATTCTGTGTTTTTGCTACTTGCCTCATGCACTTGGCCAGTGATGGGGTGGGTACCCAGACGTGGGTCGCAACCTGAAAATCTCTCTAGGAGTCGCAGATTAAGTGGTGTGAGGAGCCACAGGATGGGAAAATTACTCCTTGTTGGATGGGAGCTCAATTGGAAGTACGAAAACAAATCTCTCTAGGAGTCGCAGACTTCAAGTGTTGTGGGAAGCCACAGTTTGGGAGTCTCCTTGTTTGATGGGATGTCTTTCCAAGTAAAGTTTGGGTTCATTCGTCAAGTGGACAGTCAGTCGAGTGGCCGGCAGGGCGCAGCCAGTCGAGGGCTATGTATCAATGCGCATGCAAAGTCCGGGCTGAGTGCCTGGTGGGTCCAAAGCCAGACAACTGTAGTAATGTGTTCATTCCTCAAAAGGACCACTGTGTTTAACCTCTAATCTGCATTACAGTAACGTAGCTCTTTGGGGGACCATGCAGTGCTTTGTTTATGTTCAGTTAGTTAATAAATAAAGCCATACTGAAAAATCCCAATTCTGGTTCTGGACATTACAGTTATTGCTTCCTGTAGTTGGATTTACTTGGGTGCCCCTGTGCAGGGTAGCCAAACCTCGGTCCCTTGTGCCAGGTAACCTCATCCTTCCCCGAACCCGTAGATACATATGTATAGATATGTTACACTAACTAGGCTCTAATTTTCCCTGATCTTCTCCACCCCTGATGGCACCCAACTTGAGGCAGTCCCAGCCATCAAATACTTGAGAATCTGGCTTGACAGCAAACTGGACTTCTCATATATTGACACTATCCACTCCAAGCTCCGTCCCAAGCTTGGTGCTTTATATCGCAACAAGGACAACCTCTCCCCACCAATCCGCCGAGAGCTGGTCATCAAAATGATTCTCCCCATCTCCGATTACGCCAATGTGATCCACAGTGCTGCTCCCCCCTTCCTCACGTGCCAGACTGGATATCCTCTGTAACGCCTTCTGTCATTTTGCCACTAGCTTGCCCCCCTCATCACTGTACACCATACTCACTTTCCTCGTTTCCCATACATTTACACCGCCAGCTCGTGCTCTACCTACACTGCCTAATACTGGTTTGGCTCACTACCATGCTACCTCTCCTTCCTCCTCTCCCAGACAGCTGCCTCTGCTTATGAGCTACATTCCAGAGACTTACGCACCCTCTCCATCCCTCTCCCACACTCAAATACTGGGCAAGTG